>JAVGVS010000342.1:216988-458021 GCA_032718565.1 Distichodus sexfasciatus | reverse complement strand
TGTGTGTGTGTGTGTGTGTGTGTGTGCACCACGGCTAATGAAATGCACCCTCTGTATAGGAAATCCATGAAAAACAGACATCATTTAACCCTGAAAAATGAAAACAAGAATTTCTTTGTAGTTTTTGAGACTGAGTTTCAGGTTGAAGTTTACAATCTGTGTATCATTAGTTTTTCACTTAAAATCCCAAACCACTATGTGTGCTGTGCTGTGGTGTGTTCACAATCACAAATAATCACTCACTTTCACTTTACACGCACTACAAAAGGTCACAGATGGAGAAGAGTAACCCTGTTACAGCCAAGAAACAAAGCTATACTTTCATAGGAGCGGTATAAATATATATTTTTTGATTGACCACGTGTAATGGTCACTTCTGGCAGACTTGAGCCCAATGAAAAGCCAAAAATTAAATCAGTGTGTGTTTTACCACAATGAAATGTGACCTTTGTCTTTGACCCACCCGTGAAGGAGCAGTGGGCAGCTGACATGGGCAGCTTTGCTCATGAGTACCTCAGTGGTACCTTTACCAGTCTGGGAATTGAACCAACGACCTTCCAATCCAGGGAAGTGCAAAGTGTAAGTGTAATAAGCACATTTCCTTCTGTCCCACTTCAAAACTGAGAGCCAGCACCAGACCAGCCGTCCACTCTTGTGAGTTTTTCCCTTTTTACTGCTGATCCACTAACTCCGGGGTTTGACCTCTGCTGCAGGCTGACGGTTGTGGAAGTTGGACGCGAGGATGTGTGTGTGTGTGTGTGGAACGCAGCGCATCAGATCGAGTGAGGAGTTCAACTATCCACAGCTCTGGTGCTGATGGCCCATTTGGGCTCCTTCCAAGAGTTCCTCTAGTGTTGGCTGCTAGAGTAATTAGCCTAAAAGTGGTGCCAGCCAGAGAGGAGTGCATGCAAGTGTGTGTGTGTGTAAGCGTGTGTGAGTATGCGTGCGTGTGTGTGTCCTGCCCAGCTGTCAGTCATGCTTTAAGAATGTGTCCATCACCGAGCTGCTCCTTAGCCACACGCTGACAGAGCTGGTTAACAGCAACCTTTTTAAAAAGCCCTGCGTAATTACGCCATGCATGCGTGGAGGCCAACACACACGTACACACGCACACACACAAGTATCTATTTGGGGTACTTCAAGTGAATCCCCTCTTCTTGCGCTGAAACCTAATCTTACCCTTCAAACACTTCGATAACCAGAATAAAATACACACACTTGGGTCAAAAAGTGCATTTTTTCCGATCTAAAAGCTAAACTTGTTCCTGTGATTCTTTTTACACATTAATTAATGGAGTACACGCAGATCTGAGATGCTGTTTTGTTGAAACATGGCGTCAGGAACAGATAATGACGTTAGTCCACATATAAGACTAAAAGAATGTGCTTTTGGCAGGTATGAAAAGTAGTTTTTAAACTAGAACTAGTTTTTAAACAGAGATCCAAGCAAGAGCCGAACGATACAAAGAGCACTTTCTCTCCGGCAGGATCAAAGAAAGGGCATGGAACAAAAAAACCTGGAGGATGGATTGCTGATCAACGACAAATGGATGGATTCTTTCTTAATAATATATGGAATAATGTATCTTAAAATAATAAGGTTCCACCTGAAAACGTTAAAAGTTGAGAAGTGCAAAGTGACTACGAATGTACAAGTGATGTCCATAAACTGCCCCATTTACTGTATGTGTAACATCTATTTTTGTAAGTTTTTCAAAATTCTAAAAACTACCTATGTTCCCTATTTGCCCTTGAAAAAAATCAAGGAGCCAGCAATCAAGCATCACTTTCAATCATATCAAATCACAAAAAGATCCTAAAATATTATTGGACATTTTCTATATCTCAGCTCAAACCAGACAAAAACAATCTTCTCTTATAGTAAAAATAGACCTTGTGTTTAGTTTAAAGTGACATTAGAATATGGATGATATTTGATCGATGTGTTCATTTTGGGTCAATGCGATGTATCGATGTAGATTGGATCAATGCATCATTACACCGCTAATAGTCGTCGGATTATCTGCTCACACGAAGAACACCTGTGTACAAAATCAACACTAGAACCCACTTTGTATTTTCTTAAGTTAAATGAGGGCATCCTCTTTCTTAGTTCAATCCCGAACAATGTGTAAGACGTAACATTTGCGAGCGCCGGAGTGCACGTGGGTGGTGTTTTGTGTGTGTGTGTGTGAACAAGAGCAAGATTCTTTGGCCCACAAGCTCCACCATCTGCCACTAGTGCCAGTCCTCACCTACAGCCCCCAGTCTCTTCCTCCTGATGCCTGCAGATCCAAGAGCATGTGCAGCTAAATAATCCAACACCGAGCCGCCCCGTACCTGCCCCGTAGTCACAACTGCTCAAAAGCGGCAAATGGAAACGATCAATGAAGAGAAAAAGGAACTCAAATGACATCTAAGCTTTGATCAGGGAGATAAACAAACCTAAGAGGGCATCTTTTGGGTTGGTTTGTTACTCTCGTGGTTTGGGGAATTAGGATCTTAATGTACCGTTTGTGCCGGTAATGGACGCTATGACTCCGGTGCTTTCTTTCTGGTGGGCGTCTGTGTTGATGTGGAGCAACGTCTGGTGTAAACAGTGTGGAAACTCATGTTTACTACGCTATAGCCATCCCAGGCCAGAGAAAGTGCGGGACAGGGGGACGTGTGTTTACTCAATAACAAAACAAAACAAAAAATGCAGAGTAAACATCTGGTTCTCAGAGACTTGGGAGTTCTGAATGCTCTGACCGTTAAGAGGGCTGACGCTTCAGAATGTTCTGGACAAATGTAGGGACTTTAGTAATGGATATAGTTTACATTTATGGCATTTATCAGACTGTTAAGCAGAGAGACTTACATTCAATAATTTCAGGGACAACAACTTGGAGTTAAAGGTCTTGCTCAAGGGCCCAATGGTGGTAGTGCTGGCAGTAGGATAGAACTGAATTGTCTTCTTGGCTCACAGGCTGACCATTTTCTATATATTTTTGAAAAACTTACAATTTTTAAATGCTTTTTAAAACTACATTAGTATATATTTGTCATTGTGAACACACCACAATGAAAAGTGACCTCTGCATTTGGCCCATCCGTGAAGGAGCAGTGGGCAGCTAACATGGGCAACACCCGAGGAGTAGTAATTGGGGACGGTACCTCAGTGGTAACTTTACCGGTCCGGGATTCGAACAGGCAACATTCTGAACACTGTTATGCCACCAACTGCCCCACCAACCACCATCAACAACTTAATTGTTTCTCATGCACAGAGTAAACACGAATGGACAGCCACCAATAGCTTTCAATTCATCAGTGAAAGGGTTAATTTAATTTACTTGCTTAATTTGACTTTATATTTCTTTAAAGTGACTGCACAATCTCAGGAGTGAAGCAGGTTTACATTTCACTGCATATATGAATCGTTGAATCGTGGGCTGTATCGTGACTACTGGGTCAAAGGGCATAAGTTTGGAGCAAAATCTCCAAATGCCCTCAAATGCAACTTGTCACATCTATTTGTCGTATGGGTGCTGAAAAGTCAATTTTGGTCAAAGGTTGTCAAAATTTAAAGTAATCAAAGATAAAGGCCAAAAAACTTCTAAAACCAGTCTACAAACTTCTCATCAAGTCATTAATGAAACACCGCCCCAAACTTGGTTGGTAAGATTTCAGAGCCTGCTCTACAGTTGCAGAATGGATCCCATCCACCAATCCTTTCCCACTATAATTGAGCCATATTCTGCAAAAATGTACGGCAAGAGCGGAAGCCATGTCAGATTCTTCGTTTCCTAATGCACATTGTCAGTGTGGACGGGAGTTAGACTGATCCAGGACTCTCTCTGAATCTCGGTCTGGAGCTCTGCTCTCCCGCCGTGCCGTCCAGACGGCCTGTTCATCATTTGCCGAGTTCCAGTACGCCGCAGCTAAACACCTCATCAATAAGAGCCGTGGCAGATCTGAAGCGTTAACGCAAAAGTCAAAGAGCTCGTTCTCCAAGGAGTCAAACGCATTCAGCACAAAAAGAATGAGCGGCGTGGCCTCTCTTTGGTCACACCTCGTCTACTTAAAGCTAAACATACTGTGCGACACACGTGTGCATTCATTAATATCATTACACACACACACACTCTCACACATGCACACACACACTGTCCGGGAGCGCATTAACAGCTTGTAGCGGGTGCGGGCGGAGGACGGCACGCTGGCACTCTGTTTGTCATATTTCTTGTGGGCCTCGCCATCTGCCGGGGTGGCATTTTCATGGCTGTTTACCCTGACTCCCGCCAAGGAATCATCTGCCGTCGCATAATGCCGCCCCGCGAAAAAGGAGAAAAAAGAGGGGAGGATTAAGTTGGTAATGCAACTGAGACTATTGCTAATTTGGTGTAATTGGGAAGAAATGAAGATAAATGAGGGCGAGGGATGGAGAGGCAATCAGTACGGCAGGCAGTACAGCTGTGCTTTTGGCCAAATCTAACCCCCTCCAAGTCCCCCTGCCACCCCCCACCCAAAAGGCTCTCTCAACCCCCACCACTTCCAAAGCCTGCCCTCCCACCCTCCCCTCCATACTCAACAAGGTACAAGCTAATCCAAGCTAATGACAAATATGCTCAGCTAACACCAGCGAGATCGGGGCTTTGCAGCAGGCTGCTCGCCTCTTCTGTGCCATCTTCCAGCTCTGGTTATGGACGTGAGATGGGTGAGAGTAAAGCACAGAGGACGTTTGCCTCGCTTCAAGACGGCAGGTGCAAACAAATGAAGTGTGGAAATCAAAAGACATCGATTCTAGCATGTTACACTAGCATGGTGTTAATGTCAACTGAAGACTGAAGGAGAGTTACAGGTAGTTGTTATGATTAGCAGATATCAGTGTTCGTTGGGTGGGGCTATACAATACTGAAAAAATGTCATTGGGATATTTTTATTACCAAAATCGTTGTAGCATGACAAGTTTGATTTTATTAGTCTTGCCATGTGAACATCCGATGACAATTCTAAAACCACAGATTGTACAGCAACAAAAAATAAATGGAATTGTGATCTCAGTGTCGCAACCAACTTGCAAAATCGCACAAGGTCATATGTGAAATTAGACTGAATTTTCAACTCAGGGGATGAGCTCAGGGGCTAAATCAAGTAACACGTGCAGTCCCCACAGTAGACCAATCGTAAACGCTGACCACCAAATGAACAGCTGTTTAAAAGTTGCAGCAACACAAATTTTTACACAGCTCTTTGCCATTTGTTGCTCTGCCCTTGATTATGAGTTGAGAAAAGTCCTAGAAGACAGCATCTGTACTCTACAGCTGTGGGTTTTTGAAGGTTAGTTGGCTGCTGGTGTTGTGTATGTGTGTGTTAGGGCTCTATGCGTTGCCCACTGCGCCCCCTGTATCCCTGTACACTGTGCCAGGCACCCCATTGCCAGTCCTCCCCCCACCTCACACAACACCCCTCTGGAGAACATCCTTCACAGCCATACATCAGCTTCTGCCTCCAGTGGTGACGCGACATCTGCACAGGCCTCAGTGTAGCGCCACCGCATGGGATCATTGCACCACATTGCCAAACGGAATGCAAAGCCATCAATTGTGCCCTGTTCGGAAACGGAGGAGGCCACACAGTGCATAAGGAGCTCCTGCTCTGAACATATTGCACTGGATTCAGCCTCATGCCAAACACCCTAAAATGCATTAGCAGCACATTTTCTACTGTAATCAAGCATGCCATAATGGACCTGGAACGAGTGAGCACTAACTACTCTCGCATACCATGCTGCAGTTAATGAAATGCGCTGCAGCTAATCTTTTAGCATCCAGCCTCAGAGAGTTGGAGGGATTCAATATCTAGGACTTTAGGAACAATTACCTTTCAGCTGATTGGGCGTGGACAATCTTTTAGCCTCAACCCTATTCACCACTGGCCACAGGGTCTCGGCGGGTCTTGCTTTGTAGAATTAGTGGTTTGGTCATTGTCCACCTAGCACCAACAGTGGCACTGTTGTGGTGTGTGTTGTTCTGGCAGCAGTGACCGAAAAGAAGCTAGTGGAAGCAGAATACCAACTTTGTTGTTACCATGAGCAAGTTCCAAACTCCAAGTTGCTGAAAATGAGTTCTAATGTAGATGCATAACAATGCAACTAATGCTACCTGGTGGTAGGATATTTGTCTATGGACCATGAAGTCGTAGGTCCAAATCCAGCTTTATCCTACCCCCAACTTTACCACTGTTGGGCCCCTAACTTGGGAGACTGTCATTGTAGAAGAAGTCATCATGGATAAGAGCTTCTACCAAATGCTGTAATTATAACTGTTCCCCAGAAAGGTGGAGCCTCTAGGTGGAAGTTAAATATTTGTTCAGTTTGTGTAGAGGAAGTGTTATCACGATAAAGAGCGATATGCTGTGAAGAACTAGGAATCGGGAACACCTTCACATACGTATATAAACATGCCATCTGAGGCTCAGTCGATGCTGCAGGCAGCTTGGGGTTTGGGGTGTGAAAAAGCTATTTACATGCAATAACAAAATAATAATGAAGACACATCAGGGAGGGGGAAGAAAAAAAAACACTGAAATCATCAGTCATTAATTTTCTCCCAGAACAATGAGAGAACAATCCACGAGAGGCCTGCTGCAAAAGTGTTTGAATTGAAAGTGAAAATGATTAAAGAGCTCTCTTAATGAAGTGTTAATTGCTGCGATGAGTCGGATGAAGGTTGGAGGAATGGAGCTGATCTGACAGAGGCAAAGACTGGGGCGCCGTTTCACGCCGATGCAAGCAGAAAGGCTGGGTGGGAAAACAGAGCAGTGGATTTGGCTATGAGAGAATGTTTCAACCGGCCTATTCTGTTTTAAATGGGCCATTTTCCAAAAAATAAAAATAATTTAAAAGGACCAAGGATGTAGGCCTGAGGTACACCCAGTAGAGAAAAAGTGCTTAGTTCATTTTTTCTGCCTCCTGTTTAACATGAGATTGAAAAATAAAACATCAGAGGCTGGGATGCTTTGGGAAGTGTCAGCTGGCGAGTTTTTCCCACTTTGCTTCACAGCTAGGGTCTGAGAAGAAGTGTTTATTTGAGGTGTTTGTAGATAAATCCCACTAATCCACCCAGATGTTCAGAGTGTGAGATGCTGATTTCCCACCCTTGTCTTTAGTGCGATGTCACACTGGGAACATGAATCCATGGAAAAATGAGACCAGCTATACTTCCCCGGAGTAAAGAGTTGTGTGTTACCTCTAGCGTGTTTGGGGTAGATATAATGGGGTAGATATAAACTGCTTCTTGTCGCATCCTTCTCAAACGTGTCATGATTAGCAGGTTTTATTGACCCAACGTGGAATGGGGAAATGTCTCGGCTCCCCCTGTGATTATTTGTATCCCACTGCAATGGCAAATACATTACGTCTAGTTCCATTGCCTCTCAATTACCTCCATCATGTTTAGACGTCCATTTCCAGCTGAATATTCAACATCTCATCAGCCTCTCTAAGTGAGTCCTATATTGTGTTCCTCCTGGGCCTTTTGTGCTGCCGAAGACGGCACAGTCTTTCACTTACCCTTATCAGAGAGACACATTAATGGCCATCAGAGGACTCTGTTCTCTTTGAACGGTTTACGGCGCTTCGCCTTTGATCATAAGTAGTGCTCGCTTCACAGAGAGCCCCGAGAAGATGTCTCTTTGATATCACCCTGCGTTTACATATCAATGAGTGGCACTGAAGAAGGGGGCCCGAGTGACTCACTGCTTCACTCTCTCGGAGTGCCACGTTTTTTTGGGAGATGAACACTGGCTGGAAACGAAGCCTAGGATGCGCAAATACGCTAACCCCTACACCTCCACCCCCAGCTCCAGCCTGAAATTTGCAAAGTCCTGGCCAAGCAGAGGTCTGCAGAAGCCCGGACGCTGGAAGCCCGTCAGGTGTTTACTGTAGTCTCGGCAGGCCGTGGCTCATTTGGCCCGGGCAGGGAGCTGGGGAGCGCCGCATCTTTATGGCCTTTCATTAGACGTCATTTTGAGGCTCATTTGAAATCAATCCCCCCTCGGACCCCTCGTGGCGGCTCCGGTGTCAGGCGGATGAAAAATGAGGCAGAGTGCTGGGGGGCTCTGGGCAGACCCCCCATCCGTCCGTTCGTCCGTCCTGCCTGCCTGCCTGCCTGGCCCGGTCCGTTAATACAGTATCATCTGGTCAAACGGGCGAGCAATTCCCACATCTCATTACCGACAGGAACTGTGGGTCATTAGGCGGGACGGATTCCCATTAGCCGGACCGAAGGTTTGAGACTAAATACAGAAGCTTTGGATCGACACAGTTTCATGTTGCTTAGTTTTGAGGGCGGGGGTTGTATGCACGCACCTCTTCTGACTTGTTACTGCACGTCAACCGGATTGGGGGGGCAGGGGGAAATGTGGCTTTGAAGCTCCTTTTCAGTATTCAAGGAGCTGGGCAACTCGATAACGTATTCGATGGAGCAAATGTCCATATTGACCCACGGAACTCTGACGCCTCAAAACTGACAGGCGTCTTCTTCAAGGTCAATGGCGTGAGATGGAGGGGGCGCCAAATCTGCAAGCATGTGTGTGTAAATGTATGCAGGTCAGACCTTTCTATGCACGAACATTGGCACAAAATGGATACCTCTGCAGTAAAAGTGACACGGGCATCGTTCAACGCATCGCAATCACAGAAGATGACCATGTCAGAACCAGTAGTAATTGGAGGGTCACTGGGTCAAATCCCAGACTGGTAAAGGTAGCCATGAGTAAGACACCATATCCAAGTGCTCCTCCTTGTGCATTGCCCATGTCAACTGCCCACCGCTCCTATATGCATGGGTCAAACACATTTGGTAGTTGGGGAACCAACGGTTTGAATCCAGGACCACTAAAGTTAGTCACATTTCATTGTGGTGCACTGTGTGCTATGCTGTGGTGTGTTCACAATGACAAATAATCACCCATTCACAAAGGCTGAAGTGGTAGTCTCACAGTGATCCCTGATTGAGCAAATGTTCAAGCTTTAGCTTTTCTCTCAGGGAGCTGGTTAAGCTTTAAAGCTATTTTTGTAGAGAAAAGCAAATTTGAGAAAATATGTTAAATTAGGGCTGGAAAAACATGTTAGTGCTCTCGATTAATCTTACAATTTCACTTGTATTTTTAACCAAATAAATCAAGTTTGGCCCAAACTTCCATGGTACCACTTCCATAGTAAAGACGAGTCAATTTTTGTGATTATAGACGCAGCAGCTCACGTTTCCATGAAAAATCTTTATAAACCAAACTTGAGTGACTGAAAGGCGCAGATAAGGCAATAAGAGGGAGGCAAAAGGGAGGGGGTGCGTTGAAGATATTGTGATCAACAAAAGGGGGTCCAGCAGTTTGGAAACCGTTGCGCTGGTGTAGTGTGTTACGCAAAAAAAATCCACCACTTTAAGTTGGTCTTTAGCCCCAGTTGAACATACTGCAGGCTGGACAGTCAGTGTTTTTTGGAGGTTGTCGAGGAATCAGACCAAAGCTTGGAGTGTGTTGGTGGGAGCAAGGCAAACCAACGTCCAGCGCATGGAGGGAAGTGGAGGGTTCACACAGCTTTTTTTTCCTTTCCACGGCTCAGTCTTTCATATGCTCATCTTGCTGCATGCGCCATCTGTTTATCTGACACACTACATCCTCACACCGGGTGGCATAATCGATTCTGCTCCACACTGTACGTGTTTGTGAGTGTGTGTGTGCGTGTGTGTGTGTGGGGGGGTGTGCTTTATGTTTTGTTAATGGCTTATATGTGTACATGTGCGTATGCATGTTTTTGAGATACATGAATTTCGTGTGTGAGAGTGTGTGTTTGTGTGTGTGTAAAAAGAGATGGCTGTCAGTGTAAACAAATCTGTCTCGTGTACGCACCACACACTTGAGAGCCCGAGAGTGTGTGTGTGTGTTTGTGTTTCTGAGAAAGATCTTCTCTCTCTCCCACAGAGGTCAGTATGAAGCCCGTCTCAGCCTGGGTGATGATTTATGAGATGCTCATTTAGGATAAGAGGAAGTGGGCTGAGATTTCGGTCAGGAACGCAGGATGGAGGGGCAGATTTCTGGTACATCAGCATGACGGCTGTTCTGGCGAGAGGGGTGTTGGATCGTCTCCCACCTGCAGATGTCGGGCCAAACTAGAAACTTCATCTCACTGAAATAACTAAGAATTTCCACATCTTCCTGCTTTCTTGAATAATATTCCTGTTGATCTTACTGCCACTCGGGGCAGTGCTGAGCCCGAACCACTTTTCTGAAAAGAAGACAAGACGGTGGAGCTGCGTGGCCACAGTGGCCCAATAAACTGAATTAAAAGGAGCAGTTGGTAGTGTAACGGTTAGGGAGTTCGCCCCGTGAACGGAAGGTCACCAACGCTTCGAATCCCGGACTGGTAAAGGTACCACTGAGGTACTCATGAGCAAGGTACCGTCCCCAAGCACTGCTCCCTGGGAGCTGCCCATGTTAGCTGCCAATGGGTCAAATGCAGCGGTCACATTTGGCTGTGGTGCACT
This sequence comes from Distichodus sexfasciatus, assembly GCA_032718565.1. Classification (NCBI taxonomy): domain Eukaryota; kingdom Metazoa; phylum Chordata; class Actinopteri; order Characiformes; family Distichodontidae; genus Distichodus; species Distichodus sexfasciatus. The sequence continues at coordinate 447,492 of JAVGVS010000342.1, read as the reverse complement.
GGGTGCTGAGCTGTGGTGTGTTCACAACGACAAATGATTTAGCGTGTTGTTTTGCATAGTTTCATTCGAGTTAAAGTAGTAAAACACTTACAGTTTTTCTCAGTTGCTTTGGAGCATTTCTCGAATCAGTCTTAATATTTGCATAACAGTTAGTGCAATCTCAAAACAATTAGTACAAACAGCACAACACATTGGATTTCTTGCAAAAGCATGTACTTTACTCAAAATCCTTAGGTATTCCCTCAAAAGTAAGTTTTTGTGTCAATGAAAATGTCATCACTATCAGAATGACAAGTCCTTTTGTCATTGTTTATATACGGTGAAGTCAAAATGTTTAGTTGTGTTGTCAGAATGACATTGCATGGTTTCAGAATTTCCTGATATAAAATATGGTTTGGTTTACAGTAATTGACAATGCAAAAGGCTGAATTTCTTCTGTATGGGATCTATGAAATTCAACAGCACAAATTTACCAACGCAGTATCACGGCATTACGTGCAATATTCACGTTATTTCATCTATTTGATTCATGCCCACTGCCACAAATTGTGCTTTTTTTTCGTGTCAGACAGTACGATTTTCAAACCAATTCACTGCTATGGGAATTGTCTTTTGATTTTCGCTATGTTTGATCAATTACAGTAACAGCTATATTATCAGCACGTTTCATCAATGTATTTTACAATATTAGATTTTATTGCGGATTTCCTTGCAGCTATTTTTCTGTATGTATATGTAAATCTGTTTTATTTATCCGGAAGTGACCACGTCCTGGTTGTTCATCCATTTTCAAAAATTGTAAATCTGTGTTTTGCACCTTTTGTTATATAGGCATGCCAATTATAGGTTCACGAGATTCACCTGTTTTAGAGAACTAGTTGATCATTGGTTCTTCATGCCCCTTTATTAGTGACATTCAAATTTCATCTGCACAATGTGTCAATTCAAGACACATTTACATAAAACAGTTTTTATTTAAATTTTTTATTATTAGTTTTATTTTTTGGAGATTTTGACAACTGGATTAACTATTTTGCATTCAGTGACTTGTGCAATGAACTGATGCTGAAATGATTTGGGGGTTAAGATTATTTAGATGAAACTAGTATAATATATTTTGAGCAACATGACATAAACAAGTGGAAATGTAGGAAACAGCAGAGAATTGTACACAATCAATTATATGAATGTACAAAAGCATTTGCATTTTGATCAAAGCAATGAGAAATGTTCATGTGTTGTGCACAAGTGACTAAATTACGTGGCGGTTGAACAAGTAGTTTTGAGAATTCACTTTCTGATCTGAGAAATGCTCCAAAGCAACTGAGAAAAACTGTAAAAATTCAAAGTATTCAAACATACATTTTCTGTGAAATGTCAATGCGTTGTTTTTTTGAGTAGTATTTTTGAGAGAGAGAGAGAGAGAGAGAGAGAGAAATATAGGACCTGAAGAGCAAAGAAGAGGTAGAAAGGAGGGAAGGAGGGGAAAGAATAGAATAACTAGAGGCCAGGAAGAGAGATAACTGAGAATCCTCTACATGGGAATGTGAGAACAGAGTTGGTGACCATGAAAAGAGATAACTGAGAAAGGATGAGGAAAGAGAGAGAAATCTGATGAAACACAGTGGTCAGTCCTGTCATATTAAATACAAGTGACCCATGCTGTCTGAGGAGCAAAGCGTAAAGAAGAAAAGGAAGAATGAGAGGTGAGAGGCAGTCGGAAACGAGACAAATGTCTCAAGACAAAAATATTGAATCAAGAGCAATAAGGATGTTGTTAAGGCGGCTTTGAGTCAGGCCACTACAGTGAAGCAGGGTGGATTATCCTGCCTACTTAACCCAGCGCTGACCTGAACTCTCCAATCCGACAGCCCAGTCCTGCCCCGATGCTGGAAAGTGATACTGACCACTGCAGCGGTAAGACCAACCTCCAGCCACTTTATCCTCCACATGATGCACTAACGAAAAAATGACAGCGGATCTGGTTTAAAGGCGTCAACATGAGGTCTCAGGTTACAGTAGGATTATGGGAATGGACTGAATGCTGCAGGTTTAGAGCGGGGGGGGGACTGGAGAGTAAAGAAGAATGAGAAACGGTCAGATTGTCAAGAGAGATGGAGTGAGAGAGAAAAAAGAGACTGATGTGAAGGAAAGAAGTACTGATGGGAAGAAATTGGAGAAGAAAGAAACAACTGAGAAAGGAAGGAAAGAGAGAAAGAGAGTGAGAGACAGAGAGAGAAAAGGTGGAAGTGAAGAGCAAAGAAAAGTGAGAAAAGAGTGAGAAACTTGCATACGGGAAAGAAAGAGAGAATTACTGATACTGATAGATGAAGAAGAAGAAGAATATGCAAACAGAGCAAACAGGAAAGAGAGATGGGAGAAGGAGCGAGAGAGAGAGAAAGGATGAGAGAGAAAGAGACAAAGAGAGAGAGAGAGAGAGAGACAGAGAGGTGTAGAGACTGATAACCAAAGAACACCAGAAGTACTGATGGGAGGAAATTAGCCAGGAAAGAAAAGAACGAGAAAGAAAGGATGAAAGAGTGATGAAAGAGAGTGGCCAGTTCAGTCAGATTAAATAAAAGTGACACTTGCTCTCAGAGGAGCGCAGCGTGAGGAAGAAAAGAGCCAAGGAGAAATCAAAGGAGAGGTGAGAGACGAGAGAAAAGAGGAACAAAACTGCTGACCGCTTCACTAGTTAGAGCTGTGTAATGAGCCAGCACACACACACACACACACACACTTATATCCCCCCACACACACCACACACACACTTCTCTCCGCTGTTTCCACCTCTGTCTCTCTCCCGCCTTTCTCTATTTCTCTCCATCCGTTTTTAACCAGGCTTCCTTTCTTTCTTCACCCCCCTCTTCCTAATCTCTCTCCCTCTCTCTCTTTCACACAACTCTCTCTGCCACACCTCTCTCTTTCTGTATCTCTTCTCTCTACCTCTATCTCTCCTTCTCTACCTCCCTCCCTCTCTCATCCCATCTCTCTCTCCTCTTCCCCCTTTCTCTCAAACTCAGACACACTTTTCTCTCTGCCTCATCCTACTATCTCTCTCTCTCTCTCTATCCCCTTGCGTATCCCTCCCGTCTCTCCCTTATCCCCTTTCTCTCTCTTTCTCCATCCCTCTTTCCCTCCCTTCATCTTTCTCTCCCCCTTTTTCTCCATTTCTCTCCCTCTGTCTTTCTCTCTCTCACCTCTTCTCCCCACTTTCTCTCATACTCAAACACACTTCTCTCTGCCACATCCCTCTATTTCTCTTTTTCTTTCCCTCCCTCCCTCTGTCCCCCGTCTCTCTCTGTCCTTCTTCCCCCCTTCTCTTATACACATTCACACCTCTCTCTGCCACTCTTCTGCCACATCCCTCTCTCTCTCTCTCTCTCTCTCTCTCTCTCCACCCACACCTGGTTTTTGCTAACTCTGCACATCACGTGGCTGACAGATTCTCGGGCCCCGTTTAAATAATGCATGCCATTTCTCTTTTAACTTGTCAGTCGGCCGGCGAAGAAAGAAAGAACGAAAGAAAAAATATCTATCGCTCCTGCTCTGATGTCATTGGTGACGGTGATTCTCCCTGACAGTTCTCCATTAGGCCAATGAGCCCCTCTTTTCTCGCTCCACTATTCTTCTGCCTGTCGCTCCCACCAGAAACACGTGTTCCTCTTTTTCCCGCTTACCCTGTCCCCTCCATCCCTCCCTCCATCCTGCGTCTTCCCTCTGTTTCCCCACCTTGTTAACCGGGTTTCTCGAGGATGTATTTATATTTAAAGACTTCTTCGCACCAGGTTCCACCCCTCACTGCCGCTAACTCCTTGGCCTGGGTTGGGTGTGAAACTTTCCTCTGACGCACTTTGCGCGACTCCATCATCGACTAAGAGGGACGAAAGAAAGAGAGTGAGAAAAAAAAGGAAAGCGGCTGGTTTGCTCGGTGCCAAATCGGTAGCTTGATTGGTCCGAGACTGAGGCGGGTGGCTTCAAACGGGGGTGGGAGGGAGTCCTTGTGGTCCTTCTCCAAAAAAAAATCCCCCTCTTTCCAGTGTGAAGCGAGGGATAGGGGGCGCCGTTTGAGGAAAGAGAGAGAGGAGAGAGAGAGAGAGAGAAAGATTGAAATCAAGCCTATCTCTCCTGACTGCCTGGTGCTGATATCGCTGGCCTTTTTGTGGCACGATCCACATGGAGCGCTTTTCTTTTTGGGGTGGGGGTAGTGGGGGTTGCGCAGATTAGCGGAGCCCTTTGATGTTCTTTCTAGAAAAAAGGAAAAAAATTTAAAAAACAGATTGCCACAGAGAGAAAGAGAAAGAGTGCCTGGCGAGGGGGCGTAAAAAAGGGAAAAGAGAGAGGTACGAGCGCGCGAGAGGCACGTCGAGGCTTTGCAGCTGTCACAGGGCACCTGGCTTTGTGGAGAGAGGGAGGGAGGGAGGGGGAGAGAGAGAGAGAGAGAGAGAGAGAGAGAAGGACGAAATAAAGAGGGAGAGAGAACATAAGGAAGGGAAAGATAGAGGTGGAGAAAGATAAGAAGAGAAACAGAGGGAGGGAGGGAAGGAGGGTAGGAGGGAGACGGAAAGAGAGGGAGAAGGAGAGAGAAGATGAAAGAAGGAGGGAGAGATGGAGAGAGAAACAGAGGGGGAAAGAGAGGGTAAGGAATGACAAGAAAGTCATGATGAAAAGTCTGATGGGAAGAAATTAGAGAAGAATGAAAGAAGAGAGAGAGGGGGGTGGAGCAGAAAGAGAGAGGGAGAAAGGGGAGAGAAAAGAGGGATATAGAAAGAAAGAAGGAGAAAGAGAGAGGGAGAGAGAAGGAGGAAAGAAAGGAAAGATAGAGGAGGAGAAAGAGAATAAGAGAGAGAGATGGAGAGAGAGAGGGAGGGAGGGAGGGAGGGTGGCAGAGAGAAGGAAAGAGAGGGACAAGGAGAGAGAAGAAGAGAGAAGGAAGAAAAAGAGGGAGAAATGAGAGAGAGGGAAGTGAGGGAAAAATGAGAGAGAGAGAGGAAATAGAGAGCAAGAAAGAGGAAGAGAGAGGGGGAGATGTGGGGAGAAAGAGAGAGAAGGGGAGAGAAAGGGGGATATAGAAAGAAGAAGAGTGAGGGAGAAAGAGAGAGGGGGAGCCAGAGAGAGCGAAAACGAGAGAGGGCGCAGAGAGAGAAAAGGACAGAGAAAGAGAGAGAGAGAGAGAGAGAGAGAGAGAGAGAGAGAAAGAAAACAGGACAGGGGGTTAAAGTTGATCATAGAGCTTTAGAAGCTGTTTGTTTAACTTGAGAGGCATGAGGACATGAGATCTGATTCCAGCAAACTCTCCCTACACACACACACACACACCACCCACACACACACACACACCCCCCCCCACACACACACACCCCACACACACCCCACACACACACACACCCCACCCCACACACACACACACACACCCCACACACCCCACCCCACACACACACCCCACACACACACACACACACACACACACACACACACCCACACACACACACACCCTTCTTTTATCTCACAAAAGCAAACAAAAACCATACAAACCTCAGGATTTCCTGTCATTATTGGGACAGTAAGGTCCATGCTCAGAGTACCTCAGTGGTGCCTTTATTGGACAGAGACTTGAACCAGGGACCCTTCAATCCGTTACGCCCATATCTGCCCCAAAGCGCTACCACCTACCAACTATTAAGGAGGTGTGATTTTGTAGCTCACTGGTCAAATGAGGACGCTACGTCTGATCGATGGGTGGTATATTGGTCGATAACGTAAATAAGCTGGACCTGGTATCGGTGGCACGGGCTTTTCTATAAGGCCGATCCGTTCCGATAAATTATAGGTTTGACTATGTGTTTTAGCATTATGTCGCGTCCACAACTCAGATTGCTGCATGGTAAGTAACTTTTCTTGATAAAAGCTGGTTAATTGTTAGAGCATTCCACGCTAATTCACATTGTGAGAGTAGAACAAGCAACACAACACACCACAACCCCAAAAGAAAATCACACAATTACATATTTCCTTAACAACACCAGCTCTCGCTCACAATATCTGTGTTCCTGATGGTGTTAGCGCCACAGAATTAGGGACTGTCACAAAATCACAGAACTGTGTTCAAATGAATAATTTTTTAGATGTTATTTTAATAATAAATCATTTATGCATATACCTATGGGTGAGTAATTATTACAGTTTTAATTAGAAAAATAGTATTTAAGTCAAGTATTTCCTTAAGCATAATAGAATAATCTCTGTCTCCTCCTCACAGAGAAATACAGAGATTATTAATTAAAAACTGGTATCGGATCAGGCCTCGGGATCAGCCCAAGTATCGGCATCGGCATTTGAAAAAGCTGGATCGGTGCATTCCTAGTCAAAGATGGTAAATTTTTTGCAAATTTTGACAGGTGAACACTTTCTCTCAGCCCTCGTTGCTAAGTCACGAAAAGCGTCATCGGGCACTTCCGCGTTCGTTCCTATTTCAACGTGGTTCTTTGAGGTCGATAGTTTAGCCATCAAGATGAAGAGAAATTGCATCTTAGCATTAGTGGCTGTGTTTAAAATAGATTCTCACATGTCCTCGATACGTAGAGATTGGGTGCATGAAATCTTCTCCAGCTGTTCCAGACACGCCGCCATTTGTTGTGAGTTCTTGACAGTTCAGTGATTTTGATTGGCTAGCAAGAGACAAGTGACATTGATGAGCGCAGCATTGTTCTAAAAGTTGAACGGATTTCATCGTGCTCTGAGCGCTGTGACAAAAAAAAACAGGGGCGTTTTTTTCCACTGAAGCCGCAAAGCACTCTGAACGCTGAAGCTCAGAGGATTTGTATAGAAATAGCCACTGCCAGTGGAAAAAAACCTGTTTGGTGAACACAGGCCCTAGTAGTTCCACAAATTACACCTTTAACGCATATAATCTGCAATTTAACCCAGCCAGAACAAATCTTTCTTCTTTTTTGGCTTTACAAATTAAACCTGACAGTTTTCCACCAGTTTTTACTACATAGAAAAATATCCTCATCAAGCCACAAAAAGGTTACACACACAGACGCAATACATTGTCTCATGACTCCCATGCTTACTGTGTTTCACACTCCAGAGCTGCCAGACACACACGATGCTGACATCCGCAAACAGGAATGAAACTCGATGCCATCCTCATTCTCACTTTCCACCGATGTAGCCTCTGCACTCTTTCACGCTCCCCCTCTCTTTCTCTCTCTATCTCTATAGAAGTCTCACCAACTACAGTGAGAGCACCAAGATGCATCCACACCAAACCCTGTGAGAAGCACACCTCCCTCGCAGGTCTGAGCACAAACCTTTACGGTTTAGACCCAGGTCTGAAGGCCTGCACGTCGTCTCATTTTCTTTTTTATTAGACGTTTATACCTGCTTTGTGCCATTTCCAGCGCGCTCCTTTTCATTTCCCTGCCACTTTCTGCTTTTATTGCCTCAACATAGGGCTTTTGAAAGTCAAAGGAAATGTCTCTCTCTCTCTCTCTCTCTCTCTCTCTCATCATTAGCGATGACTGCACTTTGTCAGCAGGGGCGCATTAGCAGCCTACACACCCACACCATGACAGACGTCTTTTTTTCTCTCTATAATTTCGTCATCATCCCTCCATCTACATCGACTTTTCTGTCTTTCCTCGAACCCGGCATGTGTTAGCGCTGAGTAAACCGTGTAACTGCTAGGGTTATGTGAATTAAAACCCTGTTTTAGCACATTTAGAATGATCTAAGCCCCCATTGCATAGCCTGGCATCCGGAAAACAATGATATATCCATACGTTTTTGCCGTCCATTTACACTAAAAAAGAGGTGTAATTCACAGAAAATTAGGAAAAGGAAGTCGTTTTTCAGGATTCTGATTGGCTAACGTGGCTTTATGGTTCTCGTTACACTGCAGCTTATAGGTTTAGCATGCTCATAATAGCTCTTGACGATGTATTCATGCGGATTCGTGTAAATAAATACTTTTTGGAAAACGATCTGGTGTGAACAAGGATATTATTGGAAATGGAGAGGGAGGAACAGACATTTCTGTAAATACCTTACTATGTGTAAACACAGCCTCCATCAAACATAGCTAGCCGTTTTTGTACAAAGTGTGTGTTGTTGTACGTAATCTCGTCAGGAAGATAAAGTAGAACAACCTGTTTTTTTGGGTGTAACATGGAATCAACCAATCAGAATCCAATCTTCCATTCCCTTTAAGAGTGAGCTGCACTTGCAGTACACTGTAAAAGTCAAAGTCAAGTTGGAAAAACCAACGAAATGGTGCCAAACAATGCAGTCACCTGAAAGCTGCATTTAAGTAAACATCTTTAATAATCTGGTCACAAGCAAAGTGCAAAGGCCAGTTGTTGTGCCTGCCTAGATCTTAGTGTGTTTTCTGCTCTAATTTTCCAGTGTGTTGGAAAGAGGTGTGTGTGGATGTGGATGTGGATCAATGGCGGAGTTCATCTTGGTCGTGTTTGCTTGTTCCTGGCAGGCGTTTAACCAGGCCTGTCCGCTGCTAAATGCTGCCTTCTGTATTTATGTCTTCTTCTGCATATTCAGCCTCACGCTCGCTGCTTGCATCTGAGTGTGTGTGTGTGTGTGGCTGTTTGTGTGTGATGGAGAGAGAAAGAATGTCTCGCTTTGGGCAATAGAGCGGATGGCATTTGTGTCACACTTGCTGTTATTCACTGTGATAAATGCTGACATTTGTGTGTGTGTGTGTGTGTGTGTGTATGTGCGTATGTGCCTGTGTGTATATATATGTGTGTGTGTGCGGTTGCTAACATCACAATCTAAATGCGTGGTCAGGTGGTGAACATTAAGGACGTCATTAGCCCCAATAAAGCATGTGTAAAGTGAGAGGGAGGTACGGGCAAGAACCCATTACTCAGGTTTTATTAATGTCGCGTGTGTGTGTGTGTGTGTGTGTGTGTGAGTTGTATTCTTTTTATGTACGTGTGTCCCTCTGGGCTCATTCTAGTCTTTATTACATCTCCGCGCGTCACAGATCTTTTCGCTCCACTTTCACTCTTGGACTAAAACACTAAAAATGAACAGCAGCAAATCAGAACTGATATTTAGGCACAAAGATTTAGAATCACTCTCTCAGACAGATTTCCTGCATCTGGTGTGGGAGAGCTGCAAAGGTGTGTATCAACAGACTGTGAAAATGTATAAAACCAGTGGTGTTCACAACTTCGTTCCTGTCCATGTGAATGTGGGAGCGTTTTGAACATTCTTCGTAACTTGTAATTGCTAAAATTGTAAAAATTTGGGTATAAATTGAGATGTTACTGTTCACTGTTAAAGTTGTCATGTGTCGTCAATATTAAGCCATCGCTGTTAGTGAGCATTGCCATTTCAAAAGGTCCTCGAGGTACTGTTTAATATGTGGCAAGCAATATAATATCAAAATTAATTCTGAAAGCCTGATGATACTCAACATTTTGTTAAAGTTATGGGCAAAGGTATCACTACACTAAGCGTGTGTGTGTGTGTGAGTGTGTGAGCAGGACGCAGACCTGCATTAGAGTTGAGTTCTTCGTTCTCGGACTCGGTGCCGTTCTGACTGCTCGCCCCGTGAATGCTGTTCATGGCCATCAAGCTTCATCTTCTGTAGTTTCATGGCCTCCGCCATGGCCGCTGCTGTCAGACCTGCAACACACACATGTAACCTGTCAAAACATGCACACACACACATACAGTGTATTCACCAATCTAAATGGAAAAAAAGTAACTTGTGTGTTACAAAGTGACAAGAATATTTTGCACTTTTAGCTCCATTGGTTTAGGTGAAACACCTTAAATATGATCAGTGCAAATGTAGCTGATATTAAGCGTGTAATCTGGATCTAATTCTTAATTTATGCTGCCGCGATCAGTCATAAAAAAGGACACCTGAGAGGACCTGAAGGCAATGTACGGTATCACGGTGGATCTGCTGCGTCCTGTCATATTCAGGATGATTTTAGGGCTGATTCAAGACATAAAACAAAACCTCAAACATTGGAAGTAACAAAAAAGTTTCACAATATACCTGTTTGATTCTTTCCACCAGATCACCCTGTATGTCCATTTAGCAAAGTCTACACAAATCATCCTCTCAAGCCAGGTTTCTAAACTGTCATTTTAATCGTGTAGAGAGGCTAGACTTCATTTCAACTAAAAAAAAGGACTGAGCAGTACAAAATCTTAATAGAAAAACACACTATCACAGCAATTTTTTTTAAGTGTTGAAACATTATTTCTCTACCCTGGCGTTTAATAGTTATTACTTTTCATTGACTGTATCCCATTTTAAAATTATTTTGACATGTTTGGTTGTTCCGAATTTGCAGTCATTTTGCAGCGTTTAAATATATTTGTATCCATGTCAGTCTTATTCACTGTTCTTTTAATGTATTCTAATTTGTGATTTGATCTTTTTACACCATCATCGTACGCTTATTTGTGACCCTCCATGGCACTTTGCTCAAATTTCCAAAATTAAGGTATTATGTTTTCATGAAGGAGCATAAGTCAACCTTCAAAACGATACCTATATCGAATGAATCGGACGACATATGAGCTGAGATATCAACATTCAAAGGAGTCGGGTTTCTCCTGTCACGCCAAGTGAGAAACGGAGAAATCTGCCTTTGAAGTTGACTATCGGCGTAGCACTCTGAGGCTTAGTCTGATCGGCGGCTATGTTTGCATTGTTAGCCTCGCTGCTTTCACAGCCACACGGATAGCCTACCTGCGTTAGGTTAACTGAACTCGGGAGACGAAGATGGATTCCGGAGAAGTATCTTCACGCTAGTCAACCAGTGGATTCGTAAATATTGAAGTAGAGCGGTCAAAACAGAAACTTTTAACATTCTGCTGGAATTGAATTCCGCACCTCTCCAAGAAAATCGCGTTTTAGGATGGAAAAGATGCGTTTTTTCAGCGAAATTTATTCACAACAGTACAGTATAGACCTTCCACTGTTTCAAAACACTAAAAACAAAAAATCCACCATTTTAGCTCATGCAACATAAACGCTCGTTTTTCTCGGAAACCTCCGCTGCGACAAGCACTGGTGCAGTCACATTTATACTAGAACTGCTTGTCTCTTATTCCTAACATTTTCTCAATGTAAAGCACTTTGGACTGCATTTTTGGTATTAAAGAGGCTTTATAAATAAAGTAAATAAATAAAGTGAACTGCAAAAACCCTTTTCCTCCCCAACAACAGCTTCTTTCGTCCTAACTTTCGTCAGAAGCCGGCAAAAGCATGAATAATTGATTCAAACAACAGATTGACTGCATTTGGAGAATTATGTCTGTTTTCGTTTTGCCAAACACAGTTATTTTCAGGAGTGCAAGTGTTCTCCAGAGAGGATGGCGCTGACCCCAGCCGAGCTGCGACGACTCCTCCGGGGAAAGACGGGGAACACTGGTGTGTGTGCATGCGCGTGTGTGTGAAGGTGTGTGTGTGTCCCAAGAGTACCCTCCTGCTCTCCCGCACACACTTCCAGAGCCCTACCTTCAGCTCATCAAGGGCTCCACAACCCCGGAAGCCATCATCACTCAGCCCAATTAAGCCCCTAATTAATTCAATTAAACGACGGAGGGCCGCATTAAGTAATTCATTAAGTGACATCGCAGAGGCTTTCGCGCGCCGCCGCCACCGCCGCACGAAATTTCTCCCCAAACCGTTCGGGTGTGAGGGGAAAAAGAAAGAAGGAAAGAAAGTAAAAACCCCACGTCCTTCGCCGCCTTTTCTTCTCTCCCCAGGTTGAGAATGTAGATGTCACCTTGATCTAATTCATTAGCGATATCGCCTCCGGAATACGTGACACAAGGAGGAATAAAAGGAAAGTCGGTTATTTTGGGGTCTTCCATCCTTCCTTCCTTTCTTTTCCCACCAAGGGAACGTTAGGAGCAAAGCGTGAGCTCCTCCATTAAAAACACTCACCCGGCGCGGGAAACCAACAGCATAGACGCTGCCGCCGCAGCATAGACGCGTTCCGCGACAGCTGGTAAAGGCAAATAACTCGGCAAATTATTCACACTTCGGGGAAAAAACACAGAGAGAGGCGAGACAAATTAATCTACTTTTGCCCACACCTACGAAAAAACAAGCATCTCGTTCCTTTCCTGTCAGTCCGGGCAGAGATACGGCGGCGTTTAAACGGGACGTCGGCGTGATGGATTCATTTTATTACGACTTTCTTATTCTACACAGTCCCGCTTGTCATAGCCGCTCCTGCCTTCCCTTAAGAAATGAATTAACTCCCAGTGTGGCAAAAAAGAAAAACTTCAAGGTGCTGTCTCACTGTGTCGTACAGAACGGACCGTTTTATAAGCAGAATCACGAGTACCGAATGAGGGAGGTTTCCCTAAAGAGGAACCACGCCGTACCTATTCTTCACATTCACAGTTTTCACAGTTTGTGGCAAACTTGCGTGGACTTCTTACAAACCTTGTGGAAAACTTATGCACCTGGTAAATTTGTCACCAAGAGTTCACTACAAGTTTGCCGTTACTAGCAAATTGTTTTGGCAATAACATTTACCACTAGTGGCAATTTGTCATTGTTGCCAGAACACTGCTGTAAGTTTGCCACTAGTTACTGACAATGGGCCTTATGCGCAACATTAGTTCCGTGTTCGTTAAAGAGGTGACTTCTCTTCCGGCGTGACGTCACTATTCGGAATAGTAAGTTTGCAGATAGCTGTGGTTACTTTTTACACAAATATTTTCAACAAATGGCATTTTACAGTAGACAACACCAGACAACAAACTGGACAAAGGTTTTGGGTTATATGCCTCATCTTACATTCACCACTATGAGGTTAAGTTGTTAGCAGCTAGCTAAGTTACCTCAGCTAACGTTGCCTGGTTTCTTTGGGTTGACAGAAAAACATGTCTAAGGTTACATGTCATGTCTTGTTTTCATAACTTGTTTGGTATTTTTTTGGATTTATGTAAATGATGTAGTTTGTCACAATCAACCAAGCACTTTAACTAATCCTAGCTGGCAGTACGTTTCAGCTGACATAAGTGTAGCGATATAGTAAGTTTACCTCATCTAGTTAGCGCACTAACGCTAACTAATGGTAACTTAAGAAATTTATTTTCCCTGACCAGAGAAACAAACTATCATTCACCAGACACGTACCGAAGCGAAAATTAACCACAAGTTTGCCACAAACCTGCTGCAAACATTTTGTTTTTATAAGGGTAAACTTACTGCAATAGCACAGAGGCACACAAGAGCACACTTTGATTTTACTTTGTTTGAGGCTTAGAGCTGCTGACGGAGACGGAGAACCAGCAGTAAGTTTGTTTTTCTGTCAGAGCTACTTGGCTTTTTCTTGGGATTGTTTAGCTTGTTAGCAATGTCCTGTTGCATCCTCCTTGATTTATCAGTTGTAACTGGTTTGCATCTCGCGTTGTTTTTTAAGAAGCTCACGAATAGTGCATTCTGAACAAAGAGCATTCTGAAAATCTTATTCCTATTGACTTTAGACTAATTTAACTATTAAGGCAACACTTAAGTTGATTTTATAGTCATTTTTATATTGTAATTTGTAGGGGGCAGTTGGTAGCGTAACGGTTAGGGCATTTGCCCTGTCAGCGGTTCGAATCCGAGACCGGTAAAGGTACCACTGAGGTATTCATGAGCAAGGTACCTCCTCCAAACACCATGTGCACCATGCTGCCCACTGCTCCTTCATGGATGGGTCAAATGCCCAGGTCACTATTGGTTGCGTTGCACTGTGTGCTGTGCTGTGTTCACAGTGAAAATAATTACTCACTTTCATGTCCACATTTCAACCAAACAGAAACTAGTATGGGTACAGCATGGGTACAGTAAGCTTTATTTAGAGTGGCAAACCATTTGTTCTGATGTTTGCCACTCAGATTGAACTGAGCAGGACCCAAAAGGACTAACCAGAAACTTTCTCAGCACTGACCGTTCAAATGCCAAAGTATTCTATTGAACAACATCGTTTCACACTATGTTCTGGCGGTTTACAGTTTTTTCTGGAAGTTTGTGTCATGTTTTAACCTGTATAAATGCATCATGTGAGGTGATATCTTAAGAGCACACGCCAGTCAGTCCTGCCTATCTTGAAGGGTACTTTTTAAGGTGGAAAATCACACAGTACTGGAATCTCCTCAACTTGTTTTAAGCAATACTTAAAATCGCTGCAAGGACACTGCATATCTTTTATTTAAGGTAATATTTGTGATATAAACCTATTCCCGAATGTGGATTTTAGTCTTTTAACGCATATCTACAAAGTAAAAGCAGTAAAAATGGTCGAGTGGGATCTACTCAGCTAGTCTAACGTCTCTTAAATCCCTCAGGACGAAGAAAACTGCTGTCGTCTCTCAAGTACACGCACTACGGACAGGGCGCGTGCTGAGAAAAAAAAAAAACAAAGTGCAGAGAAAGAAAGGACAAACGACAGAGAAAGCTACAATAGCAGTATTGTCCTCCCTCCGTCCGTCTCTCCCGTCTCGCCGTCGGTCCGTTCTGCCGAAGAGAAGCAGCAGCAGCACAAGAAGAATCCCGGAGATCAAACGCCGCGCGTAACGGTAATTGATGTTTGAGGGAAGTCGCGACCCGCGGAAATGGGAGCCGGCGGATGAAAGGCGAGAGCCGTTTTTCGCGGGGGCGGACAAACAGATTGCTTATTGTTTGCCTTTCGTGTGGCCCCTTCAGATCTGCGCCAGCTCCCCGGCCCGAGGCTTCAAAAAACGCAGCGCTTTGAACGCTCCAGGCCCTGATGCGAGGATCCAGGGTCTGCGCTGCGAGGACAGACAGACGGATAGACGGATAGATAGAGGACTGGAAGTAGCTTGGCCAAATTCGGGGAGGTCTGGAAAACCTGGACTGGTGCACCAGGTCTGCCTACTAAATGCCCTTTTTGGGCCGTGTCATTAATGGTTACCTAGTTGGAGTTGGGCGAGCCATGAGGATGTCTGCATGGACATCTGGAATCTGGGTGGGAGGGGACGAGGGAGAGGACGGAGAGGTCAGGTACAGGGCAGTATGGATTCTTTTGGTGTGACGTGTTTACAGCGCCCACCCCCTCCTTTTTGCCCCAAACCTAGACAACAATGTAGCGTTTAATTAAAGAGTGGTATGAGAGGTGGATTGTGGAGGGGGTGGAGGTCCAATAGAGCTTCTTTTGATCTGTGAGCCGGTCAGCGTTACATCAGCAGATTCATTTCGGCTTTCAAAGGGTCACTGTTTCAGCAGGTAGACGAGTTCACGGCGTTAATAAAGCCAATGCTTTGTGGGCTGGGGGGGGCATACGAAGGCAGATCCTGATGACGCTGGTTTCGGGCGTCTCAGTTTCGGGAATGTTTCAGACGGCAGGTGGAAAATATGAGCAATTTTAGCAAGACTACAGGCACACTACTAACCTGTCTCTTTGAGAAGCGATTTTAAGATATTTTTATTGGAATCTGAATCTTTAAATGGACGAGCGCCTTAATATATCTCAGAGAGTCTGACAGAATGTGTTCCAGAACAGCTCCTCAAGATCACAGAGCACCTGCCTGTTAACATTCCTAAAGGAAAATAAAAGAAATGTAGAGAAGCGGCTTTTTGTTTTTTATGCACCACACATTTTTTGAACATAGAATTAGAACATGGTTAACTTTTTGAAAAATAGTTTTCGTTTTAATGTCTATTTTTTGCGATTCTTTTTGTGGGGTTTTTCTCAAAGTTTGCCATTCAGACAAACACACACACACACACAGCCGGGTTTTGATAACAACGGATATTTTTTCTCCTCTGTTTTCGAAAATAACTTCGTACACGAGCCCGTTTTCAAAAATATAGAGTGCCGGCTAAATACGCTGTCAAGAGCTGCGTAGAACCATGTCAGCCAAACAGAATCCTGGAATTTTTGCATCATTCTTCAGGTAGGACAATTTCCCACTCAAAATGTCCCCACCACTCAGAGGTACGCCCAGGTCTGCTCCGGTCGTGATCGGTTGTTTGGTTGAAAGTTGTAGGAAAGCAAGGCTTCTCCTCAGAGCACTCCTTCTCCTTTGCTCCTCGATGTACTTAAGAATCTGCTGTGTTAGCAGGGGCCATTATGCACAAATAGCCTGAATAAGGGAGACAAGAATCCATCTTCAGTCATCTTCAGTCGTAAACGTAAACAAACGTTGCACACATGGTGTCAACGCATTTCTCTGTCGCACACTTACGCCGCTGTGAACCTAAATCTCCGTCCACACAGTCACCGGAGTTTTCAGAAAATTCCAGAAGCATTTTCAAAAATAGCTGGTTTTGGCGACTGAAACCTCAGTTTACGTGAGCATGAAGGAAATGCAGTCAGTATGCGTAACGTATTCGCTACATTTAGTAGCTACATTTGATTCAGCATGCTTATTTTGCTGAGGGTAAAACCAACTCCAAACATCAATCTCAAAACAAATTCATCTACGTATTGAATTGTGAATCATTTATGAATTGTGAATCAATTTTGAATCAAATTGTGAGCCCAAGAATCGGAATCGAATCATGAGATTTTCTGAATCGTGCACCACCTACAGTGTACTGTATGTGCCACATTAATAGTCTTCATCTTGAATTTTGAATCTTGATGTTGATGTTTTTACAGGTGCAGGGCACATTTGGGTACCCATTGGTCAGTTTGGTTGGATGTTTCCAACAGGGGTCACATATTACCCCCCATCTTCAGACGTACAGTTTGCCCCCCCTGGCGTACGGACCTTCCCCACCTCCCCTTTCAAATATTTACAGCCAGCGCTCCTCCATCAGCGCAGTATGTCTCTCCAGTCATCTGGAAGAATCCCCCTCTCTCACCCCCAGCCAGTCGCCCGCAAACAGAGGCGCTCGCGATTGTGTGCAAGAGTGCATACAAAAGGGAGAGAGGGACGGGAAAAAAAAGAAACATGGAATGGGGGAAGAGCAGAAAAAAGGGAAAATAGGGGAGAGGGAGGGTGGGAGGGAGACAGAAAAAAAACACAGATTGCCTGCGAGAACAAGCCCGGAGAGATCTTGTTTTTCCACAAAGAGGGTCACTCGGGCGCTCTCTCCCTCGCCGACTGGACGCATTGTTGAATTTCGCATTTCTCTCTTTTCGTCTGATGGGGGGAGGACATTTTTTTTTCCCCACTTTCTTAGAGTGTCCAGAGGGAAAAACTATCGTATTTGTGTGCAGGATGAGGAGGGAGAGAAAAAGAGGGAAGAGGGGAGGGAGGAAAAGTGAGAATAAGTGGGCAAGAAAGATGCAAGGAGAAAGAGAGTGTGGAAATGGGGCAAGAAAGAGGAAAAAATGAGAGAGAGAGAGAGAGAGAGAGAGAGAGAGAGAGAGAGAAGGAAAAGCCCAGTGTACTGATTCTCTGAACAGTAAATATTACCATCCAATTCCACTCTTGCGAGTAAGCTGAGACAGCTAAAGAAAGGACAAAAGGGAAGAAGGAAGAGAGAAGAAGAGAAGGGAAGGGGGGGGGTGCTTGTACTGTATATAATTCACCTTTGGAATTTCCGAATGGCAGAAATAGGGGATGCGATGAACACGCAACAAAGGCGGATGGCCGACGGGGGAAATCGGAGCCGAGCTTTCAGCACCATGCACTGAAGAGGAGTGCCAGCGAGAAATGGGCCACGCTGGAAGGGGGGCAATAAAAGAGTGAATGAATGAGTGAACGAAAATGGGAGGGTTTCCGCCGGTGCGTGTACCCGCTATTCGTGTGACTGACTTGTGCATGTGTGTTTGTGTGTTTATGTGTGAGGTGGCGGTTGAAGGCCTGCCCTCAAATTGGCTGTTGATGTCTAAGTATGCTAGTAAAGTCTAGTATAATTTAAGTGAGTGATTATTTGTCATTGTCAACACACCACAGCACAGCACACAGTGCTCCACAACGAAATGTGACCTCTGCATTTGACCCATTTGTGCAGGAGCAGTGGGCAACTAACAAGGGCAGCGACCGGGGAGCAGTGCTTGGGGACAGTACCTTGCTCATGAGTACCTCAGTGGGAACCGGTCTGGGACTTGAACCAGCCACTTTCTGGTGCTGGAGATCACCGGCTCAAGATAACATGATAACCGTTACGCTACCAACTGCCCCAAAAGTAGTATGGTGTGGTATAGTGTGTAATGGTAAAGTACAGCATACTATAGTATAATACAGTGTGGCATGGTATTTCTGCTCTGAGGTGCTGCCATGTAGTTCTGCAACTGGGGTGAAGGATGTCTTATAAAATCATGTTTACCTTATTGTGATTGTTATACACTTTTTGTTAACAGTAGTAATGAACACCTACCTTTATGAGGTCCTTCCAATTGACCCCCATAAACATAACCCTAACTTTAACCTTGACAACCAAAAGCAAATCTTAGATTCCTCTTTTATTTTCTCGCATAAAGCGTAAGTGATGACTGGCCCTCTCATACAAAAACGCCCTAACAAAGTTACAAAAATGCCACAAAGCGCAGGGTTTTTGGTCATTTATGGCCCAATCAGGTCCTCACAAATATCTAAAAAATGGCCCACGTGTACACACTCCCACACACACACACTTTTCACCGTGGGAATAGGGGCACTGGTGTTCCGGACACGGCGGAGATCGAGGGAGCGAGAGAGGCTGAATACAAATGCGGTTTTCACAGATTTGTTTGTGTATAGAAGGAGAGAGCGAAAAGAAAAGAGAGGGAGCGACATGGCCGCTGAAAGAAGTGTGGATGAGAGAGAGAGAGAGGCAGAGAGAGGGAAAGGGAGGTTTGTTTTACACTACTTAAGGGCTTGTCTACACTTCTTGTTCTCCATCTCACTGGCCCGGATTCGCTCGGCCGGTAAATTGTTATTGTTCTACCGCTTTCTAATCATTTTATTGCTGATGTAAAACTCAGCGCATTGCTACGCTCAGCTGTGTGTGTGTGTGTGACTCACGCTGTAGCAGTGCTTGTGGGCAGACATTGATCTGAGACTTTTATCACCAACACCCAAAGCTGTGAGATGGGGGCATAAGGGAGGGTGTGAAAAGGCTCCACACGTCTCTTCAAATGACCCGTGTGTGTGTGTGTGTGTGTGTGTGACACATAGGAAGAGAGCTACATGTGTGAGAGGGCATGAGTATGGTGTGTCATATCCCAAAAAGTTCATTTCCGAACAGAAAGGAATACCATTGGCTTCTACATGATACAGTAACACTGTGCTTAAAACTTCAACCTGAAGCTAACCCTATTTGTTTGTTTGTTTGTTTGTTTACTTATTTACATTTACATACTACACAGAAAACTGGCGTCAAGTTAAACAATAAAATCTGTACATACTGGGATGAGCGGATTATGATGATTATAAATGAGACCTGAAACACTTTTATGCACCGATGTCTTCCTGAACACACACACACACAATAATAAGTCTATGTAGCATACATTTATATTTGTATGGTTCTGTACATCCAAAAAAAGGTGCTGCTTGTGTGTGTGTGTGTGTGTGTGTAATGGAGGATATGTGAGAAGGACGGGGTGTGCGTGTGTGAGGCGGCAGAGAGCATCTCCAGTGCTGTGATTGGCTCGTAGGTGTTCTGACCTGTACGTGTCATCAACAGTGGCCCTAGAGGAGAACTGGCCAGTGGGCGAGGAGAGGCACAACAGGGGATTAATAACGTGTGTGTAAGTGTTTGTGTGTGTGTGTTTAATAGTAAAACTTACAATATTCGCTGTTTTGGTGCCTTGAAGATTTTAGAATTTGTGACGGAATGCACTGTGTGTGTGTGTGTGGGCATGTGCGTGTGTGTGTGTGTGTGTGTGTGTGTGCGTGTGAGAGAGAGAGACAGAGAGAGAGAGAGGTTTGTCAGATTTTTGTGGCTTCATGACAGTTTTGCATATGTGAGGGTTGGAAATCAGTGGAAGGACCTCACAAAGATAGCAAGGCACAAGTGTGTGTGTGTGTGTGTGTGTGTGTACCATGTTTTTATACATTGTGGGGACCTTTTTGAGCCATTTTGTCCTCTGAAATCACTTTTATTCTTTGTTATGGCTTTGTAGGGACATTTGAGAGGTCCCCACGAGGGAAAATGACTTCATAGAAAATGTGCATGATTTATTTGAGAAACTAAAAGAGGTAAAAGATGTGGATTTGGCTCCTGAGATTAAGGTTAGGGTTAGGATTAGGATCAACTGTAGAATTATACACATCTAGTCATTATGGGAGTAGGGTTAGGGTTAGTCTATGGAATGTCCCCACAAAGATAGTTGTACAAGTTTGTGTGTGTGGGTGTGTGTGAATGTGTGATACACCAGCAACATATTAATTTCTGCCCATAGTAGATATTTTGCATGTAAGTGCACGTCTAGGCGTGCATGTTTGTGCGCACACACACACACACACACACACACACAGCCCCGTGCGCGGGTGTGCTGCAATCAGCAGTGATTTCGAGGCATGGCTTTAACCCCAGGAACTCGTTAATGTTTCATGGAAAGAGCCACTCGAGTCCTCGCTCCTGACTCAGAATCTCAGCAGCCAGCACAAATAAATGGGCCAAGTGTTCAAAGAGCAACACAGCACTGCTCACTGGGCACAAAGTGAGTACAGAGCACTTTTCCTCCCTCCCTCCATCTCTCTCTCACTCTCTCTCTCTCAATCCCTCCACCTCTCCGCACCTTTCCCTCCTTCTTATATCAGCTCTTGTATTGTCTCTCCCTCTCTCTGTAACTCTCTTGCTCTTCCTCTCTGTCGTTCTTCACTTTCTTTCGGTTCTTTATCTCTTCCTTTCTTCCTCCATTCCCCTCTTTCAATCCATCTACCTCTCGGTACAATAACTCTCGCTGTCTTCCTATCTGTATTTCATCACTTTCATCCCTTCCATCTCTCTTTGCACATTCTCTGATACTCTCCTTTTTGGAACTCTCTTCGTCTGTGTCTTTCTTCACTTTCTTCCTGCCCTGCATCTCTCCCCACCTCTCTCACTTTTTTAACCATCCCTCTCTTCCATCTCCTTGTCTTCTCCCCTTACTGCTCTCCTGCACTTTTCTTTCCCTCTTTCTCTTTGCCTCTCCCACTTTCCTCTATCTTTTATCACTTTCTTTCATTCACATCTCTCTCTTTCTCTCTCTCTCTCTCTTTCTCTCTCTCTCTCACACCACCTTAGTCTCTTTGTGCATTTTATTTCCCTCTTTCTCTTCTATTATTTATACTATTTTCTTTACCTCTCTATCTTTCATTCGCTCATGTCACTTTCTTTTTCCTCCATCTCTCCCCTCTCCCCCTCCGTCTCTTTTCTCTCTCCTTCCCTCTCCCCCCCTTATTCCTCCCACCTCTCTTTGCACACTTTCTCTTTCCCTCTTTCTTATATCAGCGTTCATGTCGTCTCTTCCTTTCTCTCTCTCTTACTCGCTGTAGTTCTTCACTTTCTTTCACTCCTGCACCCTTCCTCTTCCTCCTCCTTGTCCTCCTCCTCTTTCCAGGCACCTTGCTACGTGTTTTTTAATTATCGTAACTGAGCATTTCACGCCTGCAGACGAAATTTCCGCTCCGGGGCGCATCGCACCGCAAACGGAGTGAGACCGCCGCAAAGTGTGTTAACGAGAGCTTGTGAGGCAAACAATTAATTATGATGCAGAAAAATTTCTCTGTGCCGTACAAAATACCTGAACCGTTCAAAAGGCGAGCTCCAAGATGTATTTCTTGTCTTTTTAGTTCTCCTTCTTTCAGTTTTGTCGTAATTTTGCCAACTCGGTTCACTTTGGACCGCAGCGTGGTGAAGTGCATGTGCAAGATCTTTCCAGGTACAGAGGAAGCGTGTGCTGGAGGGAGGTTAAACAGCCGTTTACTCCGTTGCTCGGGGGCGGTATAACAAATCACAGTGAACGCTCTTCAGAGGAGCGCGTCCCGGTCGGCACTTCACTGTGGAATAAGTGGAATAAAGTGGAGGGAGGAGTGATTTGGGACACGCCCGGAGCGTGCAGATGAAAGAGGAGATTAGTGTGGAAGTGAGATGCTGCGGAACGGCTGGAGACCTTTAGGCATCTTACCTGACAACCTGAGATATAATCATCCTTACATCAAGCAAACTTACCTCAACATAGCCTGGCTTAGATCCTCCCCTTACTGTCCACACACACACACACGAACGCACATCTTTGTGAGGTCCCTCTGCCCTAGGAACTACATATAAATACAGTGCATTCACAGCGCTCCACTTTTTCCACAATATCCTATGTTACAATCTTATTCCCAAATAGATTAAATTAATCTTTTTCCTCAAAATTCTACAAACAATACCCCATAATGACAAAGTGAAAAAAGCTTATTTGAAACTTTTGCAAATTTATTAAAAATAAAAACAAATATCAAACATTTACAAAAGTATTCACAGCATTTGCTCAATACTTTGTCGAACCGCCTTTGGCATTAATTACAGTCTCAAGACTTTTTGAGTATGATGCCACAAGCTTGGCACACCTATTTTTGGGCAACTTCCCATTCTTCTTTGTAGAACCTCTCAAGCTCCATCAGGTTGGATGGGGAGCGTTGGTGCACAGCCATTTTCAGATCTCTCCAGAGATCAAATCTGGGTTCAAATCTGGGCTCTGGCTGGGCCACTCAAGGACATTCACAGAGTTGTCCTGAAGCCACTGCTTTGTTACCTTGGCTGTGTGCTTAGGGTCATTGTCCTGTTGTAAGATGAACCGTCGTCCCAGTCTGAGGTCCAGAGCGCTCTGAAGCAGGTTATCATCAAGGATGTCTCTGTACATTGCTGCATTCATCTTTCCCTCGACCCTGACTAGTCTCCCAGTTCCTGCTGCTGAAAAACATCCCCACAGCATGATGCTGCCATCTCCATGCTTCACTGCAGGGATGGTATTAGCCAGGTGATGACCAGTGCCTGGTTTTCTCCAGACATAATGCTTGGCATTCAGGCCAAAGAGTTTAATCTTTGTTTCATCAGACCAGAGAATTTTATTTCTCATCGTCTGCGTCTTTCAGGTGCCATTTGGCAAACTCCAGGCGGGCTGTCATGTGCCTTTTACTAAGGAGTGGCTTCCGTCTGGCCACTCTACCATACAGGCCTGATTGGTGGAGTGCTGCAGAAATGGTTGTCCTTCTGGAAGGTTCACCTCTCTCCACAGAGCAATGCTGGAGCTCTGTCAGAGTGACCATCGGGTTCTTGTTCACCTCCCTGACTAAGGCCCTTTTACCCTGATCGCTCAGAGTGGACGGGCGGCCAGCTCTAGGAAGAGTCCTGGTGATTCCAACCTTCTTCCATTTATGGATGATCGAGGCCACTGTGCTCATTGGGATCTTCAATGCTACAGCAATTTTTCTGTAGCCTTCCCCAGATCCGTGCCTCGACACAATCCTGTCTTGGAGGTCTACAGACAATTCCTTGGACTTCATGGCTTGGTTTGTGTTCTGACATGCACTGTCAACTATGGGACCTTTTATAGAAAGGTGTGTGCCTTTCCAAATCATGACCAATCAACTCAATTTACCACAGGTGGACTGCAATCAAGTTGTAGAAACTTTTGAAGGATGAACAGTGGAAACAGGATGCACCTGAGCTCACTTTTGAGGGTCATGGCAAACGCTGTGAATACTTATGTAAATGTTTGGTTTTTGTTTTTTATTTTTAGTAAATTTGCAAAAGTTTCAAATAAACTTTTTTTCACTTTGTCATTATTCTACACACAATAATTCTACACATCATTGTGTGTAGAATTCTGAGGTAAAAGATGAATTTAATCTATTTGGGAATAAGGCTGTAACATAGGATATTGTGGAAAAAGTGCTGTGAATACTTTCCGGATGCACCCACATCACAAAAATGTTCTCATAAAGAACACAAGGTTTTACTCACTATTTAAGGGGACAAACACAGACTAAACACACACTAAACACTGAGCAAACCAAATGTCCCACCAAATGGGAGATCAACTTGAAAACGGCATATTGTAAATCCTCCAACATTCCTTTATTCATTCATTTTTTAATTGTTTTAATTGTTTTAATTATTGTGTATTCTTTAAAATGCACAGGGTTATTGTTTGCATTAAATAAAACGTAACAGCAGAAAAGTTGTATTTTCATGACTAACCTTATGGTTTAAGTTTAGTGGCAGGCATGGGGTTCTGTAGCTACGGTCATCATTCCATCAACCCAACGTCCCCACAAGTAAAGTGAAGGCAACGTGTGTGTGTGTGTGTGTGTGTGTATGTTGTACATTTCTAATTTCATGTTGTGCTGCCTCAGTAATGCAGGCCTGGAGCGCTGCAGGAGTGAGCTGCGTTCTGTACATAACAGATTCTACAAGATAAACTCTATCAACACTTCCCTTATGAATAATTACAGCTCCGGAACCACAAAAATGTGTTTTAACCTCAACGTGATGCACTGTTAAGGCGCTGTGTGTTCACACATCTCACAAACCTCTTTTCCACTGCACCGGTCTGGATTCCAAATTTGGAACCAATGACATGTTTCTGTCTTTAAAAAACTGGTACCGTTACTGCAAAATCTGCTCTGAAGAAGCACCAAAACTTTGCTGGTCTGGAATCAAGAACCCAAAATGTCATGAGAAGTGGATGGAGTAAACAAGGCATGTGTAGATACAGATACTCGAAAATCTCGAGTTGTGTGATCTCCTGTAGAAGTTAATGATCGTCACAGAAATGAGTAAGCACACTGAGAGGTATCAACAGAGCAAATTATAAAAGGTCTCAAAAATTTAATTGATGATCTTCTCAACTGTAAAAGAGGCAAAATGAACTGCTGCTAGGGGTGGGAGTTTGAGAGTTTAAAATTTGAGAGTCTTGGAGGTGAATGGAAGTGACTGTGTTAAATCAGAATATAATATTCCCAACTTCATCACCAGCACCAGCACCAGAGCAGTGGAAAAAATGTAAATGTTCTCCATCCAAGTTAAGGCTTCACATACTTGTTCCATTTCTACACATTTAATCGTATGTTGTAATATCTTAATATTACAATTTGTATCTAAATAAAGAGAGATTAACCCAAGACCCTTATATAATGTCACAGCGGAGCCGAGTTTCGTCTCTGGCCCAATTTTAATGGCTTCCTCAGCAACGTCAGCGAAAAATGGTAAACAAGCCTACTGGAAAAAAGTTAAGCAAACATTAAAACTTAATAAGCTTAAAGTTCTGTTGTTTTATAGCAAACTGGTTCCTCACAAACACACCCCACCCCACCGACAGACACGCCGTTCAGGTACAGTACCGCGATTGTTCTCGTCACGTCGTGTATCGGGAACTAACGGACCGACCTCGTTAATGCAGTTAATTGCGATGACAACGAGGCACGACCTCCGCGCTACTTCAAAGCAGGAACGGAGGAGGCTTATTAAAGACGGACCACCCAACTCTCCCTCCGCTCCGCCACCGTTTGTTTTCCAGCAAGACAGCAAACACCAGCGACCTCCCCGAAACTAACTCCCACAAACACGGCTTTCTCCCTCGGGGCCATGGCGTCTGACAGAGGCCTAAAGACCCTGAACAAAGCGTTCCAGCCGCTAAAAAAAGTACAAATTCACTTCCTGCTTTCAGTAACAAATTATCTTTACGGAGCTGGATCCTGGTCATTTTTGTACCCTCAGTTTTGATTTTAACCCTTCACAGGTTTATCACAATACTATACAATAATATCTCACAATGTCGCAAAGTTTGCAATCATTTAAACATCAAGCAGTAGCAAGAATACTGAATTATAATATGCCAATTCTAGCGCCAATCCTGCCTGCTGATCTACCCCTCTTTCTACAGCTGGTTACTCCTCTCTCATGCATCCTTCAATTAAGTGTCCTGGCACAAACTGGCAGCTGTACCAACGTCAAGAAACTTTGTGTTGGGGGTTTGAATCCCCCCTAAAGAGCCTGAACTGCCTCCATTGGGCCCCTGAGCAAGCCCTTTAACCGCAAGTTGCTGGAGGGAAACTGTCGCTGTAATTAAGAAATGGGTGTGAATCTGAGATGGCACAGTGGTGTCATGGTAAGCGCTGTTGTCACACAGCAAGAAGGACCTGGGTTAAATCCCCGGGTTGGCCGTGGGGTCTTTCTGTGTGGAGTTTGCATGCTCTCCCCGTGTTCGCATGGCTTTTCACCGGAAGTTCCGGGTTCCTCCCACAGTCCTAAAGCATGCAGTTTAGGTTGATTAGTCACTCTAAATTAGTCCCATAAGGCATGTTTGTTTGTGTTCTCCGGTATGTTGATCCTCGCCTCTCCCCAACAGATTTTAACATCAGAATCACAGAAAGACCTCCATCGTGGCACCTCTATCTGTGCCAGGAACAGGTACTTACTGTGTGACCCAAAAATGATCAAGGTTTGATCTCTTTTTTGCTGGTTAACCTTTAATGTAGCTCTTGAGAGGCGGAACGCCTCAGCTCATGAGTGATAGGAAACAGAGGAAAAAATGAAGTGCAGCAAGTAAGAGAGAGAGAGAGAGTGTGGGGGAAAAAGAGAGGAGGAGTAGGAGGAGGGAGAGAGGGGGCAAGACTGTCCAAATGAGTCTAATGTGATTGATGAGTTCACTCTCGCTCTCTCTCTCTCTCTCTCTCTCTCTCTCTCTCTCTGGAAGCTCACCTCCTTCGTGGGCAGGGAGAAGGAGGAGGAGGACTAGCAGGAGGAGGAAGGCAGGGGCGCGTCACGGAGGCGAAACAATAGTGACAGGCGGGCCGGCCGGGGGTTTGCTGGTAGGATTAGCTCCAATAGCCATAATAAATGAAACAAGAGGACCCAAATGAAAACAGTTGGGCGCTGACTGGCGGCGGGGCTGATGGGAAGTGGCAGCTCCACCGGCCCCCGGGCGCCGAATTAGTTTTGCCACTCGATAATTTGACTGATCCACTCCAGTGGCCGGAGAGAGAGAGAGAGAGAGAGAGTGAGAGAGAAGGGTTCCGTCTGGTTAGTGTATGGTTGAAGTGGAACCTGCCTTGTTGATTACCGCAAAAGAAGGGATGAGAAAGGAGGAGCAATGCAAGAGTCGAGGTAGAAATTCATCTTCTGACCAAGAGTTGTTACACACACACACACACATATTCACACATTTGCTATATTTGTGAGGTCTTGACTCATGTAAATAATGACAACATGTAAATAAAACTACAACTAATCTTAACCCTAATCTTAAGATCATTAACCAAAATCAATGTTTAGCCCCAATGGAACCATCGCTTTAATGCTGTTGGTAGCATAACAGTTAGGGAGTTCGGAAGGTCTCCGGTTCAAATCCTGGACTGGTAAAAGTACCACTGAGGTACTCATGAGCAAGGTACCGTCCACAAGCACTGCTCTCCAGGTGTGCTAGCTTCTTACTGTTCCTTCATGGATGGGCCTAATGCAGTTCACAACGACATAATCACTCACGTTCAACTTTTCTAGAAAAGCTGCATATCGGTCCACACCTACAAAAATCTCAGGTTTTTGTATAATACAAGACTTCACAATCCTCACAACCCGACAATGTACTCACACACCTAACCCTGTTAGCTTTTCCACATAACACCAATTTGTTATTACAGCCATTTTTTTCTTATAAGGACCGTTCGTTACCAACAAAAACATCAACACAAAAACTTAATCAATCCCAGGCTTTCCTATCTTTAAGGGGACAATCAGGCCCTCACAACCACCTAAAAACCTTAAATCTAAATACAAAAACACTCACACCTAAATAAGAATCAGAATGAAATTTACTGCCAAGTATGTAGTCACATACAAGGAATTTATTTAGGTAGTTGATGCCAAGACATTAAGGGCAAAAAGATTTTTAAAATGTGTATTTATGTACTGTAAGATACTAGTATAAATTGAAATAGAAAAATGTGGATATTGCCATTTCACAGTCTCACTTAACTGTTACACAGATATAACTGTTTTCTGTGATACTGCTTCTAGACTCAATTTTACCACAAAAATCTGACCAATCTTTTCAGGGACATCAAAACCATATAAGACCTGCCCACACACAGACACAGATATACACAGGCACACACACACACACACACAGTGGCATGGCCACTTAACTCCTCTCACACACCACTGCTTGGCATTTCTGCTCTTCTGAGCGCCCTGATGGGAGACTTGAGGCTGTGGGTGGAGGTCAAAGCGAAAAGTCTGCCCACGGGACCTCTCTCTCTCTCTCTCTCTCTCTCTCTCACACACACACACACACACACTGCAGGATTGCTCCTGCAGGACACACACACCACAAACATAAAGGAACCCTGTGAACCCTAGAAGGGGTTTGTGTGTGTGTGTGTGTGTGTGTGTGTGTGTGTGTGTCACATGGAGGGCAAGCAAAAGGCAATGAAGCATTGACCCTAACTGTCAGTAGAACAATAAAAGTGGCCTGAAGGACTTAAGACCCTTCTACTGTGCCACAGAGCCGCACCTACAGTAGTTCACCTCCACACACACACACACACACACACACACACAGCGAGCGTGATGTCCTTACCACTGTTACTGAGACATTAACTCTGCTTTATCACCCCTCCTAAAGAGAGATAGAGGTAGTTTGAAAGAAGGAGAGAAAGAAAAAGAAGTGGGGGTGAAGTAAAAAGAGAGATGACAGACCAAAGGTGCTGCTGTGTCCCATGAAGTAAAAAGTAAGAACCCATCTTTAAGGAACAAAGCCTCTCTCTCTCTCTCTCTCTCTCCCTGTCTCTCCCTGGGCACGGCGCTGCGCTTGAAGGCTAACCTTTGCGTAACCTTTGCGCACGTTGAAAGCGCGTTTCACCACTGACTTATTAATTTGGACAAGGTCACCCCTTTTATTCATTTTAATACCAGATTAACGGCGTCAGATTCTGAACTTTGATGTGGCGCGACGCCGGGCATCGGGAGACGAGGAAAAGGAGGAGGAATAGGAAGAGAAGGAGAAGGGATATGTGGGGAGGAGGAGGAGGAGGAGGGGAGAGAAATGTGCCTATGAAGGCGAAACTCGAGGACGCTGCGTAAAAAAAATTAGCGCAACTTTATTGACGCGATATTGACACGCGCGCCCGTGTTTTTTTTTCCTCTCCGCTTTTTTCTTCTTCTTTCTTTTTTTTAAAGGGTGGAAATGTCAACGCGGCCGATATGAGGCTAACTAGCAGAGTAAGCACTAAAATAGCCATTTACATACCGCACTGTCAAAATTAATAGCGCTGGTGGCTGCGGGATGCGCGCGCTCGTTTGGGGGTGGGTGCGCGCGTGCGTGCGTGCGTGTGTGTAAAATGGCAAAATTGCTTACAAGCAGATTCTGGCTGAGTGTGTGTCCTGCACAGTGACCAGTCTATTTCTAGTCCTGTTTGGTGCATCTTTTTGCTCCAGGTGTTAAGGTAAATAATGAAGACGGACATATTATTCATACGCTCGCTCTTCTCGCACTGACCACAAATTACATAAATTATTATGCTCGCAAATCCATTATAACAGGTGTTACACCTGTCAGAGACAAAGTTAAAAATGTACGTACAATCAAACATTTCTGTGAGATGTCAGTTCTGCTTATATATAGTTTGGGGCGTTCATATTCTCGTCATGTTTGTGCTGAAATCTCCCCTGATCTCGTTTTACGTGCGCCAATTATCCTTCGTGTCACATCTCTTAGCGCGCGGATAATTATTACGTTTAGCATTAATTTGTTATTACATTCCCGAAAAACAGCGATGTGGCGGTTATTAGCCTGACTGATTGAAATAATTAGGTTACAGTTCTTACAGTAAGATCTGAAGCCGGGGTTGAGGTGTGTGCCTTTAAGGCACGTAATCCGCCACGGCTAATCCCATCACTGGAATACGCGGATTGACTAGCGTTCGTGTAAGAGGTTTTTAGCGAAGCGGTTCAGGTGGAGGACGGAGGGGAGTCTTAGCATGTCGCCGGTGGCGACTGACTGACACACACACACACACACACACACACTCTCTTACACACATGCACACGTTCGTACTGAGCGTGAGTCACTGACTCCAAACTGTCAATCAAGTCCCCTTTGCTAATTAAGTGGCTAATTATAGCGCTAGCACCGCTGAGCACGGCTATGATAAGGGGGCCAGTGGCTGACAAACACGCTGATGAATATCACATCATCGAAGGAGTAGGTGGACGTCTCAATAACTATTAATTCCTCAAAGATGACATCCAATAAGGCCGACGTTGAGGAGGAGCGGAATTAAGTTTCCGTCGCGGATAATTGGTCTGGAGCCGACAATTAGAAAGTCTTCGCCTGACAATAATTAGCATAAATCCGTCCGGAGTGCTTCGGAATATGTCCCAAGGGGAGGGGAGAGGATGCCTCGCTTTTCTTGGAAATGTTTTACCTTTTAAAAACACTAAAAACAAAATGCGATATTCAGTGTTTCTTTTTAATCTATTGGACTCGCCCCTTCAGACGGTACAGATGAGTTTGTACCAGAAATCACTAAACATTTGCTCAATTTTACCTGCGATACTGACACACAAACTGCCCTGTTCAAACTGTACTCAAGCTTTTTTTAACTGCCAAATGACATGCTACTTTCCTCGCTGGCAAATTCAGTACAAACTGTATGACAGCAAACCCGAGCTTGAGATTTTGACTTCCTCTGTGAATAAAGGCCATTCTGCCATCTGCTCAGTCTAAACAAGCCAAAGAAACCATTGTTTCCGCCTCACCGAGGCCTACATATGTGCTGATATGGAATTTTGGGCCAATACTTATTAAAGATTTTTGTCTATTATTACCACTAATCAATTAACAACATTAATTGTACATAAGTGTATATAAGTTCAATTTTTTGTGATATATTCAAACTCTGAACTACACAAAAATGTTGGAAAACAGAAATAATTGATTTGGAATAGGGTGCAATGAGTAAAAACATGAACTCTTTTTACATTACATTACAGAGATATTCCTCAACTAATGCTGCTACTGCTCCAATCACAAACTCTAGCAAAACTACTACTGTTAAAATACTACTACTCTGGCATACTCAAATCAAGTGCTCAAGAAACTGGAGTCAGCAAAACTTACGTAGTCCATTCAAGTACACGAGAAACTGGCTTCTGAAATACTTAAATACTCCACCTAAGTACTCATGAAACGGTTAGAAATAGTTATCACTCCAGCTATTTTACCTCATATTTAAAAGGATAAATATGACCTCAGAGCATGACCTCATCACATCCCTGCTATTAACACCAAAGAATCATTAATACTGTTTAGCGTGGAGTAAAAGTGAGTGATCTGTTTTTTTGCATTAGAATTTTGTAAAAATAGTTGTATGTTAACTATAATAATTGTTGGTACATCTACTTAAAGCCCAGGCTTACACTGGAGCGTAGTGTTGTGTTCACTGGCTTTATGTTAACCGTGCGAATCACCTTCAACATATTAACGACGGTTCACACAATTACCTACAAACAGCTGTAAACTGGTTTATAGGTTTTATTGGCAAGAAAAATGTGGATTAAAGGTCTGGATTGAATTCAGGCTGTAGCTGGGAACCAGGCGAATCTTTTATTTGTTCTGGCAGATGGGATCTGGTCTGGTGATGTCAATTTATTTTGTATAAAAGTGTTAATACATTTGGTTTAATCTCTGTTCTGTTAATAAAAATGAGAATTTTCAGATGATATTAATGATGATATTAAGGAAAATCTGTGTTTTGTGATATATGATTACACAGATGTGATCACACTTTTAAAAGATGAATATATGAACTATATATGAAGAAATATATGAAGAGCGACCATAACAAACATTTAATTAGAGTAAGGGAAAGATGTGTAACTCTTTACTTCCACCTTTTTTTTTGGAAAACTGGGACAAGACAATCATTCAAACCTACATGTTTTTCTAAAACATCGGTTTTAACTCACCAACCACACATTGCGAGCCTCTACAGAAAAATAGACATGTCATAATGGCTTGATTACGACAGTAAAGCAGGCCATCTGGACACTTTCCATCCTAAATGGAGTTTCTTAAAGACGGTTAGCATGTTATAATGCATGAGGTGGACACGCCAGTGGCACGCCTCGCCCGTGTTTACCCGCGGACGGCAAGGTGAGAGTGTGCTTATCGGAAAAGGAGGACAAACTGTTTGAAGTGAAAGAACAGGAGGAGGAAAAAAAGAGAGTCCTTGTTCTTTCCCGTCCACTCGACTCTGCTTAGCGGATCAATGGAGGAAGTGGAGGAGAAGTAATGGCAACTCAAAGAGGAGCAGCCGCTCATCATCTTCACAAGAGCGATGGAAATAAGCACTTAGGCATTCTCTCTCTCTCTCTCTCTCTCTCTCTCTCTCTCTCACCATCTCTGAATAAGTGTCTCCTCTTGTAATTATAATGCCTTTTTTTTCCCTCTACAGGCTCTCCTTTTGTAATAACGATGAGTTCTACGGACGACTCCTGTGAGAGCGTTTGAAGACGTTGAAGCACTCTGCAATCCAAATATAAAATAATAACAATATAAATAAATAAGATGTAAATAAATAAATAAACATACCCCCTCCCTCCCTCCTATGAAACATGGCCTTCATTAAATAGGGATTGCAGACCACCCACCTATGCACCTAGGGATAGATCTGTGTGTGTGTGTGTATGTGTGTGTGTGTGTGTGTGTTTGCCAGAGGACTTGATTCTATTTTGAGTCGCAATCTGTCCATCACAAAATAAAGACACAGGTGGAAGTGAAAGAAGTCATAATATGTCTAAATGTATGTACAAATTCTATCTATCTATCTATCTATCTATCTATCTATCTATCTATCTATCTATCTATCTACTTTCTAGATAGATAGAT
This sequence comes from Distichodus sexfasciatus, assembly GCA_032718565.1. Classification (NCBI taxonomy): domain Eukaryota; kingdom Metazoa; phylum Chordata; class Actinopteri; order Characiformes; family Distichodontidae; genus Distichodus; species Distichodus sexfasciatus. The sequence goes on along the minus strand of JAVGVS010000342.1, from coordinate 414,733 downwards.
AGATAGATAGATAGATAGATAGATAGATAGATAGATAGATAGATCTTTTGTGTCCTGTATTTTCATTATGTAGTAAATCATACATTTTATAGTATGCTTTTATGTGTTCACGTTGCTTTTTTATTTGGAATCTGACTATGCTGTAACGTGTGTAACGTAAGAAATTGTGCGCATGTGTGTGAGGAGTCAGAATGACTTTTCCTCCTCCCGCTCTGGCTGCACGGCCGAAGAGGAAACATAGATTTTGACAAATGTAAATACAGCACGCTGGAAGCTTCTCACTGATATCTATATTCCTGCCAGCACAGGATCGTGTGTGTGTGTGTGTCTGTGCGCGTGTGTGAGTGCGTGTGCGCGAGAGTGTGTGAAAGGCTCAACTTCATTAGGATGCAGGAGAGATGCTGGGCTGGCCCATATGTCACTAAACAGATCTCCATGTTTTATTTATCCCTGCTCTCTCTTTACACACACACACACACACACACACACTTAACCCTTTCAAACATATGGTTATACATAAAGTTTTCTATCAGTGCATGTGCATAAAAAGACAGTGAGGGGAGAATACAGTCAGTACCTGTGTGTGTGTGTGTGTGTGTGTGTGTGTGCATGTGTGTGTGTTGGGGTTGGAGTGGGGTCGTGCATGCGTATTCTTACATGTGTAGTGCTGAGACAGTGAGACGAAAGCAGTCTTAAATACTGTTGGCCTAGTAAGTGTGTATGTGTGTGTGTGGTGAGTGGGGGGAGGTGGGTGTAAGTGAGGGGGGATTAGCAGATGGAGAGACCAGTCCCCAATGGGACACGTCATTCATCAAAGTCACCATCCAGACCTGCAATTGTTTTCACCCACAGAGAGAGAGAGAGAGAGAGAGAGAGAGAGTGTGTGAGAGAGGTGAGAGTGAGGGCGCGTGTGAGAGAGAGAGAGAGGACAGTGTAAGGGTGAATTCCTACAAGTGTGTATGTAACTGTGTGCATTTTAGTGTCAGGAAAAGGGAATGTGTGTGTTTGAAACTGAAGGAGAGGGAGGAATGAAGAAAACGAGAGATGGAGAGAGAGAACAAAAGAGGAGAGAGAGAGTGAGAACGAAAGAGACAAGGGGAAAAGAAAGGGGATGGAAGAGAAAAAAATGAAAGAAAAAGAGAGGGAAAGAGAGGGAGCAAGATGAAAGAGAGGGGGGAGAGATATAGTGAGATGGGGGTTGGAAAAAAGTGAGTGAAAAGATGATGGAGACAGACAGGGAAAAGAGAGGGAAAGAGAGAGGGGAGAGAGGAAGGGAGAATAAGAGAGAAAAGGGGGAGAGAGAAAAAGAGAGAGGATGGGCAGAGGAAATAGAGAGTGGGCGAGAGAGAGGGTGGACTAGAAGAAAGTGAGAAAGGGTGATGGAGACAGAGGGAAAGAGAGAGAAAGAGAGAAAAGGTGGGGTTGGGAGAGAGAAAAAGAGAGAGAAGGTGGCAAGAGAGAAATAGAGGGTGAGAGAGAGATGGAGAGAGAAATAGAGGCACTGGGAGAAAGACAGAGGAAGACAGTGAGTGAGAGAGAGAGAGAGAGAGAGAGAGAGAGAGAAGAGAGGAAGAGAAAAGAGAGGGATGAGAGAAAGAACTACTATGTATGTGCACACTAACTCTGCAGCGGGAAAGACGGAGTAAAAAGAAAAGATAACTGGATTCCTGGGCTCCGTTTGCACAGTGTGCGTGTGTGTGTGTGTGTGTGTGCTGCATGTGGGAGAAACAGGAGTAGAGCAGAGCAGGGGGAGAACGGAAAGCACCTGCACACTCCACCCCTTTCTCTTGCTCTCTCTCTCTCTCTCTCCACTGCTGAGTTCTCGTCGCTTGCCACCGACATGTGATGTTTCCGTCCACGGCAATCCTGCAAACTGAACGCTCAAACAAACCTTGCAACTTCTCCTTTTACACTCCTCTCCCTCTTCCTCTCGTCCCTCCTTCCCTGTCTCCTCTCGTCTCCCGCTCTTTCCATCTCGGAACACGAGGGAGAGCTGGGACAGGAAAACGGAAGGGAACCCCCCCCTTTCCCTCTCTCGTTCTCCCTATGAACAAGGCGGGGGTGTCATTTTGTTCCTGCTAATTCCAGCATTAGGAGGGAATAACTTCCCAAAATTGCACTCAATAACTAAACCCTAACTCTGATTCGCCCCCGCCCTCCAAATTTAAAAGGATCTAACTTCACAAGACATTCACTTTAAAAATAAAGCAGTGTGTAGTGTAACGATTAGGGAGTTGACCCTGTGACCCGATCACTCATGAGCAAGGTACCGTCCCCAAGCACTGCTCCCCAGGCGTTGCCCATGTCACCTGGGACAAATGCAGAGGTGACATGTGGTTGTGGTGCACTGTGTGCTGTGCTGTGGTGTGTTCACAACGACAAATAAACATTCACTTACAATCCCCAAAAGCAGAATTAAGAAATCTCTCTTATTCAATCGCTCCTTCTCGCTGTGGACGTGACCGAAACAAACTCTTCTTTAATAACACGCTTTAATGAAACGATTCTTTCGGATAATAAAGACAAATGTAATTGACATCCAATTAGAAATCCTTCTCAATACTCATTAATCACGCGCAAAGTCGCGGCGCCGGCTTTTACTGCGCCGCTAATCACCTCGTACACTTAATCACAAATGCAATTGCTTGCTTGAATAACTGCACTCAAATAAGGGCTATTTCTGGCGCTCAGGCTTTAGTGACTTGTCACGCCGTCTCTCTTTTACACACACATACACACACAGCAGCTGCAGTGAGAGGTGACACATTTAAAATAATGCAAGTAAAATGATTTGAATACAGTAATTATTAATAATTATTTTCCCATTGTCCATGTATAAAAGATAACCTTTAACTTTAATGTGTGTGTGTGTGTGTGTGTGCGTGTGTGTGTGTGTGTGTATTTGAGCCTAAACTAATAAATGGCAGTGCTACTTCAAATGAATGTTACTCAATCGTACTGTCCGGTTTTTGACCACTAGAGGCAGTCACTTCAACTTTTTAGTCTTTTCATGCAAATGAATCCTTGTACCATAGCTAAATATTTTAGCGCAAGACTACAAAGTAACATAATTTATATACTTGGCTGAATCTTTGTACTATTTAAGTGTATAAAAAATGTTAAGTCTTCTCTATATCTATACTTAAATGTTACTGAAAATCTTAATTTTCCACGTAAAAAAGAATACCTCCTGATATATGATTATTAAACACTGAAAATTTTTTTTTTAAATCATATTTGTGTCAGGATCTAATGTGTGCGTGTGTGCGTGTGTGTGTGTGTGTGTGTGTGTGGGTGGGTGTTAGTGTTAAAGCCTGTCCAAATCATGCAAAGCTACCGAATGTAAGTTTGCTACTTATGTCATTGTCCACTAGAGGGAGACACTGCAACTCTGCTATGGGCTTTTTTGTGTTTTTTATACATTTGCTTATTTTTATCAATACTTTATTTATTTAGTTAAATGTTTTTACTATATATAAACATTATAAATACATAAATATTAATATAATATAAAAAGTCAAATGTAAGCATATTACATTATATTACATGTATGTTACATTTGATTTTAAGTTTATATATAATACTGTGTGTATATATACATATAGAGAAAACCTTTTACTTTTGATTACTATAACATTATTAGAAAAAAGGTTATTAGAAAACAATTCCTCAAATGACCAAAACCTTTAAAGAATGCAACGTTCGTCAGTGTGTGTGTGTGTGTGTGTCTTTAGAGGGCGACTCTTTCGCACTCTTCAGCACAATATATTTGCACACATTTCTTGCACAGCACTGCATGACATTTAAAAATCATTCATGTTTTAAAGACACATGTTTAATCTCTTCTTATTAAAGGCTAAACCCAAGATTTTTCTGGTAAATTGTGTGTGTATTTAAAGTGCCACTCTTACTGCAACGTACTTTTGTACACACTTCTTGTCCAGAATTGCAAGTAACGCCTGGCAATAAAAAAGAATTAATAATTAATAGACAATCAATACTGTATGATAAATTCCAGAATTTTCAGGTGGAATGACATACCATGAGATATGTTTGATGCACACCATGTTATATCAGATACATTTCAAAAGTCAGTACGTTGCACAAACGTGTTCTCACATCCCATTAGCCAGCACTCGCTCACTCCAATTTTTTATTGTTGTTTTTTAAAATGTCTTGCACAGACACGAGTGCGAACGTCCCGGACGCGGAGGCCGGGGGCGACGGAGAGAAATGTGGACGTACATTTTAAATAGCTCCTTCCCCCGGCCCCTGGCCAGCGGGAATAATAACGGGAGTCATCTGAAATCAATCAGGGAGGCTCGGCTAACTGACTGCTCGGGCTACTTGCGCCGCTCCGATCGATGCTCGCGCCGGCCATTGTGCCGCACCGATTGCCGCCACCGTCAGCAATTTAGAGAGAGGCGAGGGGACGATTGGGGAGGGGGGCAACGTAACGAGGGAAGAGTTTGTACGGTTTGTATGGTTAAACGAGACATGTGAGAGCATATGTGTGTGTGTGTAAGGACGTGTGCACACGGGGAAGAGCGAGCCAATGGACAGGGTTTCAAGAGCAAAGCCAAATGAATTTCGGAGGGCGAAGACAGAGAGAGATGGAGGGAGAGGAGAGGATTAAAAGGAGGGACAGAGATGGAGGGAGAGGGAGAAAGAGCGAGAGAGAGAGAAAGGAGAGCAAATGCGTGCACAAGGACGGAAAAAAGAGGGAGGAGGGGGGTACGAGAAATCCAATAGTTTAACCTCTGTTTGAGGCACAGTGGTGGCCAGTGAAGGACAGACGGAAAAAATCAATAGGAGCTGATTCGCAGAAGCTGGAGGTGTGGGAGGAAGGGTGGGAAGGAGAGAGAGAGAGAGAGAGAGGGAGAGGGAGAGAGAGAGAGAGAGAGAGAGAGAGAGAGAGAGAGAGAGAGGGAGAGGAAGACAGTGAAAAAAGATAGTGCCGATAAAAGAAAGAGCACACACAAAAAAAGAGCTCCCTCATGCTCTCCGGATCAAAAATAATAATAATACGGAGAAGGAAAAAGAGAAGAGAAAATAAGAAAGGAGCGTCCGCGCAAATGTGACAGAACTGTTTCGCTGGTCGGCTATTTTAGGCCCAGCATCCGCCCGAGTGCATAATTCATCAGTGACGGAGGCTGTCGTATTTATAGCCTGAGTCTGGGTCCAGGTCTTGGTCTTGGATTTGGCCGAACTGAGAAAGAAGGGAGAGAGAGAAGAGGAGAGCGAGAGAAAGGGGGGGGGGGGGCGGACTCACCTGTGGGCGAGAGAAGGCTCGGAGACAGGAGCCCGTGAACGCTGTGGGGGAGCAGTCGGGAGCTGTCCTGCATGGCCACCCCCAGGGAGCGCTTCGGGGGACGACCCGGACGAGAGCTGTGGGGGGGAGAGAAAAAGAGAGAAAGAGCTGTTCAGACTGGTGGTACTTAACTTATTCTTGAGGTCTAGCCTTTTATATGTAGTATAAGAGATGTATATTTATAAAGATTTAGGTTCATTCGTCAGTAAAAATAAAGTCAAGTAAAATACAGGCGCAAATGGCGAGGAGGGGGGTCCAAGTATCGTAGAGCAAAACTCATCCAGGTGCACCCTGTGCCCAAACCAACCATTCCCCCCCGCCATGTACCCACAAGCTCTCTAATAATTAAAGAAGAAATGGATATAATGGGATTTACAGATTTAGACTTTTCACGTTTTACACACGCACTTCCTGCGCCTCAAGCCCCTTAAAACCCACAGTCGGGCAGCAGCAGGTAGGAGATGCGTTGAGAGAGATTGTGCAGAAGGAAGATAATGATCACCTTGAAGAACATATGCCTCAAGGTGAGAGAAAGAGAGAGAGAGAGAGAGAGAGAGAGAGATCTGATAAGAACGGTGAGCCGTGCGGGCATATTGTTAGTAGGGCACGTCGTCGGACGCGCTCCTAAAAGCAGCGAAGCTCCCTTCTTCCCTCTGCTTCACAAGACGGGAGAGCGGAAACTTCCCCGCCATTCCCTAAAACACACACGCACCCCTCCTCAATCACACACACATTCTCACTCACACTCACTAGGCAGACTCCATACCGAGTCACGCGCATACCGATAATTGCCAGAGCCTTCATGCAGGGTTCTAACTCTCACCTATAACACATCACATTTGCAAAAGTCGAGAAGCACACAGTCCGCCTCCAGTAAACTTTCCCCTGCATGTCTTTTTAAAAAAGCTAATTCTAATAAAACACTCATTTCTTTGATGCCCTGTATGTAACTGATGAGCACTGTTGTTGTCTGGCATATTTATGTTTAGTTTTACACTCAGACACGAGATTAATACATTTTAATGACCAGAAGAATCTCATGACTCCCCCTAAATTGGTGTGACGTGTTTTAGGCCAATTTGGTTGTCGTAAACTTTCGTTTTCAGTCATCGGCCAGTGCAAAAACAAGCTAAATTTGGAATCTATAACCAGACATTAGCATGAATCTGATTTCTCCTTGAACCGTTCCCGTTCTAACTGCTTCCAGATCAGTGTGACAAGACGACTTCGCTCCTCTCCAGAAGCTGGCAGTTAAACAGACACATGGCAGGCCAAACTCAGCAAGGGCATCAGCAAAGAGAAACATGCCGTGGAAGCAAAATGCTAATTTTAGCGCCGTGTATCATTGGATTGGGTCCAAGTACACAAAGTGATTTTTTCTCCCCCCTCCCTACAAACTTTCATTAATATTGCACAGCCAACAGACTGTGGCATGAACAAAAACTGAATTGCCAAAGATGATTACAGAAGAAAAAGAAGCGATAAAAATGGAACGCTGTCCAGATGTGATGAGCACATTTAGGAGTAAAGGTAGAAAAGGTAGCATAAGTGACGCTAGTGGCCATCCATTAGATTTCACTTAGTTCTAGGCAAAATAGCATTTTGGGTGGCGGGCACTTGAAAAGAATTTTTTAAAAGTCAGAAATATTATAAAGAAGTTACATGTTTATTTGAGAATGTGTCAAGCATTCTCTGAAAAAAATATTTTTTAGAAAACAAGAGTTAGAATTAATTTAAGCAATATAGAAATTAAGGTGCGGAAAACAGTTCTGCTATTAATGTTATTAGGTTCAACTGAAAGTGAAAAGTGTTTTTCACATTTTAATATCTCAAGTAAAGATAGAGCATTCTCAAAATCTTAATCCTACTTACTTAAGAGTATATTTTATTTTATTGTAATTTTTATATTGTAATTTGTAGAGGCAGTTGGTAGTGTAACAATTAGGGTGTTCGCCCTGTGATCAGAAGGTCATCGGTACAAGTCCCAAATGGTAAAGGTAACATTAAGGTACTCATGTGCAAAATACCGTCCCTAAGCACTACTCCCCGGGAGCTGCCCATATGAGCTGCCCACTGCTCCTTCACCGATCGGTCAAATACCCAGGTCACATCTCGTTGTGGTTCACTGTGTGCTGTGCTATATTCAGAATGACAAATAAATACTCACTTGAAAAAACTGTAACCTTTCAACCAAATTTTAAAGCTCATTAGGAACATCCTGAATGGTGAATGTGTTACGTCACATGAACTGCTGAACTACAAGTGTAATTAAAGAATGTAACTATAGATAAACTACCACAAGAAAAGGAGAAACTCCTAAGCTTGACAGCCCTTTCTCTATGCAGTGTAGTAATAATTTTCAAAGTTGGTTTATTTTCACGACATAGAAACCGAATCTGAGGCAGAAACCCTGTGAGAAAGTGTATGCGTGTGCATGTGTGCGTGCAAAAACCCAATACACTCATAACAGAGCAATACTAATCAAATGACTCCATTACACACCATATTCACTATTGAGTGGGAAGCAATTTTAATCAATAGTAAACTCCATGTGACCCTCCCAACACACACACACACACACACACAGACCAGTTATGTTCAGAACCCGGTAATAACACTTTTCCTCTTGTTCATACCATACTATTCCTTCCACTCACCCGCCCACACACACTCACCGACACACACACACACACACCGGCTGTCAACAAGTTCAGCCGGACCAAGGCAAACACGCAACACCCTTGACAGTCACGTTACTAATCCAATTAAAAACTATGAACAGTGGAGCGTAGCGAGCAGAAAAAAGGCAGTAATCAACATTAATCACTTTTGCGGTTGTAGCCGCTGTAACGGGGGAGCAGTCGATGGTGTTAACTGCAGCGTATCAAACGCCACCAGCGCCTCTGTACACAGCGCTTACACTGCATCCAGCGGCTCACACTAGCAGTAAAAACACAATCTGAGGCCCACCTCGTATTTGTGTAGGAAATAACGACAATTCCAGACTATCTAACACTAACAAATAGCTTAATAACTCCTGAACTGTATTTCTGAGAGTGCACTTTTTAATATATTTAAAAATAAACATAGACACTTTCAAATAGACATTTTTTCACAGAACATCATCACAGACGTTTTAACAGTGTTTACTTAAACATACACAATCGCACATTTAACAAGAAACTTGTGGATTTTAACACTGATTATTGAGGACACTTAAGCTCAGCATTTTATAATGCACTCTAATTTTAACTAGGTGCTTTTTTTTTTCTTTTTCACTACAAGTTGTACAAAAATTTGCGGCTCTCGAAGCAGGTTTTTATTCAGTCCAGAGCGAGTTGTGAGGTTAAAAAGGTTACAGAATATAAATTTAAATAATAGATTATATTTGATATTTTGGTGCAGCAAATGACCGTTACTGACCACAGTGTCTATCTTAAATAAATGTTATAATTAAAGAACACATTTTCCTCCATATGGTTCTAAGATCAAGTGTAAGAAGGGTCTTGGAAAACAATCAATTGCCTCAGTGTTTTGTGATAATGTCGCTCCATTTCCGCAGAGGAAAGCAAATTGAAAAACAACACGGCCGGCCAGGGTGAAGTTCACAGGGGGTCAAATTAGAGAAAGAGGACAGAGCGGAGAAAAATCAACCAAAGGTGGCAAAATCCTGCCATTCAGACGAGGCTCAAGCTTCGTAGCGACTTAAACAGACATTTCCGCTGCTGTTTAAGGGGCAAAGGAAAAGGGGAAACTTCCTTTCGGAGCGTGCTTCGTTTTCCGGACACATTAGGTGGTTTCTTGAAGAACGACGCGATTTTTAAACATTCTATTTGTTTTCTCGACTCGGTTCGGAACGTTTGAGTCACACGCTCCTGTCTCGTGCGCGATCCTGCGCGGGGCGCGTCCCAAAGCTACAGAAAGCCCATGGAACGCCGTTGGCTCAAAACAACGCGGAACAAACGTTTCTACACCATCAAAATCCGGCATAGAGATATAAAAACACACTTTAAAACCTCATGTGCTACACAGCAAAAATCCTGTGTTTAGGTAGTGTAAAAACACACATTCAACAAAGCCAGGTGCAGCACGGTTAAAATGTATGTGTTAAAAAAAGTGATTTGCTAGGCACTTTTACTGGAATTTAAAATGTTTGTGGAAATCAATGTGAAAAGCTGTGAAACAGCAAGAGTGAAAGGCCAAAAGATCCAAAATGGCATATACAATGCATTATCCTAAATTAAGAAATATAAGGACCTAGTCTCTGTTACAGAGATGTAAGCACAACAGCTTGTTTTATGCTGCCTTTTTTTAAACCATGTATAGAGTAGGGAGAATGCCCTGTTGAGACGTGTTTGCGTGACGTACTTTTGAACTAATGGCGTTCCATAACAAATACTCGCGCGCCAGTGCAGCACGCGAGCGCTTCTGCTCCCCCTCACCAAACAGGCGCTCGGCTCCCCCGGGACTCTTAAACCTATTTTCTTATTTAGCTCCACTTTGGTTCGGTATTGTTAAAGGCCAAACAGCTCTTTCCTCGCCAGAGACAGGTGCTTCCCTCCCAGTACACGCACAAACACACTCACACACTTCCAAGAGCGGGGTTAACGCAGCGTGTGTTCGCGTGTAAGTCGGCGTGTGACGAGCTGCTGAAGGTGAGAATGAGTAGTCACAACTGGAGCAGAACGTTGCAGAAACGTTTATTTACTTGTAATCTTTTATGCTGAATGAGAAGAATAATAGTGAATAGTCGTCTTCACAATGTGTATGATCTTTAAAACATGGGAGTGACATCCAAGTTTATTAAGTCAAATTCCTGAGCAGAGTTGGGTTTACACCGTCGACCCCCTGCAGATTCACCTGCTTCAGGAAACATGTAGAATAAAAAACTCCGTGGATAACGACTTGCTGAAGCCAAATTTCACGATGTCAGGAACACAGCAGCCTATCATAGTCTGTAGAAAGATGAGTGGCTGAATGTTTTATGACAGCAATTTAGTGTGGAATATTTACCTGGCATTACTTTAAATTAATATGAGAGCTAAACCAAGAAACAAATTTCTGTAGGGTTAGATGGGCAAACAAAAACTGTCCCTGGAAGACAGATGATGATTTATTATTATCCGTAATCAGTTATATATTATAACACATTTTATACATTTTAATGCAGTTCAAAATGTTTTGTAAATACATAAAAAACTAAATATATATACACACACACTATAGTTTAAGTAACTATGGGCCAATTTCCCAGTCAAGGATTAAGCCTAGTACTAGACTAGTTTTGAGTTTGAATGGTAAATCTCCATTGGTACTACAGCTTAGTCCAAGACTAGGCTTAATCCATGAGCAAGAAACCAGTCTACAAGGCAGAATTTAAGTTATTATATTTAAAACAAAAAAAACCAAAACAGACTAAGTCGTACTGGCAGGTTTGTCAAGTCTTTACCTGTGTGTGTGTGTCTGTGTGTATAATAAAGTCTTATAGTTAAGTAAAATATACAATCCAAAGAAAGTGAACATCTACATTGAAAGACGGTTTATTCCTTATATTCCTCATGGTTTCGTAAGACGTTAGGCCAAGATCAGCGGCAATAAAATGAGCAACTGGGAGAGTTTAACATCATTTCAGTTTATCCAAACTGCACCGAGCCTTTTTACACCCTGTGATTTCCCTGCTTTGGGAATATTTTCCTTCCCCTGCTCCACTCACAGGCATAATGCGGCGTGTGGCACACACTTCTTCCCCATAGTTATAACACACACACACACACACTCACTCACACACACGGCCAGTCCCATCGGGCTGTAGGAACAGATGGCTGGGAAAAGTCATTCACACGTTGCCGCACGTTTCACTCGCCAGAGAAGAAAAACCCTGTCAGTTCGCTCGTCGCAACCAATCACTTGCTGCAAATCCCACACGCTTCTGCATCTCTCTGCTGGGGACCAGCGGAAAAAGTGGGTTACTAAGCACTTTTTATTCCCTCGCAGCCTCGCAAATGTGCCCTTGTCATCTTTTAAACGGCCTCATTCAATATTCATGACCAGGCGACACCTGCTCGTCTTCCTAAAACAATGCCGTCGCAGGGAGTGTGCTGGGCAGGGCTACGCAGGAGACAGACCACACCCCCTCAGCAGAAGGGGCATGGCTTGGATGTTAGGGAAGGAATTAATAACCATTAATATGTGGGACTGGGCTAATTAGGCTTTTTAGTGCATCTGTAGGTAAGAGGTAAGCGTTCACCATACCTCGGAGCAGGTTGAAGTTCAAAAGTGGATGAGGGAAGTCAGCAGGGACAGGGTGCGAGGTGGGAGGACGGAATCAGATTTCGACAAATTTTAATGGGAAGCGGTTTAAACAACAACAAAGACGGCAGCTGAGGCGGGAGGGAAAAAAATGTACAAGTCAGGGTGCCTTTGAAGATATTTAATTAAAATCTAATCCCGCATTCTTAAAGGCTCACATAAATTAAGCTGTCAGTCAGGAGATTTATGCATTCACATTTGCATATTGCATACAATTCATCAATTACTCATGTTTGAAAGGCTTGAGTATCCCAGGGAGAGAAGCTGCCAGTGTGCCAGCCGAGAGAGAGAGAGAGAGAGGGATAGAGAGAGAGAGGTGGGGCTCTCAGTACCCACTGATGCCCAAGAGAAGTCAGTCTCCATATGTCCATGCATTCAACCAATACTGCTGAAAGCTCCCCCTCACACACACTCACTTACACACAAACACAATGTGCTTGAGAGAAAAAAAGAGAGATAAATGAAGTACTTGTAAGAAAAGTGCTGCAATGAATTTGAAAGCAGTATTACAGGAGAAAATCATATCAGACTTGATCCTGAGGTCTTTATCGTAAATGCTTCATCTCCACATAAAGCATATTTAGGGAATGAACACTAGACAAAGCATAAAACTAATTTACAAAACTCACCATATGGTAAACTCATTGATTCAGAGACAGATTTGCAAAAGTCCTTTAATTCCAGACTTGTAAACTTCTCCTAAGGTGGCAGTCTCTAATGATTATTGCCCCAAAAGCCCAGGTCTCACATGGCGCCAGTGCCGTGGGTTCTGGGTGACTTTTAAACCTGCATCAGTAAGATCCCAGATAAGCACCCTGACCTTTGCACTAAGACAACTTTATGAATATAAAGCATTTATTATTTGTTTCTTAAGGCATGACTGAACGAACTGGGCAATATGCTAAAGACTGATGGAAAACGGATGGTCTCATGCTGACTGAAATTTTTCTGGATTTTAATGTTTATTGGCTGTTTAGTCCTAAGAGCTGTTCACATAAAAAGCTGTCAAACTCAGTCTCAGGGCTGGGCAGTTAGCTGAAGATGCATCAGTAATTTTAATATTGATCATGTTGATAATTCACGTCAGTTCATGTAGGTTTGCTTTTATCTACATTAACTCTCTCTCTGTCCAACAAAAAAGTCTTTCATTAATGAAACCTTCATGAAATAATCTTTAAAATCATCATAGACATGAAATCATCTCTAATATAATCCCTTTAACATACAATAAAAGATTACATATATAATTGATCATTTATACTGTAAATGTAGATCATTTGTGATCAGGATGTGAAATGTGTGAAATGGCTATGAAATTGACTTCTTATTTTTGCCCCAAACCTGAAATGACTGTAAAGTTGTAAGAGAGACAATGCAAGCAGAAAGCAGAAATCCACTCTTTTAAACAGACCGGATCACACACACACGCAAACACACACACACAAACCAAAAGACAGCCCGTCCCCACCAGCCACTTCACCCCATGTCTAAAACACTACAGCCCTTTACCCTTTGCTGTCGTACAAGGTCACTTTGTAGGGGGCCGCTAGCCATTTGGGACACGGCCATTACTAACTCATGGCTTAAGGTGAGGTCAAGCCTACATGGGAGCCTTCCACCTTTCTCCAAAATTCTTCAAAACTCCAGTAGCACTGGCGGCCAAACCCTGCTAAACAAGTCCTGTTCATGACCTGAGCTGGACTTAGTTGGACTTTTTGTTTTGGTTTAATTGGATTAAGGTGATCATTTGAGCTGCTGATTGATAGTTTGGATGCTTGACAAGCCATAACTCAAACCAGCAACCACAAACATAGCAACCGCATCCCGCTTTAATGTTTCCCATGTCTAAAGTGCTTCTTATACCCATAAGTCCCACGTCGACTACAGCTAAAAGGAAAGCTGGCCGTTCACAGCCATCAGAGGTGACGACAGCCAAGGTCACACCTGCCTTTACCTCTCACGTACAGTGGTAAGTGCATTGAACGCTCTACAAAGCAATCCAATATGGAGCGGATTAGACCCATATCCCCCAACACTTTTAATTTGGACGAGGCGGCGTGTACGCAGCCCTTTTTTTTTTCCATCCCCCGCCTCACAGCTCAGTCTCACGCTGGCTTCCATTATCTTGATTGGCGATTGTCTGATGAAGAACCATTGTTAGCCGTGACCAGCGGCCAGTCTAACGGGCCGGGGGACGGCACGGCGTAACCGGGGTGACGGTGTAAAAAATCTCCTGCCGCTCGGCTTCGGCAACTTTCAGGTGCCTGACTTGTTGGTGTGTTTTTTGTTTGTTTCCGAGGAAGAATTTTCAGGCTTCATGTTTTAATGGTCATAACATAACAATTGGTCCAAACTTTGTCCCGGTCGTCACAGGTGGAAGATGAGTTCATACCTGCTGTTCTCTGACTGGCTAACAGCAGTATGATGAGCATCGAAAGAGAGGTCAAGAGTTTACAGTGATAGAGTCTGATCTGTGTGGCATCACACACACACACACACACACACACTCAGACACCAGGCCTCTCCTCTCTGGCTTCACAACAGCCCTTTTGTTCCTCATTATTAACTGAAGAGAATTCCTCCGCTTTGGATTTGATTAAAAAAGCTCGGTGCGGATGAGCACAAGGAACCGTTTCGAGTGGGTCGGTGCCCACTGTCTAACCGTCCCTCGGGTGAAGAGAGAGAGAGTGGGAGAAGAGTAAAGAGGGGGTGAGAAGAAGAGTGTGTGTATGTATGTGTGTGAGTGTGTGAGAGAGAGAATGAGACAGCACACTCCCGTATCTCCTAAAGAGGAATCAGTGCTCCTGGATTTCTTTAAGTGCTGCCTTCGACTGACACCGTGTAGCTTTTAGCTTAAGTAGCCGCTGCTCATAATTCCCCCTCCTTCCTCCTCCTCCTCCTCCTCTCAGCGGTGCCACTGCCGAGCTACTGATGGTATTGAATAAACGTCAAAAGTCTTCCCCCCTGCTGTCCACTCACAGAGAGAGAGAGAGAGAGAGAGAGAGAGAGAAAGAGAGGGGTGTGGCTGTATTTACGCTGGACCTAAGGAGGAGTGGGGAGGGGCAGTTTGTTTGTGAGCCATTATCTTTTCCCATCAATCACCGTGGCGACGCAATCTTCTTCCCCCAGCATGCGCCAGAGACTTCTGTCGGATACTCGTCAAACATGTAGGAAATATAATCCCGCCGAGGTCGGCTCAGGTTTTTGCGAGGCAATAGCACAAACAACGTGCAGGTCTTCCCCTACGCAAACCTGCCGGACCGAGTTACGGACGAGTTCCAAACAAAGGCCCCAAATCCAATAAGCACTGCTACACTGCAACATAAACGGTAATACCTGCAGGTGTGCCGCTGGGCCCGATCGCCTTGGAAGCATCACTCCTGCAGATTGTGTGTGATGTGTGGTGTGGAAATGCATGAAAGAAATGAAGAAATGAGCAAATCAAATGTAACATGCAATAAACAAATGATCATTAATTATGCAGGACGACTCATTTTACTCATTCGAGGAACAGTCTCCCTGGAGCAACTTCGGATTAAGCGTCTTGCGCAGGGACCCAGGAGGTAGGATTGGAACCCACGACCTCCTGATTCAGAGGTGAACATCCTAACCACTAGACCACCAGTTGAAAATGAGGGATTATTTGTAATTGTGAACACATCACAGCACAGCACACAGTGCATCACAACCAAATGTGACCTCTTCATTTGACCCATCCGTGAAGGAACAGTGGGCAGCTAACAGCAGCAACTTGGAATCAGTGCTTGGGGACGGTACCTTGCTCATGAGTACCTCAGTGGTACCTTTACCGGTCCGGATTATGAACCTTCTGATGACAGGTGAACTCCCTAACCGTTACGCGACCAACAATCAATCAATACGAATCATTAGTACATCAGTACATCAATGCACTGGGCAACGGGCCCATAGCGTCGATCCAAAATGAAAACATTGATCGGACATCATATGTATTGTAACATCCCTGACTAAGCGACCACATCATGAGAGCCGCTGGTTTTGAACTTTTAAGGCCTTTGTCCACTAAACACGGTTCTTCCGCTGGCACCGTCTATTTTCAATTGAAATCCTATGAGCTTTGGCGGTCAGAGCACTAAGCGCATTCTGCGGAAAAAAAAACGCAGGCAGAGACGGTCAGAGCTCTTTAATTTGATATCTGTTCAACTTTTAGAACAGCGTTGCACTCGTCAAGGTCGCTCGTCTCTTGTTAGCCAATCAAAATCGAGGAAGGGACGGGGCATATAAATTGGTGGTACACTCCCAGATGTTTACTCGCACGGTTTATATCATGCACCCAACCTCTACGTCTCGAAGACGTGAGGATCTATTTCAAACGTTGCCGCTAATGCCAAGATGTGATTTCTCTCCATCTTGTCGGCTAAACTAGCGACATAAAAGAAACCCAGTGAAATAGGAAAGAACGCGGAAGTGCCTGATGGCGCTTTTCGTAACTTAGCAACAACTGAGTGCTGAAAGAATGCGCAGAGAAAGCGCTATGTATGTGAGAGATTGACTGCTCTCAGTGGAAAAAACACGCTTGGTGGACACAGGCCCTTATTAAACGCTGTAATATGGGCTACTGTGGGCTGTAACTCAGGAACAAAAATGTTAAATGATGTAGTTTTTTATGACTTGATTTGAATAAAAGTGATTGTGTTAAATCTGCATGATGTTGTGTCATCGATCGCTGGCTCCTGAATTGAATCAAATGAAAATTGTATAATTACAGACTTTTGTCTACTGAATGCACATAATGTTTGAACGTGTGAACGTGTGATTTTAACCCATTGGTTTTAGAGGGTTTTGTGAGCTGACTGCCTCCTAAAAGACAGATTTGTCTGATTTTTGTGGTACTGCGAGATTTCTGTTTTTGTATGTGAGGGTCAGCTTTAAGATGATGCTTTTTATAGAAACGAAATGCAGCTTTTATTAGAAAAACTAAGAGTACAAGTCATTATGGGATTCACAAAGATAGCAAGATGGTGTGTGTATGTGTGTGAGTGTGAGTGTGTGTGTTGGGTCAATAGAGATTTTCCAGCTCCTGAGAGCTTCTCCCCAGAGAAGCCCCCTCCCCGCCTAAACTGTGCTTGACCCTCATCATGGGCCACATTCTCTCTCTCTCTCTTTCTCTCTCTCACACACACACACACTCATACACTCACACACGTACTTCCCTCTCATATTAAAAGCCTCCCTCAACACTTCTTTTCCACATCGCTTCCCCCTTTCATCTTCTCTCTCTCTCTCAAACGGCCTGCCCACCTTTTTCTTCTCCTACCCCTTCTATCCCTCCTTTCTCTCCCTTTTCTTCCTGGTGACGGCTCTGTATTGACCTTTCATCGAACATATGATGAGCCTGTAATTTAGCACAAGTAGGGGGAGAGAGAGAGAAAAGGGACAGGGACAGAACGAGACAGATAAGAGATAGAGAAAGAGAGAATCGGAGAGAGAGAGAGACTGTCACCAGATGACAGCGTGTTGAGCCGCAGCTCGACATGGGGGCCGTATAAATAGCAGCCGCTGATAAACAGCGTGGCACCCAGTGTGTGTGTGTGTGTGTGTGTGTGTGTGTGTATAACCCCAGGCGGCACATGGGCCCCGAGGCAGCTGGGAGAATGTTCTGGACCTGAACCTGGACCTGGAGCTGGAGTAGGAGCTGGACTCGGGACTCAGATTCACTCAGGTGCTGATAGATCTGCAACAGTCTTGCTGTGAGAACAGCCTTGACAGTCCCTTATCTGGGAGAGCTCACACACACACACACACACACACGGGGGGAAGAGACAGAGGCCTGTGGTGTGTGAGAGAAAGCAGACACTCTCACCTTCGGCCACACACACACATGCCATGTCAGCTACATATTGCACACACACACATCGGACTGTACTCCATGCTAGTACCACCTACTCAACAATGTTTACATCTGCTTTTAAACCTTGATCACAAGTTGCGCTTATATATACACACCATCACACCCTATAGGGCAGATTCGGGGTAGGAGTCAAGGTCAGGGGTCACGGTGGGTCGTTGCCATGGTTTGCCCTCCTCCTGACTTCTGCCACCTTCTGCTAACCGTCTGACTCATAAAAGTGGAACGGCACACTGGGCAGACTGTGTTTGTGTTTTTGTGTGTGTGTGTATGTGTGTGTTCGTTCAGTGTGTGTTTACGGCCTCTTCCTTTCCAAGCCAGGGCCAAATAAGGGCAGGCCCAAATAGGCACGAAGGCAGAACATCAGACTGAAGTGACTAGTGTTAAGAGACTCCAGTAGGAGAGGCACATTTAAAAGGGTCATGGCACCGAGTCATAAACTCACCATCAGAATATCCACACACACCCAACATCTACAGAGCTGATTACACTACTCAGATACACACAGACACAGATGCTTTTAGGATGTGGTCAGCGTTCATTTTAGCAGCTAATTTAGTCGAAGTCTTTATTTTAAGTGAGTGAGTGAGTGAATTTACAGTGAGTGAGTGATTGTTATTGTGAACACAGCACAGCACCAAATACAGTGCACCACAACGAAAGGGGACCTCTGCATTTGACCCATCCGTGAAGGAGCTCTTTCAGCACCTGGAGAGCAGTGCTTGTGTACTTTGCTCATGAACCAAGTGACCTTCTGATCATGCCCCAACTCCCTAACCATTAACTACGCCATGACGATGAACATGCTTATTAGTTTTAGTCACATTTCAGTCACTTCTATCCTCTGGCTGTGTTCTTCCTGCTTTGTTTGAAGAAACATGGTGCCTCTCCATCACCTTTAATACAACACGTGTTGTGTTCAGTCCAATTATAAATAGAGGTGGGCCAATACCACTTTTTTATGTCCGATACCGATATTGTAAATTTGGATATCTGCCGATACTGATACAAATCCGATACAGTTACAGTCTTTTTTAAACATAAAATAATGCTTTAAAATGTCTGAATACATGACTGAGATTATTGTTATGATTAATGCTTAAATGCTTGATTTAAATCCTGTTTTCCTACTAAAACAATGTAATAATTACACACACATACAGTATATGCTAAATTATTTGTTCTCAAAAATTGTTCATTTAGACATATAAATATTTATTCTTCCTTACTGATTACACTATAACATTATAAAATTGAAAAAAAATTGATCAATTGAAAATGAAATACTGAAGTTTGTCATTTTGAACCAATTTGGCCTATAAAATGAGCTGCTTTTGCAGAGAACTACATTTCCCACGATCCTCTGGGCGCGCCCCAGAGCCGCGTCACAATGATGAGTTGGGCGCGCGTTTCAGAATAATCGATGGAAAATCTATGGTAAAATCTAAATAAATGGCAGAATTGTGAGTAGAACGCTGGTTGTTGTGGTTATTTATCAGCTAAAATATGGTTTGTGTCTGTAATAAAGGGGACATTTTGACCGAACTGGAGCGTTTTACCGAGTAACGGCGCTCATTAACGGTGACAGCTCATAACACAGCGCGCGTTTACATAGCAAAAAATGTCGAAAAATGTTTTTATGCATTTACTTCTGTTTTAGTGCACGGAACATCTCACAAATCCTTTCACATGCAGAGGGATCAGGTCTTGTCTTAATCGCGCCACTGAAAACACTGTGCGTCACTATTAAGCCACCGTGTGAAATACAAGCAGAGCTGCTCTAGCGAGTAAAATGAATTAAACGAAGCATCGACTCTAGAAAAATTCTAGAAAACAGATCAGCTCCATAGAACGGTTCAATGCCGCCGATACCCGATCCAGCTGTTTGAGCGGGTTATCGGACCGATACCGATCCACATATCGGACCGGCTGCATCTCTAATTATAAATATAGTCTTTAATCCAACCGTCTTTTTTCTCCCAGCATTGAAGCTGTATTCAATCAATCATTTTCTGAGCCGCTTATTCCCTATCGGGATCTTGGGGACCGGAACCTACCCTGGAACTATGAGCGTGAGGCGGGAACCAACCCACACACCGATAGACCTACAGCACGAGAGAGCATGCAAACTCCACACAGAAAGGCCCTACGGCCCACCGGGGATCGAACCTAGAACCTTCTTGCAGTGAGGCGACAGTGCTAACCGTGCAACTGAAGTATAGAAACATCTCATGTGCATGCAAAACTATTGGCAGTGTTTATTCTTTTTCACCCCTCACTGGTCCCTTTAGGGGCTCTGTAGTTTAGGGTATCAGCATCTATATGCCTGGGATTCCATCTGCGCACATCCCTCAACTGATCCAACCAATGACAAAGTGGGGTTGGCCCCTGCCTCACACCCATAGTTCCAGGATAGGCTCCGGTCCCCACGACCCCGGTCGGGAATAAGCGGCTCAGAAAACGAATGACTGACTGAATGAATGAATGAATGAATGAATGAGTAGGGTAGTTGGTGGCGTAATGGTTGGGCGTTCGCCCCGTGATCAGAAAGTCGCTGGTTCGAATCCGAGACCGGTGAAGTTATCACTGAGGTACTCATGACCAAGATACCGTACGGATGAGTCAAATGCAGAGATCTCATTTGGATGCGGTACACTGTGTGCTGTGGTGTGTTCACAATGACGAATGGGCAGCTGGAAGCTGGTGGCGTAACGGTAGGGTGTTCGCCCCGTGATCAGATGGTCGCAGGTTCGAATCCAGGGCTGGTAAAGTTACCACTGAGGTACTCATGAGCAAGGTACCGTCTCCAAGCACTGCTCCCCGGGCGCTTGTTAGCTGCCCACTGCTCCTTCACGGACGGGTTAAATGCAGAGGTCACATTTCGTTGTGGTGCACTGTGTGCTTGTAACGGCAGGCAGGCGAACCCAAACGCAGGGTCGACAGAACCAGGTCGTAGGCACAGGGGTAAACTGATAAAACGCAAAGAGTTTATTAAAGCCAAGGTCAGAACCAAAAATCACAGTCCACGAAGCAAACAAGTCCAAATCGCCAGAAGCAGAGGGGTAATCCAAAAACAGAAAGCAAGGGTCAAAACGGAGACAGGCAAACACGAGGACCGCTCGGTATGTAGCACTAGGCATCACAATACCTCGCAGAGAATGGGTGTAAACGAAAGTTCTTAAATACAGGTGACGTGAATGTGATTGGTTAAAATTCTGGTGACGCTGATCTGGTAGTCTGTGGTAATGGTGAAGGTCTGGAACTGGAGTCCTGGTCAGATGGCCTTTCTGATGAGGTGGACTCAGCCTGGGGTGGGATCTTACAGTGCTGTGCTGTGGTGTGTTCACAATGACAAAATACTCACTTTTTCACTAATCACTCACTAGTTCGACTACATTGCTTGAATAACAACTTTCAAGCGTATTACAGTTAATATTTTAGTGTCGTCTCATATTATTAATGAAAACGGATTAACACAACTTTATTATCAAAGATCTATTTTTTAGCTCATCAAAGTCTCGTCTTATTCATTGCTTCTGTTAAAGAAATTAATGCTTGATTATGTGCTTGTACTTTTCCTTTTCAATTTTCCGGTGGCGTCATAAAGAGAAACGGTCTCGCTGCAATGATCAGCCCTGAAATATTCCAAAAACATTGCGCTTGTACTGTCAAGAGGGAGACAGCAGCTTTCTCCACAAGCTGACCAACTGTGCAAAATCATAGCCTTGTTCAAATTAATTGAACCATCCTTGAATCGAGACTCTCCCTTTATCTGTCTCTCTCGCACACAGACATACACATACAGACACGTCTTAGTATCTTTGTGGGGTCCTTCTGTAGACTCCCACAGTGACTGGATGTGAGTGAGTGATTGTCATTGTGAACACACCACAGCACATCACACAGTGCACCACAACCAAATGTGACCTCGGCATTTGACCCATCCGTGAAGGAGCTGAGGGCAGCTGACTTGGGGAGCAGTGCCTGGGGACGGTACCTTGCTCATGAGTACCTCAGTGGTACCTTTACCGGTCTGGGATTTGAACAGGCGACCTTCTGATCACGGTGCAAACTCTCAAACCGCTTCTTTTAGTTTCTCATAAAACCAGCTTAACCTAACAAATCTCAGTTTTACAGACAACTCAGTCCTCACAAATACAATAAATAAAAGCCTGTCCACACACACACACACACACACACACAATTTCTCCCCACTGCTCTCCCTCTTTCTAAAAACAGTGTTCACCAAGACTTGATTAGAGGCTCAATGCTGACAGTGCAAGTTCACATCAGTGGCTAACAGAAAAGCCAACAGTTTGGATATTAACCTCTCTTTGAACCTCACACACACCCACACTTGTGTGCCAATCCCCCCACTCTCTCTCTCTCTCTCTCTCTCTCTCACATCTCAAGGTTCAGATCCCACTCAATTAAATTAGATCTGCTTCCCGTAATTGTGCCACTCACGACGGCGAAGCCGACAGCAATCGGCTTTCTCCCTCGCCGGCGCTCCGGGCTCGTCTCCTCCACCCCGCTCCTTTTGTGCGAGCCAGCGGGGGTGGACGGGGCCGAGGGGGCGGCAGGGATTCCATCTGACACGCCGGCCCGGGAGTCGGCCTCCAGACAATGGCAGGAGGCTGGCACGCGGATTAAATCCTCCGACATTATCAACCTGCCTGCCGATTCGAGGGCGGAGGGGGGCGGGAGGAACAGGGCTCCGGCGAAGGCCGAACAAACCCGGATTACTGTCACTCAGCGCCCACAACGAGAATGAGCACTCGAGAGAGAAAGGGGCCGAACGAGTGTGTCTTATTTATTTAATAGCCTGCACGCTAGTCTTTTGTCAAAATAACACAGGGAGGAAAAAATGTCGTGGGAAGATGTAAACACGGCCAAGCGGCAGCTCTTGTACCTACAAACAGACTCGCTTCCAAAACTTAACGACTCCCAGTTTCTCTGTCTGGACAATAAAGCCTACAGCGGATGAAAGTTGCTGGCCGTTGCTGTTTTGTCCCTCTTTTGTTTGGTGTTGGAACTTTTTTTAATATTCTGACCCCTTGTTTTTTTGTCCCCCGCGAGTGCAAGATTAGTGCATATTTAAAGCGTCTCTGAAGTTCCCATGAGAAAGTATCCCAGGGAGAATTGGCTTTTCTCAAGAGGGTGGAGGGTGGAGGTGGGGACTGACAGCGATTCTTTTAACCCCAGGGATGCGTAAAGTGGGGTGTGAAGACCACAAGGCTAACGGGGAGCACGTGTTTGCTGATGTCATAGTGTTTTGTGACATAACGAGGTGCCACCTGTGAGAAAACAGAGTTGGGCACAGCTAACGTCAGGGTTATGGCCCTGTTTACACATATGCAGATATTTTTATAAATGCATTTTTTTTATACGTTTGGGCCTTTCATTTACACACATAATTTTTACGCATAAACGCATATTTTTTTAAACGCCTTCCAAAATAAAGATTTTTCAATAAGCTGGACTCTGTGGATATGTGTAAACGAAAGGCCCAAACGTATTAAAAATATGCATTTATAAAAATATCTCCATATGTGGAAAAAGTCTGTTTATGTGTAAACAAAAGGCCCAAATGTACAAAAAATATGTCTATAAAAATAAACAGGCCTTTTTTTAAAACTGAATGTCATGTAAACACAATTTTAAAAATAAACGTATGAAAGATGTGTTTTAAAAATATCTGCATACATTCCTGTGTAAACAGGCCCTAATACTCAACTAAAAAGTAACTAAAACTTCACATGTTCAATCCTATAAATGGTGTCAGAGGCTCATTCCAAAGATAAAAGTTATTTTAGACCAGGGGTGGGCACTTCCGGTCCTGGAGGGCCGGTGTCCTGCAGGTTTTCCATCCGACCTGATGAGTATCTTCTGGTGATTATCTACCTGAGACCAGGTGTGAATGTTCTAAAATCAAGTATGATGGAAAACCTCCACGACACTGGCCCTCCAGGACCGGAAGTGCCCACCCCCGTTTTAGACCCTTAGGGGGCAGTTGGTAGTGTAACGGTTAGGGAGTTGGCCCCGTGATCGGAAGGTCATTGGTTCGAATCCCGGACAGGTAAAGGTAACAATGAGGTACTCATGAGTACTGTACCATCTCCAAGCACTGCGGCCTGTCAGCTGCCCACTGACTGTTCTTTCATGGATGGGTCAAATGCAGAGGTCATATTTCATTGTGGTGCGCTGTGCTGTGTTCACAATCACAAATAATCACTCACTTTTATTAAGTTAAGGGTTTTCTGATCTTTTTTTTTTCCCTCAGATTATTTTGGAATTATATGAAACTATATTTGCTTCTCTGAGAACTTCAAGGTGTGGATGTAAGCCTGGGTAATATACTGAGTGCCACAATATGAACAATTTTATTGGAAAATGATTGTGTTTAATGATTTATTAACGTATTCCGCCGAACACAGTTTGTAGAGTCTAATAAATTACTAACCGCAGTCCTCATTGTAACTCAAGGCCTGCTTAGCGAAAATGTATGAAGTCGCTTGAATGCTTGTTCTTTCCATGGTTTACCTGTTTACAAAATATAGCTTAAAAAGCAGATTTTAAGAGCATTTTTAAAGGCAAATCTACTAAAGTAGTTAAAGTTCATACCCTTATACTCCCTTAGGGGCAGTTGGTGGCGTAATGGTAGGGTGTTCGCCCCGTGATCAGAAGGACGGGATTAGGGAGCGATGACACGGCTGGTCAATAGCTAGAGGTTGGTGCCCTAAGATCCAGGCAAGCCAGACTCACCGTCAGATTATCGACTTATTCCAAAACCGGCCGTCGCACGCATTCACACCGGGTGCCTCGCTAATGCCGCAAGGTGCTCGGGCGTATTGATAAATGCTGAAGGTAATCCCCGTGCTTGCATTTGGAATTGCAATGCTTTGGGCGAGGTCCTGGGGGTCACCCTGACCCATATTTGCCCGATTCCGGCAGATTGCAGCAGGCCGAGTTGATTAAATGCGTCTGATTCTTTTAGCGGCTCACCAGTTTTTAAATGGAGTGAAGATACATTTCAAAACGCAGGCATATTTACAACGTGTCGGTTTCAGCGCGGGTGGACGTAAAAGGGCCGGCTGTGGGAAACAAGCACAGGAACAATATAAAGGTTTGGATTTTAGTGGCTTTAAGAGGACGATGTAAAGAACAAATCACTGCACAAAGCAGGCAGTGTGTGTTCTTTATAAACTCCCATTATGTAGATTTAAAGATTTAATATGAAAATGCAACGCCGGGGGAGAACATATACGGGAAATAAAAGTCTCAAGTTGAAATATTTGCTCTGGCATAAAGATGCTGCCATTATCTCCAGGTGATCTTAATTAGCCGCCCCGCCGCTCTGCCACTGCGCCCCGTATATTGGATTCGGCCTTCGTCTAGTTTAGATATGATAAGTAACTAATCTCCATGCTCTCGCAGGTCACCATGGTAATGTCCATTTGATCAATTTCCTGTGCTCGCTCGCGCATCCTGCCGGGCCATAAAGCTTCATTAGCCCCAACCGGAGAGCCGCTCGCCTGTTTAGAGAACGCATCTAAAAGCACAGCTGGGAACAAACAGCCACACTTCAAAACAGACATACTCACGAGGACGTATACGCACGCACGGCCCACTCCTGCTCACACACACAGACACACACACACACGAGTATTTGTTAATCCACGTGTGCGCAAACAGAGCTGGCTACAGGATAAAATGGGGGACAAAACTGTCCTTCTTGCTTTAAAATAATGAATGGGAAATGAAAGTTTATTTTGTAAAAACAAAGTGCTTTCATATTTTAAATGAATCAGCTGCTCATGTTTTAAAGTTGAGAGGTAAATTTATTAAAAACTGCTATGATGTGTATTGAGCAATATTAAGATAATATTTTACACTCAAGTCTGAAACAATAAATGAACAGTAAACACTAAAATAAAAAGGCTGAATAGAATTTTAAAAGCAGACAGCAGCGAGATCTAATATAATAACAAGGCGAAAATTAATTAAAAAGTGCTTCATGGGTTTTCATCCTCATTTTCCATAGATTTTTGTGGCTGTGTCCAGTCTTTAAGTGGCTCTCTTTGGGATCATTCTCAAAAATCAATCGGAAAATATTTCCATTTCAATTACATTAATATGTATTTTTATTTTACACTTATCCAAGTCAAAACTACTGAAAAGGGTTATCGCCATCCTTAACTGATTTCTTTTAAAAAACTGCTCACGGAGTTTGCACTTGAGCACTAAATTAAGTATTCTGAATATTAATCATTTAGTTACTTTATCAATTACTGTATCAAATTCAGGAAAAATTCCGTGGAAGCTTTGTCTTTACGCACTTCAGGTGCACGACAGGCACATAGATGAAATCAAAGGAGAAATGTATGTGAACGTTTTTAACTTTCCTAGAGCAATGCGTGGCAACAGAAAGTGGTGGTGTTTTCCAGTGAAGGCGTCTAAATTATGAGTGTTTCATTTCAGTCTCCTGAGCAACACCTTCCGTACCGCCTCTAATTTGATGCTGAGAGAAAACAAAGAGGGGCAAAAAATCAATACGCATGCAGTGGGAGTGGATTCTGTCGTCTCCAAACCCTAAAAACCCGAGCACTGACCCCAACACAGTCCACCTCTTAAGGCCTTTCCAATTACACTGATGGTGCCTTTTACTGAATGAGTGTTTGCTCACCTTAGAGCTCAGCTGGCCACTGGTCGTCCAGCACAGCATTTCCACCTGCATCTGCTTTACCAGCACTGGGCCCCTGAGCAAGACTCTTAACCCTAAAAATTGCTCCGGGGAGACGCTCCCTGACATTAGGAAATGGAAGTCTACCTGGATAAGAGCGTGTGCTGAATGCTGTAAGTGTAAATGTACAGGAGATTACGACGGCCATTTATGGCTATATTATTTTATTACTATATTATTAGTTTTCTAATCTAGAATACAATAAATGCACATAAAGAAACAACACACACACACAGATCTTCAAGTAGGTTCATGGCTTAATAACCTCTAACACATATTCTCTCTTTCTTAAACACACACACGGGCGTATTCCTTAGTGGCCACTCTGCTCCAGTCTGTCCCCTGTCAGCAGAGCGCTGGGCCGCTAAGCTAAGCGCCGACCCCGCCGTGGCCCCGCTGTCACCCCGTCACCAAGGTTAAACGCACCAGCACTGCCCCTGTCCTTCACTCAGCCTGCACCACTAACACTGCAGCGAGACACACTTTACTTATCACCAACAGCGGCCCGCCTTCACTGTGATAAATAACCTTTTACTGTCATCCCACCACACGCTGCACACCAAGGGGAACGAGATCAGGTACTCCGCTCCCAGTTTAGATAAAACTATAAAATAAAAAATGCGTTACAAGTAATCAGAAGCATAAGCAGAAATTGAGCTGTTTTGGTAGCATAACTGAAGTAATAATCATAGCAAAGATTGCAGTATTTTCTGCACATTTTGGTCAAAAGGTCGGGCCACGATCATGCTGATATTCGGGTCTAATTTGGTAATAAACTGTGCTGCACATTTGACATATTGCACAGTGCTGTTTGTGCTTTTAGAACATGTTTTATCAAATCATTCATCACTGAAGGTAGTGTAGTGGGGTGATCTAGTGGTCTAGTGGTTAGATCCTCGCCTCTGGACCAAGAGGTCTTGAGTTTGAATCCTACCTCTAGCATTAGCACCACTGGGCCCCTTGAGCTAGACCCTTAACCCCAAGTTGTTCCAGGGGACCTAAGCGTAAATCTAAACCTTTATTTTAGATGTTGACTTCTTCTTATATTGCACTGTCTTGCTTTGTCATTTACACTTTATGTATGTATTTGCCCTCAGCTTTATCATAATCTTCAGAGCGTTCCAGAACTGACCTGTCTAACCATCGGGGAATTTTGCGTATTAAATTATATGTAGGGGTGGCATAGTGGTTAGCGCTGCCGCCTCACAGTGAGAAGGTCCAGGGTTCAATTCTCCTTGTCAGCCGTAGAGGCTCTCTGTGTGGAGTTTGCATGCTCTCCCTGTGTTCGTGTGGGTTTCCCCGCGGGGGCTCCGCTTTCCTCCCGTGATCCAAAAGCATGCAATATAGGTTAAGTGGCGACTCTAAATTGGCCCTGTAAGGTGTGAATGAGAGTGTGATTGTGTGAGTGTGCGTGCCCTGCGGTGTGTTGGTGCCTGCCCAGGGTTGGTCCCCGCCGGACAGAGCTGGATTTGAAGCTACGTTCTCTTGGTCCATTTGCGGACAAAGTCACTTTTACCTTATACAAGGTACTGCTGAACTACACGCTGAACCAGCACGTGTCTTGGGATCACGTGCGTATCTAATTCGCCGCGTCTCATTTTTAACGTGCCGAGATCGCAGACGCCGGTATTGTGACATCTCGTCGGCATAATAAAAGCCTTTCTTCCCGTCCCCATTAAAAGCAGTGCGCGTCTGCGCCGCCGCCCCCTGCGGCCATGTGTCGGCCCCGCACTGTAAATACATGTATGTTCTGATTAGCGCGGCCACATGCTAATGGTTAAGTGGGCCGACGTAATGCAGACCAGACGCTATGGAATCCTGTACAGTCTTAAATGGACACATGTTCCAAACGGAATCGTTTGAAGTCGGCAAACAATGTGCAATATCAGGAAACGAGCTGGAATGCACCGTATGGAGGGAGGGAGGTGCGCACACACACGTATACACGCACACACACACACATGCTAAGAGGGCCTGTGGGTAAAAGTAACACACAATGAAACATGAAAAAGACTCCAGTCTCCATTAAGCCACAAAATCGCAAGACGATGAGTTAAAAAGGCTTTCAAAAGCCTGAGCAAGAAACACAGCAGCTGATGTCTTTACATTGCTCTCTCTCTCTCGCTCTCTCACATTATCTCTTACTGATAAACAGTGTTTCACACACACACACACACTCGCTGGCTCACAGGGGATGGCCCTCATGGTGAGAGCGGGTCTATTTTTGTGCGGGTAGCCGAGGCCTCACTTCTCTTTAATCAGGGCTGTATTGTTAACTGTGGGGGTCGTACAGTCACAGACACAGATATAGACGAGTCACCCTCCTGTCCAACGTCTAACACACACAAACACACACACACACACGGTGGCCTAATCAGGTAAACACCTCTCTTTCTGTTCCAGAAAAAAAACCCCAGCTGGATCTCACACCCTCCACCCCCAGTTCTGCTGCAAAGACAAACAAGGAACTACTTAAGATAACAAAGCTCAAAGGATTCCATTTCCTTTTACGGCAACCAAGTTCAGGTAAAAAGAGGTCCAAGAACGCATTTGTTCTTCTTTTAAGCTCCACATCAAGAGCTTTACATCAGATTCTCCCTCCCTTACTTTGTCCATCCGGTTTCCTATATCCGACTCGTTATCGCCCCGAGGACGGCCCGGATTCACACTTGCGCTCAAAAAGCACGCAGACATGAGAGATATCGGCCTATCTTGGGGCTCGACGTGGAGCGTGTGCGTCATAAATAAATGAGTCAGGCCGCGGAGGACGAGGGGCTGCAAATACCCAGCGTCCTCAACCATTAATATTCCGGCAGGCACTAATGCTGCCGTTTAAGAGCATGAATAAGTATTTTTCATTAGTGGGGAGAAATGGATCTGGCACAAGTATGCGTTCGGCCCATACGTGGACTTTACGCCCCCTAAAATCTTGTACGTACGTATGAGCTGTCCCTGTAGAAGCTGTGGTCAGGGTGGTTTGAGGGGGAAATGTTGTTGACCATTCTGTCTGTGTTGCCGAAAGGTTGAGCTATGGTTAGTGGAGAACTGCATTGCTAGCAAGTTGTTGTCATTGAGACGTCGGCTGCTGTATTAGGAAAGGCACCTTTTTGTCACACAGTCACCTACTGCGACCCATTTTTTGTCATGTACTACCTTTCAGACCTGGTATTATTTAGGAGGAGGTTCATTCTCAGTCACAATTACACATTGTGCTCCAGATCAAAATCTTGTGTATCTGCCTATACTAACACCAATCAGTTATTTTTCTCGTAATCAACTTCTAAGCATGAAATGAGATATTTTTATCCATACATTTCCATTACCATGGGTGTAAATTATGGGGTGGATAATCTAAACTAGGGTTGCAACAACTAATCAATAAAATCAATTAAAATCAATTATTAAGATCGATTAGTTGGGTCTACGTTACTATACACATACCTACAGAGGCTACTCCCTAAGGTGGGGGCAGTAAGCTAACCAAAGCCGCTGTGGCAGCAAAGCACCATTAAGCTGGCTAAGAAGGAGATGAAAACCAGTGCCGTGCCTTGCCGTCACAGAAACTGAAGTAATTGCATAGAAACGTGTGAATGACATTTTTCGCAAGGTAAACACGCGCTGTTTGTTAGCACTCACGAGTCTCATGAGGGGAAAAAATGGCCAAAATGAGTTGAAATTGGATAAAAATGGCCAAAACTTCAATATTTCTTCATTTTCAGTGAATCAGATTTTTTTTTTCCATTTTATAATGTTAGAGAGTAAAAAATAAATATAGAAAAATAGAAAAAGACAGTTTGGTTTTTAAAAAAATGCTGGAAATGAAATAGCTCCCCCACCCCATTTTTATACGATTAATAATCGATTAATTGAAAAAAAAAGAAAGAAAAAAGAATCGGCAGATTAATCGATTAACAAAATAATCGTTAGCTGCAGCCCTAATTTAATGTGTCCTGTAAAACTTTCCCCAAGACTGTAGACCTGCCAGAAATGGGTGAAGACCTCAATCGCACCTGATGTTAAACCCAAACTTGCATCCAGTGCATACCGATGCCGATACTTGGGCTTTAGGTATCAGCCAATCCAGAGTACCGATCTGATACCAGCTCCATAGATCTGCGCAATGCCATTGAGATATCGGACCAATATCCAGTCCACATATCAGACTGC
Source organism: Distichodus sexfasciatus (assembly GCA_032718565.1). Lineage (NCBI taxonomy): Eukaryota > Metazoa > Chordata > Actinopteri > Characiformes > Distichodontidae > Distichodus > Distichodus sexfasciatus. The sequence continues at coordinate 384,316 of JAVGVS010000342.1, read as the reverse complement.
ATCCCTACATAAGAGTCTTGGTCAGCTTCGATATTGGGGTTTTTGACTGTCCTGGGGTTCTAACCATCAATTTTATGATCAGCACTTCTGGCCCTTCCTTCCCCTCCATTTACGGCAAAGTCTTCTAGCATTCGCCCAGCATTCACCACTATTTAAAGGACTCGAGGACCGACATGAGCTCTGGAATCCTTAAATTCTCCCTATTCTCTGACTCAACACTGGACACGGTCTCTTCTGCTGAGAGAGAATGGAGGTAGATTATACAAAAGATATTGGACAGGAAAGAAAGAAACTACTGCATGTCATGTGGCCACCAAATCCAACACTAATTAGCGATGACTACACCCTCCCAAAAAAATGTAGTGACAGCAAAATCGTCTCTACACTGTGCCACAAGATCAGACAGCTCAGTCCTTAGGGTGGGTGCGTCTTTACCATCTTGAACCATCTTGCTGATCTGAGCTTCACCTCTTCATCAATAATCACACGTAAACACACACACACCCTCTGTGGACAAGCCTAAACTGAGAGGCCTGTTATCTTAACGAGTATTGACCGCCTTTTTCTTGACAGCACCAATACTCTGCACGCATCCGGCTTCCTGCTTGTCCGTCAATGTCCTCCCCAACGAGACGCAAGACGCCGTTCTCTTAAAAGGCCACGGCTGAGATCCGGACTCCACAACTACAACTGTTCAAAATGCTCTACCCAAGTCTTTAGCCATCAGGCATTATTAATGAGCGGGCGTTTAGAAGTGATACGTGTACCCACAACTCCTAAACCCTCATTCGTTCTTCTCTACACCTCCCCCAATCCGTCTGTCCGCACAGCGCCCCCTTTATCTCTCCCTCGTAGGACCGAGCGGACTGTGCTGCGGCTGGCGATCGATGGGCAGATCTGTAGTTAACGCAGCACTGTAATGCAAATGCGGCGCTGCATTGATCGCCGCCGTCACTGCTGATGTCGTCCTCGCAAGGGCATTTCTCTGACCGAACGCCCCTCCACCCCTCCAGCTCTCCACCCAGCCAGGCCACGATCACAGCCTCTGCCCAGCCTCAAGTGCCACCTCAGCACTCCCTCTGGAGAGGAAAGAAGGGTGGAAGAGTGGAGGGAGCACAGGTGGAGGGAAGGAAAGAGGGAAGAGCAGACGGAAGAGTGGAAGGAAGGATGAAAGGAGATAAGCATAGGCAAAGGGAATGAAGGAAGGACAAAGGAAGGCAGAGCAGAAGGAAGGGTGGAAGGAAGGGTAGAAGGAAGAAGGGATAGGTGGAGGAAAGGAAAGAAGGAAGAGAAGACAGAAGGGAGGAAGGAAGGAAGGAAATGTGGAGGGAAAGAAAGAAGGAAGGAAGGAAGGAAGGAAGGAAGGAAGGAAGGAAGGAAGGAAGGGGAAAAGGAAAGAGGAGCAGAAGAAAGTGTGGAATAAGTAAGCATAGGCATAGGGAATGAAGAAGGGACAAAGGAAGGAAGCACAGAAGAAAGGGTGGGTGGAAACAAGAAATGATGGATGAAGAAAGAAAGAAAATAAAGGAGAGAACCAGTGATATAGAAAGAAAAGGGGAAAGGGGAAAAGTTTTGATAGATTAACAGAAAGGATGAAAGACAAGCGGAAACAGATGAAACACAGAGAGTAAAGGAAGAGAGAAGGAAATAAGGAAAAGAGAGGGGGTTGGTGCCAGATGAACAGAAAGGAAGAAATGAGAGGAAAGAAAGAAAGATGACGGCAATGAACAGAGAAGAAAAGAGACAGTGGAAACAAGGAAGTTAGGAAGATTAAAAAGGAGAGAGAATTGAAGTATATAAAAAGAGAATTATACGAAAGAACATGCAAGATAAGGGAGTTGGAAAGGAAAGGTATAAGGGAAGGAAGAAGGAAGGAATAAAAAAGGTAAGATAAAAAATCAAGGAAGGATGGTGGAAACAAGGAAGGAAGAAAGGAATAGTGAAAAGGAAGGAATGTAGAGCGGAAAAGAAGGGAGGATGGACGGAAGGAAAGGTAGATATCAAAAAAACGAACAGCAGTTAAGTAGATCAAAAAGAAAGAGACATGAAGAAAGACAGAGGATGGAGGGACGCAATGAGAGGAGTAAACGATGAGAAATGAGAAGTTGAACAGAAGTAATTGCAGTTCGTACGCCGGGGTCTAATTTCACAGCAATTAGCGGAATGACTTATCATTAGCTCCATCTTCTCAGCGCATCACTCAGAACGGGAGGGGGGAGGGTTGAGAGAGCGGCATCAATCAGCCTCCACCCGTCCCACCCCACCCTGCCCCGGGGTGGAGGGAGCAGGCAGATTCCACAAAATCTCCTGATTAGAAAACACCAGATCTTCTCTAAATGCCAAATTAGGAGAAGCCGATATCAGCACGGCATGTCCAACAACTTCCAACCAGACAATCTCTGACTTCTGTTTAAATCTCATTCCGAAACTCGGCGTTCCCGGCCTTTTCCCGCTCGCCTGCCGCACCCGCCCTCGTTCCCGGTCGTAAGTGATGACATTGGAGTCTGACTTTGTCACTTCCCTTAACCCCAGAATTCTTTAATCCATTAGAACATATTTGGTCCAATTCGCAGCTATCAATCACGCAGGAAGGGCAGAAATTGGAAGCAGAAGGGAACGTTAACATCCAGCAGAGTGATTCCACGTGTAGACGGCCGCTGGGAAGCAACGCTACACCGGCTCCTCAAAAACCTCAGAGACTGCTCCTAATTTACTCCAACTGCTCTCTCCAGACTTGTTTGGCGGCGCGACTCGCCCCCCCCACCGCCCCTTCCTCCTCCTCCGACTCCTCCTCCTTTGCAAACTGCGAGCAGCGCTGTTAAGGTCTTAACCGTGCTGTAAAGCCGGGTTGACGAGGTCGATTCCCGGCCTCTTTAGCGTGGCTCCCGTTGTGGGGACAGTTGTTGGGGTAAAAAAAAATGGGGGACCGTAAACCTGCTCCTTAACTTTACTGTAAAGTTATACAAGCCCTACTGAACGAACAGCACCGTTAAACGTTTGGATCAGAGCCCCAGGGCTTATAAAAAGAAAAAAGAAACGGGAAAAAGGTGGGCAGTGCAGATAGTGAAAAAGAGTTACTGGAGTTACTGTGTGTAAAAAGGAGGGATACGGAGGTGTAACATCGTTTCCACACAGTAAAACTCATCCGATTTTGAATTTTTAGCGCCGATGCTATTATGCCAATATAACGCAATCCTTCTAATTCATATCTTCTCACTAATGCAACTTAAATAACGTGACGTTTTAATAGCCGAGCTCAACCAGACCAATGAAAACCAGCTCTAAAAACACACCTCCTATTCAATATATGTCACAATATGTATTGAGGGTCGTCTGATTATCCTGGGCCGATGTTAGGCATTTTGCCGATTATCGATATCAGTGTTTAATTTTCACCCTCACCGATATTAAGAAATTACAGGGTGCGCTACTGTGGGTCCAGTTTCGCTGCTGCATTTAATCTCCCACCCACAACAGTCTCTGACTGGCTGTTTGTCACACAAGTAGTAGCCAGTCAACACTGAAGCCTTGTTGTCACTCACACCACACTCACACACGAGCGCAGAGTGAAGCTCCGAAAAGGAGGAGAACTTTTCGCATATCGGTTTCAAAATATTGGTTACTGTGCCGTTAACTTGCAATAATCAATATCGGTAACGGCCCTGAAAAACCAATATCGGCCGACCTCTAACACATATGATCTTCAGCATTTTGTATCAGTGTTATTTGATGTATCGATATAGGTCAATGCATCCATACACCTCTAGGAATTGCTAATGTCAAGTTTAATGCCGGGTCTCGCCCGCTGCCATAAAATTTGCATTCCCTGCATAAACCAAACAATCTCTCTCTCTCTCTCCCTCTCTCTCCCTCTCTCTATGGCATGGGGAGGACTCATGGAAGTCAACTCCTGTCCCCTACGCCCCCCTTCCTCAGTGTAATGTCACCTCGCCTAAAATGTAAGCAAACAGCATTATCACAGGCGCTAGGATGTCGCTGGGGGCAGACTGCCACAAGGTCAAGGTGGAGAAGGAGCAGAACGTGGAGGAAGGGGGCAAGAACGCAGGGGGACAAGTGCTTTGCATGTTTTGCATGTAGTGGTTAATGGTGGGTGTGTGTGTGTGTGTGTGTACGTGTGCGTGTGTGTGCACACACTAAATGGCCTTCTGCGGACTGTTCCACTGGGACTGCTAGAGGACAGCTGTGCAGCTATTAGCCAGGTGGAAAAGTGACTTCTTCCCCTCTCTCCCTCTCTCTCTATCTCTCGCTCTCTATGTATCTCTCTTCCGTTATCTCTCTCTCTCTCCTCAGCTGGAATAGCTTTTGCACAGAAAGACACACAGACCTTGATCTCGGTTAGTCCCGTCCCGTCTCCAATTAACACTCCAACATACAGCCACTGTGACGACCGGAATCATGTTACAAACAAATACAAACACATGGAACAGCAAGGACACACACACCCCAACCCCCTTCCAATTTCATCAGCACACCGACAGCATTTATTTCCTCATCTTTTACTTCATTTAACAATACTTATATTACTCCACATTAGGGCTGGACGATATGGCCTAAAAATAATATCCCAATATTTTAAGCTATATTGCAATATGCAATCTCAATATATTCTCTCTTTCTGGGAGAGAACTACATTTTATTTATCAGCTAAAATATGAGTTTTGTTGGTAAGAAAGGGGCAGATTTGACTGAACTGGGGCGTTTTTGCAAGTGATGGCGTTCCACATGACAGTAGCGAGCGCCCACACACAGCGTGCTTACATCGCAAAGAAGAACCAGTACTGTTTTTTCAGAACCAAGTCGTCCTCTTCCATCTGCAATTAATGTCTCTGCAATCGCATGGTACATTATGTTAGTTTCTAATGTTGCTAATGTACACTATGTTAGTTGCTAATGTACACTATGTTAGCTGCTAATGTTGCTAATGTACACTATGTTAGTTGCTAATGTTGCTAATGTACATTATGTTAGTTGCTAATGTACACTATGTTAGTTGCTAATGTTGCTAATGTACATTATGTTAGTTGCTAATGTACGCTATGTTAGTGTCTAATGTTGCTAATGTACACTATGTTAGTTGCTAATGTTGCTAATGTACACTATGTTAGTTGCTAATGTTGCTAATGTACACTATGTTAGTTGCTAATGTACGCTATGTTAGTGTCTAATGTTGCTAATGTACACTATGTTAGTTGCTAATGTTGCTAATGTACACTATGTTAGTTTCTAATGTTGCTAATGTACACTATGTTAGTTGCTAATGTACGCTATGTTAGTGTCTAACGTTGATAATGTACACTATGTTAGTTGTTAATTTACACTATGTTAGTTTCTAATGTTGTTAATGTACACTATGTTAGCTGCTAATGTTGCTAATGTACACTATGTTAGTTTCTAATGTTGCTAATGTACACTATGTTAGTTGCTAATGTACACTATGTTAGCTGCTAATGTTGCTAATGTACACTATGTTTGTGGCTAATGTATACTATGTTAGCCGCTAATGATGCTAATGTACACTATGTTAGTTGTTAATGTATGCTATGTTAGTTGCTAATGTTGCTAATGCACACTATGTTAGTTGCTAATGTTGCTAATGTACACCATGTTAATTGCTAATGTACACTATGTTGGCTGCTAATATTGCTAATGTACACTATGTTAGTTGCTAATGTACACTATGGTAGCTGCTAATGTTGCTAATGTACACTATATTAGTTGCTAATGTACACTATGCTAGCCGCTAATGTTGCTAATGTACACTATGTTAGTTGCTAATGTACGCTATGTTAGTTTCTAATGTTGCTAATGTACACTATGTTAGTTGCTAATGTACACTATGTTAGCCGCTAATGTTGCTAATGTACACTATGTTAGTGGCTAATGTATACTATGTTAGCCGCTAATGATGCTAATGTACACTATGTTAGTTGTTAATGTATGCTATGTTAGTTGCTAATGTTGCTAATGCACACTATGTTAGTTGCTAATGTTGCTAATGTACACCATGTTAATTGCTAATGTACACTATGTTGGCTGCTAATATTGCTAATGTACACTATGTTAGTTGCTAATGTACACTATGGTAGCTGCTAATGTTGCTAATGTACACTATATTAGTTGCTAATGTACACTATGCTAGCCGCTAATGTTGCTAATGTACACTATGTTAGTTGCTAATGTACGCTATGTTAGTTTCTAATGTTGCTAATGTACACTATGTTAGTTGCTAATGTACGCTATGTTAGCTGCTAATGTTGCTAATGTACACTATGTTAGTTGCTAATGTACGCTATGTTAGTTTCTAATGTTGCTAATGTACACTATGTTAGTTGCTAATGTACGCTATGTTGGTTTCTAATGTTACTAATGTACACTATGTTAGTTGCTAATGTTGCTAATGTACACTTAGTTGCTAATGTACGCTATGTTAGTTTCTAATGTTGCTAATGTACACTATGTTAGTTTCTAATGTTGCTAATGTACACTTAGTTGCTAATGTACACTAGGTTTGTTGCTAATGTTGCTAATGTACACTATGTTAGTTGCTAATGTACGCTATGTTAGTTTCTAATGTTGCTAATGTACACTGTGTTAGTTGCTAATGTACACTAGGTTTGTTGCTAATGTTGCTAATGTACACTATGTTAGTTGCTAATGTAGTTAGCTTCTATGCTTTTGGGAAACACACCCCTGGACAGGCGGAGGAGTGAGCTGTCTGCGAAATGCAAAAGTGACGTACATGCTGTCTGTTTAACATTGACGTGAGAATCGGTACTCAAAGTTCGCGATATAGTCATTTACTACATCACACGTGGATAAGCCGAGATGTATCAAGTATATTTGATATATCGCCCACCCCTGCCTCAAATTCTCAATTGCAGACAAAACTTCATCTCTCACGCTTTTCTGCTGATTTGATTAAAAGCAGAGCTTACTAACTCAGGTTTCCCAGAATATTGCCATAAACAGTGTGTTTAAACGTGTGTTTGAGGTTCAACTTGCGTGACTGGCCTCATTTTTCCCCCCAGGACATTAATACCTCAAATGCGCTTATTACACTTCCACGACTGAACCAGATCCTCCAGAACAGTTCATCATTTTTCTTACAATTAATGACATTTCCAGCTTGGCCTGGTCCCTGTTAGCCACTAGGGTCCAGCGTCGCGAGGCCCAACTTTATTTCAAACCCAAACAGACCTCCCCCACACACTACTCTTTCACACCACATGGCACCAGCACCGCTTCCTTTCTCAGTTTTTCGCCCCTACTCTTCATCACCACAATGAAAACAGGAGTGAGAATGTCGTTTCATCTGCGTCCAGGGGCACTTGTGCTCCACAATGGGGCTACTGGCCGGGGTCGGGGAGCCCCCTACTCGGCCCCTCACGGCCCGAATGACTGTTGCGCTCATTAGCTGCCATGGCGACGGCTGGACGACCAATGGCGACTGGAGTGGGTGCTCCGGCACGAAAAAGTGCATCCAATTAAATGTCAGTAATTTAACAAATCCTTTGAACTGGGCGATGTCCCGCCATGTTTACAGGGGCTTACAGGGCCAGCGCTGCCCTATTGTCTCATTATCTTCACACACACAGATGGAGAGAATGGGACAAAATGGGAGGGAAAGGCAAAAGTTAGAGAGGGAGAGAAATACAATCTGTGCCTCAGTTTCATCATTACTACACCAGAAAGTCATAAAGTGCTGTTATTAAAGATAGTAAATTAAACATAATGAAAAACGTATTTACCTCGACTTAGTCACGAAAGGCTGAACTTTTCTGTCCTAAACTTTGATAAATGCTGTCAAACAACATATTTATTTATTTACTCTTTTTTTTTTTGCTTCATTTTCCACCAAAATTCTTTTTTTGGGCATTCAGAATTAAATTTGCAATGTAGTTATCAAACATGTAGCTACAATAAAAATTGTCTGGAGCAAAGCATCTTCGTGCGTACGATCAACTAGTGGCACTGATGACTTTGTGTCTGTAACGGGGCATTTTAACATTCTTTGTAACTTGTAAATTGTAAAAGCAGAATTTGTTATTTGGACAGTTGGTAGTGTAACGGTTCAGGAGTTGGCCCCGTGATCACGAGGACGCAAGTTCAAGTCTCGGGCTGGTGAAAGGTACCACTGAGTTACTCATGAACAAAGTACTGTCCACAAGCACTGCTGCCCGGGGGCTGCCAAAAAGCTGCCCACTGTTCCTTCATGGATGGGTCAAATGCAGAGGTCACATTTCATTGTGGTGCACTGTGTGCTGAGGTGTGGTGTGTTCACAATGACAACTAGCTGACATTAACACGTTATTGTTAGGAGGCTAAGCACAAAGTACTTATTTATCAGTCCCTCCAGGATTTCGCAGGCCTTCATTGAGATTTTTGTGGCCTAAAATGTCTGATTTTGCAGCAGCTTACCCAAAACAAAATTTTGATGAAATTTGCTGGGGGTTTTAGTAGGTGTTTTGTTGCAATAAAGTTGCGGGAGCAAGACAACGTTGCGGAAGATTTCGCGATTTTGCCCCCCTTTGTAATGATTCTTTAACAAGTAATTAAAATGAAGGAAACAAAACCACTATTATTTTTATTAACCATTAATCATTTAGTTATTTTTGAAGGTAAATATCAGGAGTTTTTTATCACGTCTTCTAAATGTAACAAGGTAGTGAGTTCGCTGACGTGTGGCTCAACGTTTTGCAGGAAACGACAATGATTGGCCAAAAAATGCGAAACGTTGCGGTAATTAGTCAAAATTGCATGGTAGTAATGAATACGCAGAGATCGACTGAATTCGCGCTAACAGATGCGTTCTCAACATCGCGAAATCCTGGAGGGTCTGATTTACAGTTATAACTGTTTGTGATCATTGTCATTTCACCAGGTGTTGCAGCAACACATTTAACATAATAATCACTTGGATGGATATTTCACTTCAAGTGTGACAGTGAAAGAAACTGGAAAATTAATCACAATTTGCCGTGGTTTGCAAAGGTACAGAGGTACAGAAGTACTGCCTCATAGATGCAAGCAAGAAACCTTGATAAGATTAAAGACTGTTATGTAATTTAGAACCACATTAGGCAGTAAACCAAATATGACATTTACTAAAGACTAGACTTTACTCTAATGTTTGTTAAAAACTCCTAAAACTCATTTCCATCATAACTGAAGCGCTAGTATGATAAATGAGGCTGTTTCCTTTTATTCAACTATAACAGCATATCAGAATTACTGCATGACATTAGCATTTTTACTGATCCCAGTTGTATTTTATTATTTTAACATTATTCCCTAAATGGGCTTAGTTATGAATTTAGCTGCACACCAACTTAGTAGCCAAATCACAAGTAAATTAACCTTAGAGAGTCCGTCCCACTGGGTCTCCATCAGGGCCTACCTGGGAAATTAAGTTCATTTTCCTGGTACTAAGACTACAAAATGATCTTGCCACTTCCTTTTAGCAGAGAAAGCGTGAGGCTATAGTAAGATTAGCGTCAGACTGAAGGAAGCTTCGAGTCGAGCTCGCCTCGCCGGTCTTGCCACGTCCTCTCCGTTTTGGAGCCGAGAAAACGGCATTATAAATAGTGCTCGACGCCTCCCATAAATAGAAAATCAATTAACATCCACACACCTTTGTTCCAAATCGCGGCGGAGGGCGTACGGAAAAACTAATGAAGGTTTTTTTGTACTCTTTTTGAAGATCTCAGCTGACAAACGGCACCAAACAAACCCGCCTCACGGACTCCGTTTCAAATTAGCGCCAGGCCTTCCACGTGTGCGTACAAGGAAGAGCCACGGCTTGTCTTAAGAGGTTAAAAGTTTCTGCTATTTCCCCTTTTTTGTAGTTGCCCCGGCCCCCCCGTGCACCGGCGCTGACCCCGCGGTTAGTATACACCAGGGGCTCGGCTCCCAAATCCCGAGACAAGTTCATCACTTCAAAAAAACACACAGACGCTTTTCTGTGCAAACACTGCGAAAGGAGGAGGTCGGGGGGGGGCAAGCGGATTAGAAAAACACCCCCCACTTCTCTCTCTCTCTCTCTGGTTCTCTCCATCTCCTTTAACCCCTCCGTCCCCCTTCCCCAAGTGGAAAGCTTCAAGAACCAAGAAAGCCTACAGTTTCCTGCCTCCTGAGCTGTGGCCAGAGTTTTACATCTCTGTTTACTGGGATTCTTTTCTTATTACAGAACGATTTCTGTCTGCAAACACGAGCGGATTACGCGGCCGGTATGAGTTTTGGGGGTCGTCCCCACACGCAGGGCGGCCGGCGAAGAGAAGAAAAAACAGAACCGCTATGAAAAGAAAACAACAAAAATAATAATAATAAGAAGGCTGGGTCGCACCCGAAACCCTCCCGTCCGTACCCTTTGCCCGAGTCGGTGTTACTCTTTTTTCTCCTTGCTGAATTAAAAAGCGAAGGAAGGATAAAACATCGAAGTAAACATCAAAGACGGTCAAAGCGAAAGAGGCCAGGACGGAATGGAGGGTTTGCAAACAAAAAAAAAAGTAAGAAAGAAAGAAAGAAAGATGAAGATAGAGAGAGAAGATGTGAAGCGACCACGCAATCTAAACACCGAGCGGGCCGTGTTTTTCTTGCCGAGCCTGCTTTTCGCAGAGATTTGAATTTAATTGATTCCTTTTTAAACAAATACATTGTTGGAATGCCAGTAATGAAAGAGGCCACAGAGGGGTCAGCGAGACGTGGGGAGGGGAGGCCCGGGAACCAGGGAGGGAAGGAAGGAGGGACAGAGGGAAGGACAGTCGAAAAGGAGGTGGTGGTGTGGAACTGGGCAGTGTAAGCGTCCACCTGCTGAGTCGAATGAGAATTCTGTCTCTCAAAATGAATTTGTAAAAATGATTAATCGTCTTTTTGCTCATCAGTGTTTACAGCAGAGTTCACTGCAGACGTATATCGGAGGACAGCGTTAGAGACGGTGTTCAGCAAGTTCCCACTTTAATAAAAGAATCAAAAAAGGAATGTTTTTGACCAACAGAAAGCACCTCAAAAACCCAGCCATACACGGGTCAGTGAAGGGCATCTGGTGTAAAACTTTTGCCAAAATGCGGACAGCAAGGCAGTTGATCAGCAACTAACATAATGTACATTATGAAGTTATCAAGGAGGTTTCACCAGTTCAACTAACACCAACGTGCAGCTCCACCTGGATGAGGTTCCAGCTGCCGTTCTGCACCAATACTAGGGCTGGACGATACGACATCAAATCAATACCATGATTAATTTTAGGTTGATTATGATTCCTGAACAATTCATTAGTAACTGGTCTCCCATCCAAGTACTGACCAGGGGTGCGTTTCCCAAAAACATAGTGTACATTAGCAACTTCTATAGTGTGTATTAGCAACTAACATAGTGTACATTAGCAAGTAACATTAGCAACTAACATAGTGTACATTAGCAAGTAACATTAGCAACTAACATAGTGTACATTAGCAACTAACATAATGTACATTAGCAACTAACATTAGCAAATAACATAGTGTACATTAGCAACTAACATTAACAACTAACATAGTGTACATTAGCAACTAACATTAGCAACTAACATAGTGTACATTAGCAACTAACATAATGTACATTAGCAACTAACATTAGCAACTAACATAGTGTAGATTAGCAACTAACATAATGTACATTAGCAACTAACATATGTTGCTAACGCAGTTAGCAATACGTTACGAACTATGCTTTTGGGAAACGCACCCCAGATCCAAAAGGTTTATATTGTATATATGCCTATATATGCCAAATCATATGTAAGACTGATTTGAATCTGAAAATCTTGAGTGTAAATGTCAAGTTTAATATTATATCAAAACAATGGACAACAATTAAATGTGTGCCGATATCACAAACTCTGGATGTGATTCAATTTGTTCAATTTTGCAGGATTTGATTCAGTTCAGGAGGCAGTGATTGATACAAGACTTCCATTCATATCCAATCTCGAAAAGCAACGGTCTAAATCGCACTTACCAAAAATTGTGACAAAAACCAGCTGACGTTTCATTCTCTCTTGGCTTGAGTAATGTCTGATCAATGTTTTCATTTTGCTCCAATGCTAAAAAGCAAGAAGGCCTACAAGCTTCATCGCTTCCTTCAGCCTGCAAAAGTGGGGGGACGATAGCAAGGCCAGGCTGGAGGAGGCTTTCAAGGGTCTTTTGTGAAACAGTGTGATGCCACGCTAAAAGCTTGTCCACCTGTACGTCGCATACCAATGACACGCGCTGACACTGGCTAGCCCCGGGGCACAGCGTTTTGTAAGTGTCCCACCCTCTTTAAGCCCAAGGACTTGACAGCCACCCCCCACCCCCACCACTCCATCCCACTCCTCGGTAACCCGAGACCCGTGTAAAATAATACGGCATACATTATTCATGCTAACATCACAGGGCAGTGGAAAACAGCGGAGCAGACAGACCCCCCTATAAAAACGATGACCAAACACAGAGAAGCCTGGTGAATTATTGAAGTGGCCATCAGCTATGTTTCGGGCGGGACGGGGCTTTCACGTCGATGCCATATCTGTAAATACTCACGTAGAGGCTTTAAAAATGCTCAGGTGCAGTGGACACGATCGCGGGCACTAAAAATGGACACCATTTTGCACACCTCCACAAAATCCATAACAGAAGCGAAACATAGTTAAACAAAATCAACACTCAAAGTTCTGAACAAAAGTAATTTTTTTCACATCACCTTTAAAATGTTAAAAACTAACAACCTTATTAATCCCTTGTTAATTAATTAAAGGAGCACGTTACATCAGAATGTTTTTATTACAATCTGATTTTATTTGTTTGTTTTGCGTTTGATCTGTTTTTCGGAATGGAGAGTGACGGCTGATAGCCTCCTACGACAATTACCAAGGCTTAGAAATGTTTGGGAGTCTAGTTTATAAACCTCCTTTTCTGTCCACCATTTCGTGTCTGATGCCGATGCGTCCATTTTTCCCCCCGCTGCTGGTCCGTCGTGTTTGGATAAGAACGGCGAAATTCCATCAGGCGAATCTTGTGTCAACTGGGCGGCTGCACAAACAGGCCTTGTATCAACTGCTTGGATAGCAGATGAAACCCTTTTTTTGTTTTTACCAACTCAGCCTCGAGTCCATTTTTCGTATTCTCATATTCGTTCAGAAGGCTGCGAGACGCGTGCGGGGAGTGGCGAGGAAGAAGGGAGAGCGAAGGGGGCAAACGGACCAGTGCACCTCATTAGTACCTTTATTGCATTTAGCAGATGGTCACGGAACACTGTGGAGGACGACTAATCAAATAAATAAACAAACACAAGCAAAGCATTGTGGGCCTTTTTCTATCCACCCCTCCCTCCCTCCTCCTCCTCCTCCACCTCCTCCGTCTCCCCCCCCCCGTTGGCCGAAAGTTTAGCCAGCGGGGCCGGAATGAAAGCGGCCCACAAAGGGAGAGCCTCCGACAGCCGGAGCATGAAATCGGAATGGGGGAGTTTGTGGGAAAAAAAGAGACGTGCGAGAGAGACAGAGAGAAAAAGAGAGAGAGACTCTTGTCTCATTGTTTTCATTGTCTGGCTTCAGAATCTGTGCAGAGAGAAGGAGAGACAGAGAGCGCGAGAGAGAGAGAGAGCGAGAGAGAGAGAGCGCGAGAGAGAGAGTGAAAGAGGAGAAGCTCTCCGAATCAACCCAACCCCGTTCGGCTGCCCCCGAAAAAAGATGAATTACAGGTATCCCTTTAACCCAAACAGCTGGGGAGGAGGAGGGGGAATGGAGGGAGGACAGGAGAGAGGTGGAGAGGGGAGTCCGCCCTGCGTCCTACACGTCCTCCTCACCCCTCCTGCTTTTATTTTTTCGCTCCCCTCCCTACATTAGGCCGCTCTGCTGAATCACTTTATAGGCCTGGGAACAGGATCTGAGTCACAATAGCAAACAGACAAACACAGACAGAAACAGATCCACAACCAACTCCAGGTCTCTCTCTCTCTTTCTCTCTCTTTTTACACACACACACACACACACACACCATCTTGCTGTCTTTGTGAGGTTCTTCCAGAGACGTCCATAATGGCTAGATGTAAATAATAAGGGTCGACTGATTTTCGGCCAGGCTGATATTATGCTTTTTGCTGATTACACTGCAAAAAATAAAAATCTGTACAAGTGTAATTGACTTGAATTCAGCATTTTAATGTTGTTACACCATTTTTTGGATTTATTTTCTTGGTAAGACTGAATATTGTTTTGATTATTTGACTTGTTTCAAGAAAATGTATCTTGAGTTATCCTACCTAGGTAATACAACTAATTTTGAGCAGTTTTTTCTTAAAACAACCTACACTAGTAAAGGAGTTGTGTTAACAGGTAGACTGTAAGTATATTTTTACTTGTTTCAAGAGAATTGGAGAAAAAAAAAACTAGTATATTCTGCTTGATTTAAGTTGTGTATGCTTAGTCTTTTTTTTTCTTGTTTTAAGAAATCTTAGCAAGTGCAATTTTCTTGCTGCACTGGCAGATAATTTTGCTTGAAATAAGTATTTTTTTCCCAAAAACAGTAACTTTTTTCTTATTTTTAAAAAGGCATTTTTTGCAGTGTATCGGTATCTGTGTTTCATTTCGACCATCACCAATATTAAGTAATTACAAATTGCGCTACTGTGGCTCCACTGCCACCTCTTCTCTCTGTGCCGTTTGGTCTTGACTCACTGCTTCACATGTTCTGCCCACAACAGTGTCTGATTGGCTATATGTCACACGAGATCTAGGTTTAAGTGGAAAGCATATTGAGCAGTTTTGCTTTCTTCATCACAACCTGCTGCTGCTTAACTTGGAATATTAAATGTTCAAGTTTTAAACGTAAGTTTCACACTACTATATAGTTACTAAAATGTAAATGTAATATTACTTAACGTTAAATTAAATATTTATAAACAATAAAGTTATTTAAATACAATTTTGTGTTGGTGTTTGCAAAATTCTACATTATTTTTTTGCATATTGGTTCCAAATATTGGTTATCAGCCCCGTTAACCTAGCAATAATCAGTATCGATATCATCCCTGAAAAACCAATATCGGTCGACCTCATGTAAATTATACCAAGTCTAAGCCTAACTTTAACCTCAGCAACCAAAAGCAAATCTTTGACCCCTTTTAGTTTCTCACATAAGACCTGTAACTTTCTCAAGTTTTGCTTTTGAGGTCCTCACATTAAGAAATGTCCTCACAAAGCCACAACAACCTGACGAATCTCAACGACAATCACCTAAAATTTTAATTCTAAATACACATATCTCACTTGATTAGTTTTTCACACAAAATCTGAAACTCTTCCATAAAAGTGGCTTACCCATGTGAGGTCCGACCCTCACAAAGACATACAGTGTCCACTATTATTGATGAACACCCTAACCATTACGCCACCAACTGTCCCAAAAACCTGACAAAACCTGAGTTTCCTGTCTTTTAGGGGCAGTTTAGGGGTCCTCACAACTCACAAAGACCCACACACGTCTTGCGCTTTCACTTTCTTGCATCAAATCTGAACCCTTCTTATCAAAAGCAGTTCTCCCGTTCCCCAAAACAAATCCCAGGGTCTCATATCTTATAAGATGCAGTCAGACTTAAAAATCTGCCAACCCACATACACACACACACACACACATTCTTTCCCCAGAATACTTAAACATAAGTAATAGAATAGGATTAAATACCCAAACCTAACCCTAAACCTTAAAAAGCCACAACTGTTAATGAGTACCTTTTTAAAAAAATATTTATATCTCAAGGCCGTTTTGCTGTTTTCCACAATTTCTATGACGTTACCATTTTTCGTTCTCATTTTATTTCTCGTGTACACATTTATATGCAGTAAACTGTTGACTAGAGTACGCCCTACTTCGAGGAAAGAAATAAAAAGGTAAAACCAGCTATGACAAGCAACGTATAAAGTGCTAGAAAGGAGATTAGCTGTATATATAACCTGTAATAAGACAATCTTAGGTCTCCATGGTGTGTAAAAACACACACACACACACACACACACAAACACAACACACACAGTTTAAGGCCTAGCCCATTAGCTGCATACACTCCTTGTGCTACATAAATGGCTGCGCGCTTTGATCGCCGGCCAGTGCTGGGTCCCATAATTGCCCTTTTAGCCCGTCTGTAGCGTCGCACTTTGGACCGGCGCTTCGCGGTAAAGCCGAACGTCCCAACTCCTGCGCCTGACTCCTCCGAGCGACTCCCTCCTCGCCAGAGAAAAAAGGAAAAAGTGAATTATTAAATTTTACAGCTCATTACTCGGACAAAAGAGGAATCGGCTCTAGTGGGAAAGAGGATTACTGGTGAAATGAAGCCACTGATATATAGTGGGGGCCATTATCTCGCCCAGTTATCTGGATGGAGCGATAAGTAAATAACCATCGCTGCAGTAACCCCCGGGGACGCTGAATCAAAAAGAGCTCTGATTAGCATAATATCTCTCTCACTCTCTCTCTCTCTCTCTCTCTTCCACACAAACTCTTCCAGGCTGTGATAGGAACAGGCTAGCGCTTGTTAAAGTGCTGACGCTCGCTTTTAAAGGAGTAAGTCACGCTCGCTTACACTTTTTAGGGCTCCATTTACTCATTAATTCAGGTTATGAGAGTCTTCTTGAAACTTGTTTTTTTAATATACCTAAGCACCAAGATAAACGGAGTAAGGTTTATTTATAAAGCGCTTTTCACAGATGTGGAGTCACAAAGTGCTGTATGACAAAATTTAAAGGGTAAACAGGAAAAAACTGGCATGAAATAATAAGACAATTTCAATACAAATCTAAACAAAAGTACGTCAGTCGACTGTATTTAAGACGTAGGGTTGTGCGATATGACCAAAATCTCATATCCTGATAACAATATACATCACAGTAATGGTACATTTTCTGTAAATTCAGTGGAACTTTTGAAAACAGAATCCCATGTCTGTGCTCATATGGAACGCCAAAGATGCCACAATTAGCATATTTTTTATGCAACCGACAGTAAAACACCTGGTTTTTTTAAACCAGCATTTTATTGTTAAAAATATACTGTTGCTTTTTACGCTGTTTTTACGCTCTAGTAACTTTACTGTTTTTTATGCAGTAATAAAGCTTTTTACGGCACTCTAATAAGGTGCCTTTAAGGCGAATTGTGGCACCTTTGGCATTCCATAGATCTGAGTGAGAGGGCAGGCAGATCTCAGAGTTGAGCTCGCACCACACAAGATTTTGCAGGCGAAAGTTCAGAATTAAGGCACATATAGTATTCTCTGTGCCTACATCCAGGTGGCGCTGTGGTGACTACCTCAAACCGTCATCCAAATCATAGCAAAAATACTGTCGGAAACAGTGTATTTTACGACACCATGAAATAAACGATGGAGTATAATATGAAATGATAGCCGTTTTAATTTTCAATATATTTCATCATATCGTACAGCCCTATTGTGACGGGAAATAATTAATCTTCTTTAATCTTGTAATGACCTGCTAACATATTTGAGCCTGAGACTGAATAGAATGAGAAACAGTATGTAAATACAAATATTTTAAAAGTGAATCCTAAAATCCACAGGGAGTCAGTGTAGGCGTTATAAAATATGTGATGAGCACACGTACATAAATGCCAAGGAGATGATTATTAAAGCAATAATTAAAGCATGATGGAACTTTTTGTTCCAGTTCAGCTGATCAAACAGCAGCTCACAATTTTGAAATGTTCCTCAAACGAAAGAATCCAGATTTGTTTGTCAGTCGAAATTCAAATGAAAGCAAAAAAAATCTATTGCACAGCAACATCATCTATACGATTAATCATAGAATAACTACAAAAGTTGTGCCTCACACTCAGAGCCAGCACAGCTTTTGCTGCATTTGTTAGACAGTCGTGTAAACTGTCTGCTGCTAATCAGCATCCAGCCCTTTCTTGCAAAGCTGACGGAGAACAGATGACCTTAACGTGTTTAAAACGGCCTCCGTGCTAAATATACATTTGGAAAAGGAGGGGGAGAAAAAGAGAAAGAAGGCGGAGGGAGGGGTGGGGAAGCAGAGCAAGTCAAAAAGAGCGACGGGCGAGCACAGCCGGGCTGCTTCCTGTCCCGGGCCTCAATCAGAGAGAAAGGCCAGATTAGCGAATTGATTCAGCCGCCATGTTTACCCAAGAGCGCAGAAATTTCCCGCCGTGCTCTTATCTCTATTATTCCAGTTTGTTTTTAACAAACAGCAGACTCGTAATAAGCCGGGCCCCGGCTCGCTCTGCTTGCTTGCTTGCTTTACGCCGGGGCGAATAAATGGCCATAAAGCATTTAATTTTGGACTTTTTAACAGTGCGCAATAAATATTTTCAGATAATAACTGAAGGTGAAGTCGGCTTTATGGCGCTGTAAATTAGCCGCCGTTTTTTTTCACCCCGCCTCCTCTTTTTTTATCAGTGTATTCGCAAGCTGTTTAACTAGCACACAGATGTCATAATAACGTCCTGAAGAATAACCTTGTTGTTCCAGCGATTGCTCTGTGCCCCTATTGCCCAGGGAGCCGTTTTCTTTCTTTCTTTCTTTCTTTCTTTCTTTCTTTCTTCCCCACCACCACCACCACTCTCTCTCTCTCTCTCTCTCTCTCTCTCTCTTCTCCCTTTCGTGAATCTTTAACTGTTTAGAGAGCATCGGGCGAGAAAGGCAGGCGAAATTTCCCCAGGCGTGACTGTCACACCGGCTATTATTCTTCCAGTCGACTCCCATTCTCTCTCGGCTCTTTGGTTGTAAAGGGTTTTTTTTCTCCCTCCTCTTCTCGTAATTCACCCACGTTAGCCGGGCCGGGACGCGACACACCTCCCTCCCCTCCGGCGGCGGAATAAAAGAGGGGACGAGTCCGCATTAAAGAGGGGACAGATACGGATGGGGATGGAGTGTGTTTAGATGCACACCGAGGGGCCCGATTTTAATGATATAAAAAGCGTGCAGCAAAAAAAGGCTTTTAGAGAGAGTCGCAATCAATTTTTACGTTACGCTGCGTTAAAGGAGGCGAAAAATAGTTGCGGCAGCAAGTGCACGGTCTGTAATTAATCTCTTCAATAAATGTTTTTTGGGCGTAACGCAGAATAAACCAGTGGTTCCTAAACTTTTTCTGAAGACAAGAGACGAACATTTCCAAACTTCCCCAAAACGATAACCGCTTAAAAATATTCTTTTTTTTTTTGGAAACACTTTTACACTGTGCCTCATCCACCAACCAATCTTAAGAAGTAATTTGTTCTTAAAACCCATGTACTCAGTTTTCATGAAGACGTTTTCTTATGTGAGATTTGTTTCCAGGTAAGAACAGAATCTATTAACAGCAGTGTTGGGCATGTTACTTTAAAAATGTAATTAGTTCTAGTTACTAGTTAGTAACTGAGTTACAGCATTAGAAATGTAACTAGTAACCAGACAAAGTAACTACTGCATAAAAAATGTTCAAATATGTCAAAGAATTTGGATCCCCCTGCTCTTAAATTAACGAGTGTGACTATGAGA
Organism: Distichodus sexfasciatus; assembly: GCA_032718565.1. Taxonomy (NCBI): domain Eukaryota; kingdom Metazoa; phylum Chordata; class Actinopteri; order Characiformes; family Distichodontidae; genus Distichodus; species Distichodus sexfasciatus. The sequence goes on along the minus strand of JAVGVS010000342.1, from coordinate 364,777 downwards.
AGTGCAAATTTACAACCGACGTGGAGAAAACACTTTCGTCCTGGTCTCTGGGCTCACTATTGCTGCGTGTCTCTGTTAATCGGTCGTGTGATCGCAACTGTACATGTGTGCTTGTGTTTTTGTGTGTGTGTGTGTGTGAAAACCTGCCCAACTCTGCCTCTGGTTGGCTTACCATAAAATTGTACTTTTCCTTAGCCAATCAGCAATCACTTATTCAGTTGTTTTGACCCCCTCACCTCCCCTCACCAAAGAAAGGAAAAGAAATGTCGCGTGTCCTGTGTCCTGTGTCTGAGAGAACCTGGTCAGATGAAAACAGCTTCAATGAGCTTAATTATAGTAACGCGCTGCATTTTGTAACCGTAACGGCGGAAAAATAAGACCATTACTAATGCCGTTTATTTTTAATGCCGTTATTCCCATCAGTGATAAACGGTGAGCAGGACTCTCAAAGTCTATTACATGCATGCTTGTGCAAAACAATTCTACAGCTGTATAATGTTATACTATTTAAATGTCTTAACTTTCTTAAGAACAGATTGAGGGGAAAAATGAGACCATTAGACGTGCAAAAGTCAGTCTACTCCTCTTTATGAAACCTGACTATAAACATCCTTCATGTGCACCATCACCACACTTAACGCTCAAACCCCGTCCCCGCTCTGACTGGATGTTTACTAGCAAACCTGTTCTCCATCACCGTCCGCTCAGTGTGAACGCAGGAACTCCGGCCAGCCGGGATGGGTTTGGATAAGACCTCACTTGCCCATGATTAATGAAAATAAAATGCAAAACGGACCCCTCCATCCCTCCCCCCACCAGCACACCACACCCTCGCCCTCCTCAGGAGCGGCCGGGTTGGCGCGCGAGAGGAATAATGACGGATAAATCCCAGCTCTCCGTGAAGTGCACTTAGCCTAATCTTGCTGGAAACATCACAAATGGTCCGGCTCTCAGGCCCTGACACTCAACGGAGCCGGGAGCGGCGGCAATGATTCCCCGCTCGCCTCGGGGCGGACAGACAGACGGCACGGCTGGGGACGGAGAGGGTTCTTTTTTTAAAAAAAAAAAGGCCTGCATTTGTGACTCCTTTTGTCTACGTCTATCCATCTCCCTTTTTTTCCTTTACAATGTCTAGTCGCACATTCACTCGAGGGCCTGAAGACCAGCATGGGGGATCACTTTCGTTTCTGTTCTTCGCTGGTTTTCCACATAGTGTTTGAGCTGGGAACATATCATAAGAAATGTTAGTCTAGAGGAATGAACATTTAATAAAGTTGGGCCAATAGAGTTTCCTATGAATTTTGCATCTGATGAAAAGCTTCAAAACATGAAATCATAAAGAAAAAAGCTAACGTAAAATCATACTTTTGACCCTTTTAGAGGAACATTAAGGAGCTGAAGTAGATCCATAAATATACAAAGAGCGGGCAACTTCATACTTCCAGGAAACCTTGTGCACCATGAGGGAGAAACAAGTCTTAAAACTTTCAGAAATCAGGAACGGCCAAACATTAAAATTCAAATATTTCAAAAAACAGATCGGACCAGAAGCCAGAACTGACTAAATTCGCTTTACAAATTTTAAAACAGATATTTAGGATGTTTAGGCAGTCAAGACGAGTTATGAGACCCAGACCCTGTGTTAATCTCACATTTTCCCACATCTCCACACACACACACACACGGGGTGTTAAATCCCAGCAGGTCGTAGTGTGGTGTGGTGTGGTGTGCAATGTGGGCGTGGCACTCGGCTCAACAGTTCTGAAGTATGATTTGATTAATGCTGAGCGCTGCTGTGTGTTTAGACGGGGTCACAACCCCCGGGCACCCTTTTAATCAAATCTCCCTTTTTCTCAGCTCACCCAGAGGAGGACAAAAAGTAATACAGCCTCCTCCACCTCCTCTCTCTCACTCCCTCTCTCTCTATCTGTCTCTCATTCTTCCCCCACCCTCTACATGATTCCCTATTCTCTGCCCACTTCACTGGCTCTCCTGTATGAACATGAGTGTGGATTTCAGGTGGTTGTGAGGAAGCGATTGTCCACAAGAAACAAGAAAATTAGGTTTGTCTGATTTTTTTGCGGCTCTGTGAGGAGAGGTTTGCATGTGAGGGGTGGTGCTCGGTCCCTTTTCAATGTAAAGTTTCGGGTTTTTTAGCAAAAAATTACGATTTAGAGATGAAAAGATTTGCTTTTGGTTGCTGAGGTTAAGGTTAGGCGTAGGGGTATCATGATACATCGATGTAAATTGATATTGATGATATTGATCCATTTCAACAATCAATAATACAGCATCAAGCATCAGTATCAATGTATACTGATGTATCATGACACCCCTACATCGATCTACACTGATACTGATGATATTAATAATGATATTGATCGATTCAACAATCAACAATATAGAATCAATCATCGTTATCAATGTGGACTGATGTATCCCCTACATCGATCTACACTGATACTGATGATATTGATCAATTCAGACATCAACAATATGAAGTCAAGTATCAATATCAATGTATGCTGATGTATCATGACACCCCTACATTGATCTACACTGATATTGATATTGATAATGATATTGATCGATTCAACAATCAGCAATATAATCATATATCATATAATAATCATATAATTATAATAATGTATATAAGATATAGTTTTATTTTGTCTTTCCCTGACCTTATTTAAGTTTGTATTTAAGTTTGTATTTGTATCTCTATTTTTGTTTTTTTTTCTAAATTGCCTAATTGCACAGTTAAAAGAGCGGATCAGGATACATTTCACTGCATGTTGTACCCGTATAATTTGCACGTGACAAATAAAGAATCTTGAATCTTGAATATAATCATAATAATAGCATCAATCATTGTTATCAGCGTGGACTGATGTATCCCCTACACCAATCTACATTGATATTGATGATATTGATCAATTCAGATATCAACAATATGGAATCACGTTTTGATATCTATGTGGAATGATGTATCATGACACCCCTACATCGATCTACACTGATATTGATTCAATGATCAACAGTATTGCATCCAGAATCGATCCGAAATGAAAACGATTGAACATTACTCATATTGTAACATCAATATACACTGCCCTCCAAAAGTTTGGAAACGCCACTGGCAAAGTGGGGTTTTGGACAATATCAGCATAAATCCTCATCATTTTTTGGTGCAAATACATTAAAGTAACTTGACATTATATTTGGATAGCAGCAATAATAATTTTTTATTTTGATTACATAATAATGGCAATATATACACTACCAGTCAACAGTTTGGACACACCTTCCCATTCAATGTTTTATTTTTTATTCTCATGACTATTTACATTGTAGATTCTCACTGAAGGCACTATGAATGAACATATATGGAATTATGTAGTAAACAAAAAGTGTGAAATAACGCAAAACATGTTTTATATCTTAGATTCTTGAAAATAACCACCCTTTGCTTTGATCACTGCTTTGCACACTCTTGGCATTCTCTCGATGAGCTTCATGAGGTAGTCACCTGAAATGGTTTTCCAACAGTCTTGAAGGAGTTCCCAGAGATGCTGAGCAGTTGTTGGCCCTTTTGCCTTCACTCTGCGGTTCATCTCATCCTAAACCATCTCGATTGGGTTTGGTCAGGTGACTGTTGAGGCCAGGCGATCTGGTGCAGCACTCCATCACTCTCCTTCTTGGTCAAATAGCCCTTACACCGTTCATTCATAGTTTTGATGCCTTCAGTGAGAATCTACAATGTAAACAGTAATAATAATAAAGAAAAAACATTGAATGGGAAGGTGTGTCCAAACTTTTGACTGGTCGTGTACATGTCAAAGTCAGACGTGTCCCTTTGCCGGCTGTGATGTCTGGTTACTGGTTTAAACTTGGTCTAGGTTTTTAAAAGATTTTTATATGAAAGGAAGTGAAGGTGTTAAATTAGCATATGATACTGACTCATATCGATCACCGGCTGCTGAATTGAATCAAAATCGTATCACACTATGGTCAGAAATCAATTCGTTGTCCGCTGAATTGCATTGAAATTTGGTGTGTGAACTCAGACCCAAGAACGTACGCGGATGAGATTTCGTTTATGCTGTCACACTTTGTGGGTTTGTGTGTGTGTGTGGCCAGTGCCGCAAAGCTGCAATGAAGTGGACGGCATGTGTGTGTGTGTGAGAGTGTGTGAGTGTGTGTGTGAGGCATTGCATCTCTCTTTGTTTACCCCAGTGTTAAGTAATTATTTCGTGGCACGGCCCCTCTGCCCCCCTCCACCCCCCTGCGGCCACCAGGGAGTCACTGACCTCTGCCGAGAGAAGAAGCCCTTATTCAGCTGAATATTATTTAGCCCTTTATCCCCTCTCTCTCTCTCCCTCTCTCTTTCTCTCCTCCAATAGTGACACTTCAGCGCAAAGACGCCTTTTTTTCCTCTCCTCCACCTCCTCGAATACATTACCCCAGCAGAGGAATACATGCTAACAATCTCCCGTTAATGATATGCTTATTTACCTGACGCTGTCCGAAGCCAACTCCCTCCCTCTCTTTTCCTCTCGTCCACTCTTCCCTTCTTTCCGCTGCTGCTGATGTCATCATAATTTTTAACCAATAGTGCAATATTAACACTTTCCCCCCAACTTACTCCTCTTTGAGGTGGTGTTTTTAGCCTCCCCCTTCTTTTTTAAACCGGCCAATTACCCTGCTGGCCTCAGCCAATTACGCTGTATTTGTTCAGGAGTTTTCAATATATTCTCTCTCTCTTTCTCTCTCTCTCTCTCTTTCTCCCTACCTCCTTTACTCTCTCTTTCTCTCATTCTACCTCTCTTTCTCTCCCTCACATCACCTTCTTCCCTCCTTCTCTCTCTTTCTCTTTTTCTCAACTCTCCCTCTCTTTCACTCTCGTTCTCTCTTTCTACCTCTTTCTCTCTCTTTCTAACCCTTTCTCTTTTTCTCAACTTTGCCTCTCTCTCTCACTACTTCCTTCACTCTCTCTTCCTACCTCTCTTCCTTTTTCTCCCCCCACCCACCACCACCACCACTTTCATCCCTCCATCTCGCAGTCATTTCTCTTTTTCTTAACTCTCTCTCACTCTCTACTTCCTTCACTCATCCTGCCTCTCTATCTCTTTTTCCTCTCACTTCTCCTCCTTCTCTCTTTACCTCCTACCTCTTTCTCTCTCTTTTCCATCCTCCCTCTCTCTACATCATTCTTTGTCTTTCTACCTCTCTCTCTTCCTTTCTCCTTGCTCCCACTCTTTCTCTCCCTTTCTCTGTCTCTCTCTCTCTCTCTTCATCTCTCTCTCTCTTCCTCATTCTTTCTCTTTATTGTTTCTTCCTCTCTCTTTCTGTTCCTCTTTCCTCGCTCCTACTCTTTCTCTCTCTTTCTCTCTCTTTCTCCATCTCTCTCTCTCTCTCTCTCTCTCTCTCTCAGGAAGGTGTGTAGTGTGGACGGTCCGCGCCGTAATTGCTGAGCATTGATCAGCGTGAGGCTGAGAGAGTAAATGAAGTGTATGGAGGGGCGGAACATGAGCGGAGTCTCTGCGGTGATGGAGTCAGCACAAAGCCGCAATAATTACCTCCTCACACTTGCGTTCGTCTAACCGTCTTCTTCGCTTTTAATTAATCCTTCACGTCCGCAGCCGCCGGCACAAAAAAACAATCCAAAGGCGTTGTGACTTACGGCCCTTTATTGGCTGATCTGCGCTGCGCTCCATCGAACCAGCGCCGCCGGACAACCGTAAATACGCTGATGGCTTTAGGAGGGGAGAAAATAAACGAGGGAAAAGTCGGGGTGAAGGACAGCCATTTCTGAGACGCTGTTCTGAATGGGCGTTTAATAAGTAAAAGCAAGTGTGTGTGTTTAGTTGCATTCTGTTGTCTTTAAGACAGAAATTGCTGAGATTTGTCAGATTCTTGCTGCTCCATCTTTCTCCTGAGCCTTTCTCTCATCATCCTCCCTTCATCTTCCCCCACTCTTTACAATTCCACTTTCTTTCTCTTTCTTTCCCTTCACAGGTATCTGTGCATATGTAGCAATGAGTGGGTGTATTTGTGTGAAATTTTTTTTTAGTTATTTTCAGGTTCTGATTACCCTCTTAAAAATAGAGATGTTTTGTGGAGACGTTTTGTACGATGAGGATCGGTCCTTGTAAGAAATAAAAAGTGTGTGTGTGTGTGTGTGTGTGGGCAAAGCCAGAGGGGCAGACACAAGGGGAATAAGAGAGATATCCAGCCTGCCTGCCTGCATTTATTAAGAGTGCAGGTGCAAGCCTGTCTCACTTTCAATCTCTCACTCTCTCAAACACACACACACACACACACCACCGGCTGCTCACTTCCCTTTGGCTCTCACACACCCCACCCCGGGCCATGGTGGGTCATGGCTGTGAATGACATGGCTGAGGCCATGGGACACACACAGACACACACACACACTTTTGCCGTGCCTCCAGATTAAATTCCTTTAAACGTGGGAGGTGGACTGTACACATGACCCCTATTTAATTAAAATCACAGGAGTGGCCCAAAACAGTGTATCTTTCATTTTGTGTGCACAGTGGAACAACAAGTCCCAAAAAAAGAGAAAGAAACACCCCCCGATCTCAGTATGAGTGGCGAGGGGCTTTATGAAAAGCGCTCGGACTTTATTGCGTCTGAAGATACTTCAACTTCAGTGCCAACGCTGTATGTCAGTTTTAATAAAGCCAGCGCTCCTCCGAATATTTTTAATCATTTCAGCTTAAATGCTGTACTGGACCAATTTACGTACAGGCTTTTCATTTCTCTCTATTTAGCAAATATTTATAAATACTTTAGCAAGAAATATTCTAATCTGTTATCCTGAAAATTAAAAAAAGCACAACAGGAACGATAAAACGAAATAAACTTAAATCCTAAGAACAAACGCAGGTTTAAAAGAATTTGTTTTTCTCCCGCTGCCTTTAATCGCTTTTTCCGAGTCCTGCTCTCCCGAGCGGACAGGATGGGACGATTAATTAACTTTTATAACATTGGGAGGGAAAAACAGGATGTTTTCAAACACCGTATTGTTGGAGAGACAAAAAAAAAAGCAAAGCAAAGGCTATTGTTTAAGAGCGCAATTGTTCTGCCCTCGAAGCCAGATGACAAGAAACAGGTATATTTAAGCCCAAAGGAACCGGCTCGGCCACGAAAGGTTCGTCTTTTTTCCCACCCCCTCGTCCGTCCCCCTCTTCGCCGACCCCGCGATCGATCTGAGACATGGGTAAAAGGGAAGGGAAGGGAAGGGACGAGGAGGAGGGGGCTAATTTGGGTCGCTTAAGACAATTAAAAGTATGTGGCGTGGGCGCACGGCTCGGCCGCTTCGTAACCGGGTGGAGGGGAGTCAATTTTACCAATGTTGTCGCAACAGGAAAAAGACTGGCGGCGGGGAGCGAAACCGAGAAGGAAAGGGTCATTACTATTCAGGAAGAGCAAAAAGGAAGCGGGGGAAACTAATTCGAGGCAAAAAACATCTAACAATGAGGCGAGCCGGGATTCTGAGTACGGCGCCGGTTGTGTGGAACGGAACTCGAGCCCGCTTTGGCAGAATTTCGGCTTTCGGTTCTGCCAAAGCCGCGACCTTTTTGGCCAAAAAAAAAGGTGCTAATGGAAAACGCCTAGAGATGTAGGATAAATAAACAGGTGTGGATTTGCAAAATGAAAAAACTAAATCTTCTAAATCCAATCAAAATTGTGAATAAAACCAGATGCTTTTTCAAACACACACACTCCACAACTTGTTCTAATGAGTGACTCTACTCTCATGTACATCTTTCGCTGTCCCTCTCTCCTCCCGTTCTTAATTCCTCCTTCCCTCCACCCCACCTCGTCTTTTAATAAACTTCTTGTTGGGGCCGATGCCGTTGCGGCTCGCGCAGGCAGGCAGGCAGGCAGACAGGCAGACAGACAGCGTGATTTGGTGCCGGCGTTTAATTTGATTTGGTGTAATTAATTTGCCCCGCGTGTGTAGACACACAGTCGGAGGTGTGCGTGCGCCCGAGCGCCGAGCGGCCGCGTGACCCGCCGGCGGAGCGCGTGAAATAAATCACTTCTGTCAGGGCCTACCACTCACTTTAATTAAAAGCGCGGCGCTCCGCAGAAGACAATTACGCCGGCGATTGTGACAAAGAGGTGTATTAAAGGGGACCAAATGTCATAGCGTGCATTAGCCGGGGCGGGAAGCGGCGGAACACTGCCGCCGCCGTGCCTTTTATAATCTCACTGACCCCCAGAAACATTTTTACAACCCGACTGACCCACGCCACCGACTCCAGCACTGTTACCTGAGGTGACTAGAGAGGGCCGCATGTCGTATCAGGACACAATTTAGTAACGTACAGTAACTCGGATAGGGACGTAGAGGAAATAGAATCTATTCTCCCACAAAAAGGTTCGTCTTTTTAGAAAGGCATTGGTCAGTCGGTCAGCGGAGATGCCATTAAGAATGCTCAGTTCTTAACTAGAAAGGTCATTTCCTGGAGAAATGGTGTGATTGCTGTGTTTGGAAAAAGATTAAAATTAAAAGTAAAACTGTCAGTTATACAGTCAAAGGGTTTCTATGGGCGGATGGAGGGACGAAAAGGAGAAATAGAGGTGTATGGAGTGGTTACAATAATAGTGTAAAACTATATATTAAAGTGGTCAAACTTGTAGATATCAACAGCTGCTTACTGTAAAGTGAACGGGAGGATGGAGGCATGAACAGGAGGGGAAAAGGAGGAACAGAAGGAGGTGTAGGAGATGCTTGCATTAAAAACAGATCAAACTTTAACTATACATAAACGATTAGGAGGTTATATGTATGACTGGATGGAATGTGCATGGAATGGCAGAATGGAAGGATAAAAAGGAGGCAAAAAGGAGGGATAGAGGCATATAGAGTGGATCCACGGACTGCTCGAAAATGTAGGAGGCTAAAGGTATAAGTAGTGATCCACCTTGGAATGGAGCGATGGAAGAAAATAAGAGAGGGACGAGTGGCAGTCACTTTTCTGATTTTTAACATAAAAAATGTTCTCGTATGTGAGAATGGAGGGATGAATGAAAGAGTCGATGTGAGAGATAGACGAACTGCCAGAGCTACAAAAAGTCTGTTTTTAGCTGTCCTGTAGTTGTTCTGCTGGCTTTAGTCATTAAACCTGGAAAATTGATTTAAAGTAAATAAAGAGACAACAGAAAGATTGGATTATGGCGGGTTATGACCTGCTCAAGGCCAGTTTCTCTTTCTTACGGTGGTCCTGCATGAAGTCAAATCCAGAGAGGGTTTTTTTTTGGAAAAGTGTGGTCACTTACCTGAAAAGAGGAGAGCGAGAATGCACAGGTGGATGTGTAGTGACATGGAAAAGAGAAAAAAAAAGAAAGCATATTAGATTATTAGAATATTAGATTGTGGATTGTGTGCTGTGGTTACATGTTTTACGATTTCAAACTTTACAGTAATTTATTGTAACATTGAAACTCACACAAAACTACAACTTAAACTAAATAAATTAAGTGAAAAAAATCACATTTGCAGTTGATTTATTAAAAGTGATCTGCATCTTCATGGATCTTCTTGGATTTTTACTGAGTAACAGCACTGGTTTCAACGTATTTAAATGACTGAGCAATACAGAGCCTTTGAGCCCGATACCGATTTTGATCGTTAGAGGATGAAAAAATCTGAAGATATATCTTTCTTTTACACAGTAAATTTTTACACATAAATTTAACTAAAAACAAATTCCCAAACATGTTATGTTGTTATTTAAGAATCCTCAGGAAGATATTACTTTTAAATAAACTTTTTTCATAAATATTAGCATATGTTTTAACATATGAAAGTTTTGGTAGAAAAGTCTAAAAATACAAAAAGCCATCAGTGGAGTTGAAGTGTGACCTGCAATGGACAAACTACACAATGACAACAGTCATAACATGATGGAAGGACCCACTTTCTGTCTTTGCTTTTTTATTTATTATTTAATGGCTATCATAAGTGCAAATACAGATTTGTCTGCAATCTCTACTGCAGAGGTCTGATCTAGGTCTGCTTTAGGCCATCAGATACATATGCTGCAGATCTGCTACTGACTGAGTGTGTGTGTGCGTGTGTTTTTGTGTGTCTATCCCACTGTCTTTGCTAGAATAGAGCGGGTGAGAGGAGGAGTGAGAGACACACACCATCAAGCATAAAAGTGGTTTGATAATGTGTGTAATCAATTTAATAACACGCTGCGCCACATCAGACGGAAGTCATTTTCATATCGTGCACACTCGGGGCGATAACGGCGCAGCGGCGGCCGTCGATTCGCCTCTAAATCGGGGATTTATTCAAGAAATTACATTAATGGTGTTTTAGCGTGGCTGGGGGTCTCGCTGGAGTAGGGAGCGACGGCTGCTTCAAGTGGCTGTGGATTAACCCCCCAAAACGAAAATCTGATCAGCTCCCATAAGCCACGAGACACGGGGAGAGCCACGGCAATGATAAATACAAGACGTTACACGGATAGGGCGATAGAGCGAGGGAGAGAGAGAGAAAGAGAGAGAGAGAGAGAGAGATTCAGAGGGGAGGACAGAAAAAGAAAGAGAGAGAGGAAAGTGGATGACAAAGACAGAAAGTGTCACATAGATAAAGGGAAAGCAGGACAGTAAGTCATATGTCTAGGCGAGGCAGTCTAGGTATTTATTTCCTGGCTACATAAATAAGGTGTAGAAGTCTGTGAGTGTGTGTGTGTGTGTGTGTGTGTGTGTGTATGTGTGTGTGTGTGTATGTGTTGATCTGTTTGCTGCCTGACAGCCTGCCTGAGATTAGAACGTCAGCCCCCCAGAGCTGGATGAGCCTTTAACTGAGATTTCCTCTTTCCATCACCCACTAACACTTTGGTGACCGCTCACCCTTACCGAATGACAACACAAACCAGGGCTCACAGGCTACAGCTGCACAACGCCCCGTTTCAGCCTCATCAGCGCAGTAGTCACATCACAGTTACGTGCAACATCCAGTAATCGAGACGAAATCTAACACGTCATGCTGCAACATTTAAACTGCTTGATACTCGGCCGCTTCTCGTTTTGATAGTCTGATAAAACATCATTTACTCTGGTTTAAGGGTTAAAAATATCATTTTAGAATGGTAAAATCTTTCCCTTTTTTTTCTAGGCTTATTATGGTGTGAAATGCGTTTCTGTCCTGGTGGCTCCAGCTCTGACTCCCCCATTGTGTGACTGCGGCAACTTGCGTTAAATGGACGTTTACTTTAGAATCTTTGGTTGCGTGTTCTGAAGGGCATCCGGTAATGAATGGAATTGCTGAAATTTATTAGAGAAGATAAACATGTGAAACCGAAAGATACTGTCAAGTAAACCACTATTTTCAACAGTGTAATCCATTATTTTACAATTACCATCTATTTAAACTGTAACGGAATATAATTACCCATAATTTGTAATCCGAATACTTATTGACTTACATGTATTCTGTTACTCCCCAACACTGTATATATATTACAGTTGGTGATTATTTGGATTTTTTAATCACCCCAATTCAAGTCATATGGTTGCATTAAAATCACAACAACATATATATGACATATTATTTTAATTAAGCAAATTTCTGTTTGCATATCCTTTAGCCAGATACAACTTCTACAAGTGACTGAATGGATTTACTGTGTATCTACACAAACACTTGCGACTGTGTATGTCTCTTTGCCACTCGGTAACATCTTCTTCTGCTCTTTACACCCAAAGCCTTGTTATCATTGGGAGTGACATTTTAAATTTAAACGTTGATACTTTAGCTGTACATCTTGTGAGCCCTCTCTAGTGGAGCCTTTATTTCCCTGCCATGTTGGTACCTGTGGATCTACAATTACTCCAACGCAGCTCCGAGGCGGTAATTGCGCTTTTCAATCAATAATCCCTCATAACGGTGATTAGCAAAGTGCAAACTGCAACGCGTCGAGTAAGTGCCCTCGCCAACCTCACTTGGTTTGACAGTCGAGTCTCTTTATACTGTCTCAAAAACTTTTTCTGATGCACCGAAAAAAAAAACCAAAAAAAACACCACACCATCAACCCCACGTTAAAAAAAATACAATCTGCCACCACTTCCTGACTGACACGCTCACAATGTTGTGAAGGAAATTAATCTCATAACTTGCACAGCGTTTTGACAATGCTGTTGCCTAACAGCCCCGGATTATGGGGGACACCATCCAATTATGTGTCAGTATTAGCAGGCAAATAATAGCACTCATCATTTTTTGAGGTGCATTGTGGCTGCAGCGAAAGGCCTGACAATGCTAAAGCGCTGCGTTTTTTGGCGGGAAACGGCGCGCGCTTGACAGGAGAGGCGTGAGGCGGGAAACGGCGCTGACAGCAATCCTCGCTAGGCCCCCTTTCAGCGCCGAACAATACGGAGCTACCGGCGCCGTTTCTTTTCCCCCCCGTTTTCTTTTAGCCCCCTCCTTGCCGGTGGGCGGGGCAAGAAGGCTCTACCTGCCAGTCAGGGTGAATTGGGGAGGGAAGGGGGGAGAATTAAAGTTTGCGCGCGCTCTCGTTCCCGCTCGCAACTCGGCGGTATAATTAAACTATCCTGCGCGAGCGTCAAGAACCTGCTGACAACCGTGTTGCGCCTTTTATGACGAGGTGGTCAAACGTTTAGCGACGCGCTCCTACGCCGTGAAAAGCTGCTATTAAGGCGGACCTGACGAGGCGAGGCGAGGAACACACACGCACCGAGCGCACAAAAGCACAAAAGCGAGGGACGTGGGCTCGCCGCGACGCCGCTTGACAACGCTTTTTGTTCCCGCCTGTGACGAGGTGTTTTTTTTTGTTTTGTTGGGTTTTTTTAATCCCCCGCTTAGTTTTTCGGGAGATTTGTAAGAAGAAGCCGCCAAACTCCAAACTCTTTTGAGTAAATAATTCTGTCAACAGCAAGTTGACAGGCAACTTTGACTCCAACACGCGAATAAATCAGTCAACAGGGAAAACTGAATAAGAAAAAAACATACACTCACAAAGAAACTGATTGTGTGTGTGTGTGTGTGTGTGTGTGTGTGTGTGTGTGTGTGTGTGTGTGTGTGTGTGTGTGTGTGTAAAACCTGAGCGAAGCCTATGTCCATCACTAGCCCAAATTAGAGCCACGGGCTACTGTAAGCTTCTGCTCTGGCGTTGTCGCGCCTTTTTTACGCCATCCGTCATATGGTTTCCGACATTAAGTCTTTCTCTGCTCTCTCGCCGCCCGTCCTCCAGGCCCCCGGGGTCCCGTCCCCCATCTCGTCCCTAATAGACACAGCCCCGCTAGGACCCCCCGAGGCCCCTCCGGCACGGCGACAGCCGAAGAAATTAAGAGGAAAAAAAGATTCTATTACGGATGACAAAAGAGCGAGAAGCTCAACCTCCGGTGAGTTCTATTATTTAACATACATCGCCTAATCAGCGGCGGGAGATTTGTCATGCGAGAAGATTTTCACACCTGCTCCGAGCAGCCGACTGAAAAATGTGGAGTCGGGTGTCGTGTAAAGTAAAAACTTTTAACTTGTTCATTAAAAAAAAAACTTTTCTTAAAGGGTGCGGAGCAATAGTGATGACGTGCGAACCCGGAGCGTGAAGCGATGCACAAAGCAATCACACAAGCGTCCGTCTCCCGTTTTCATGTTTCTGCCCTGCTTTTAATAAAGCGGCGCGCTGTGCAATGTACACAAACACAAATAACCACACACACCCCTGCCCATCTCTTCTGACCACTCCATGAACTCTCAGAACTCTTCTTTTTTTCCTCTGTTCAATGCAGTGCGCATGCGCGTCTAAACCTATCTGCCTCCTCTTTACACGTTGTGACTAAATTGACTGTCTCTTTAAAAATATTAATAAATCCCTTTAACTCTCCTCACTCTTTTTCTCTCCCCTTCACTCTATCTATCTATCTATCTATCTATCCATCCATCCATCCATCCATCCATCCATCCATCCTTCTCCTCTCAACTCTCAGTTTCTCCTCTCATCTCTCTGGAGGTTTCTGTGGCACTTGTGGTCCACAAAACATGACTGACCGAGTGCACCTGTCTCCCCTTTCCCCATTTTTGACCAATTTTCTTCTCTCTTTAATAAAAAGAGACGGACGCTCAGGTGTCATTTATGTTTGCCCACTCAGCTAAAACGTATTAAATATGCCTTCATGTCCGTCTCCTCTTCCCCATTTTTTAACCAGATTGTCCCTCTCTTAATAAAAACCTGACCACTCCATGAACTCTTAGCCGGGTACGCACAGTGCAGACGAGAGACAGACAGCAAACACAGGGTGGGGGGGGGGGCGGAGGGAGAAACATGCAGAGGGAGAGAGTTACGGCAGCTTTCTCTGAGGTGAACTCTATCGGCGGCAGGCAGCAGAATCGGGGAGGGAGCTGAGGTGAGGGAAGGGAGGGGAGGGAGGGGAGGGCGGAGGCGGCATAGTGAACGGAGGCCGGGCAATAAAGAACGCCGGGCCTGACAAGGAAGGTCTGGGCGCAGGTGTTAAATCAGGCGGTGCGGAGGGCAGCCGTATGGACCCGCTGATTTATGGGGCCTTTCCAACCTCGTGTGTTTTAAACCTGACCTTGCGCGCGCGCTAACCCTGACCCGCTTCCTCGCCCGGCCGTTTCACCGCCCGCTTCTGTCCTAACACACGCTTTAATTCTCACCCAGCGCCCTGCGTAGGAATCTAACCGTGTTGGTGAAGAAGTGTGTGTGTGTGTGTTTATGATGCCCACGTCCTTCAGAAGCCTTGACGGGTTTTGTGTGTGTATGTGAGGTGATGAGGGTGCAGGATATAAACAGATGTGTGTGTTTGAGTGGTGAACAGATGTGCCTGAGAAGTGTGTGTGTGTGTGTGTGGAGAGAGTGTCTTAGTGGCAGAGTGACACCGGTGAGTCCATATTTATGTGTTTCTGTATCTGTTTGTCTGAGGCTGTGTGGACTGGAGAACGGTCAGGGACGCGTGTTATCGAGTGTATGCCACTCGTTTAGCGCTGTCTTTTGCTTCCTGAGGTGACAACCATCCTCAGATCAGATAAAGCAGACAGATCAGCAGCGATACAACCATTTGCCGCAAAACCAGTGTGTCTTCAACATATAGACTGCGTTTGTATATGTGTGTAGGTGTGTGTCAGGTAGAGTGAGTGAGAGAAACACAGTGAAACAGAGACATGGGGAAGAGAGGAGAGGGAGGGAGGGCACTCTTTTACAGGACACTCAGGTCCTCACAACCACAGAAACCACACACACACACTCACTCACACTGCGGCAGGGCCGGCTGAAGG
Source organism: Distichodus sexfasciatus (assembly GCA_032718565.1). Lineage (NCBI taxonomy): Eukaryota > Metazoa > Chordata > Actinopteri > Characiformes > Distichodontidae > Distichodus > Distichodus sexfasciatus. Next base: position 349,472 of record JAVGVS010000342.1, on the reverse strand, counting down.
AAACTTTGAGGGTAAAATTAATGAGCCAGAGTAGTTGCTGGAGACGCTACTGCTTCCCGCGACGCACGTTTGAAGAAAAAAGGCGCATGGCCCCAACACACACACACACACTCGTGTGCAGGCCAACGTTAGCGTTAGGGCCTGTCGGGGGCTCGTAAAAAGGCGGACGGTGCCTAAAGTCAGCGGCAGCATTCTGGAAGCAGGCTTTATGGCAGGTGAGGTGCAAATGGAACGAGTCTCCTCTGGCCAACAGCTCCTCACCCACACACACCGTCCACAAATTCACACACACACACCCCAAGCCTGTCTAGGGTTTTCCTGCAGCAGTCCAGCACTTTCCGGGGCCGGCATTTTACACACCACAGTGACCGCCGTCCTTCTGCACTGAAGCTGACGTTTGTGTTATTGTTGTGTTATTAGGGTTGTGTTACATTTATACCGGATGCTCATATTTAGAGTAATGTACATTTCCTAATTTTCTTAAATTATCCAAAATCTCAGCATGCAGTGCAATGAAGTGGAGTGTGGGATTATGTGACATTGTGAACACAGCACACTGCATCCCAACATTAAACACCGCATTTGACGCATCTGTGAATGATCAGTGGGCAGCTTATGGGCAGCACCCGGGCAGCAGTGCTTGGGGACGGTTGAGTACCTCAGTGGTACCTTTATGGGTCCGGAACTTGAACCGGCGACCCTCCGATCATAGGACACTCCACCCAAAACCTTTATGTGGCAAATATATATGTGTAATAATAATAATAATAATTTTGTGCAATTATTGCTTTGAACACGCTGTCTTCTGCTGTTTCAGATACAGTAAGACACCAGACAAGGCAGCTCAGCTGATCACATCCATTGATTATCGACTAGATTATTGATTGTGTTTATAGACTGTTTAGAGATGAGACAGTTTTGCGGATGGAGGGAGCAGACTGACCCGGAATCCCACTTTAAAAACGGACGTGGAGGGCAGGAAGGTCAACACAGTCCAATTACACCTCTTTTGTCTCTGCTGCGTCTTTATCAGGAGCTTGAGAACATGCACACACACACACACCCCAGCACCTAGAGATACGCTCCCTCACATACACAAACACAAACACACACACACACAGCTCCATTATCACCTTTAACATTCGCAGCCACACGTCATAGCAGCTGTGGCGTTGCGGTGACAGTATCGGGCCGGGCTTTCAGCAGCTCCGCCGGCAAATAATTAAAGCCCATTATTTACCTTCCGCAGGATGAGCAGCTATCTCCCACCTTTCCGCACCCTACCTCTCCCTCCCTCCCTCCCTCCCTCTCTCTCTCTCTCTTCTCTTATTCCAGTCTCCCCCTGCAGTGATATATTGATGTCAGCGCTAATAAATCATTCCAATTTGTTCCGTCTCTGCCAACATGAGCTTTAATCTTCATTTACGACTCTTACAAAAGAGAGAGAGAGAGGGAGCGAGAGAAGTCTGTTTGGCGTAAAAGCTCTGATAAAATACTCAATTACCATTTTTTACCCCTCTACTGTTGTTCTGATATGTTCTGTATAAGCCAATGAGGAAGACGGAGGGGGAGAGTGAGAGAGGACAAGACGTATGCATCGTGATAACGTTGAAAATAATTTGCATGTGTCAAAAGAATGACTAGTGTCATATATATATATATATATATATATATATATATATATATATATATATAAAATATATATATATATGTATATATATGACACTAGTCATTCTTTTGACACATGCAAATTATTCATATATATATAGATCATATCAAATCATATTAGCACCTTATTTTTCAAAAATGGATTTTAAAAAGGTTGTGCAGAAGCCGTTTTGTTTTGTGAACGTTCCTTATTTTTCCCGAATTCCCCTGCCTGCTGAAACCGATTTTTCACACAGGAGCGGCGTCTTTTTGGTTGTGTTCTTGGATTTAGCATCGCACGCAAACTCTTTAAAAGGTCAGAACCTTCACAGACTTACATAATTGACCTTTTAGCATTTCAAGGGCAAAAAAAAGGGAGGAGGAGGAGTGGGGGGCCGTGTGGCAGTGTCACAAACCCAGCAGAACGCTAAATGTTCTTGTGCGGAAAGGAGAGAAAAGGCCAGCCACCCGAGCTAACCCCTTCCTGCACAAAGGTGGACTCACGGATTAGAACTGTTCTTGAGCTTCACAAGCCTGCATCACAATAACGCTAAAGCAATTAGCACGTGCCAGAGTCGAGAAGGTGTGTGTGTGTGATGTGTCAGAAATGGAGCGTTTCAATAGTTTTAGGCGCACACACACGTAAACTTAATGAAAGTGAATGAGAAGATGTAAAAAGGTATAAAATCGCTGTGTGGGTATAGACGTTAAAAAGCTCTGCAGAAACCGTGTGGGTTAAAGGGAAAGGTTACTCTCACATACACTCACAAGCACCCAAACACACTTCATTATCCATACACACCTGTATATAACACGCTTCACTACACACGCTGTTACACACTCTCACCCACACAAGACACTCACACCCAAACACACACACACACACACTCACAAGCACCCAAACACACTCCCCACATCCATATACACACCTGCACACATTTACATCGCTCACCACACACTGTTACACACTCATTCCACACAAGACACACTCCCACCCAAACACACACACACACACTCACAAGCACCCAAACACACTCCCACATCCATACACACCTGCACATACGCACGTTCACTCACACAATGTCACACACTCACCCACACACAGACACACTCTCCTACACCCAAACACACACACACGTTCACCACAAGCACTCTAAACACACCCTGCACATCCATACACACTCTGTACATAAACACGTTCTACTCACATCACAGCACACTTCACTCATTACACACACACACACTTCCTACACCCAAACACACACACACACACACACACTCATAAGCACCCAAACACACCTACATCCACATACACACACCTGCATACGCACGTTCACTCACATAGCTACACACACTCACCCACACACAGACACACACTCTCCTACACCCAAACACACACACACGTTCACTCATTACACTCCAGGGAAACACACCCCACATCCATACACACCTGCACATACACATGTTCACTAATATTGTCGTCACACACTCACTCAATAATAAGACACACTCTCCCACACCCAAACACACACACACACACACACACACAAGCACTCTAAACACACTCCCCACATCCATACACACCTGTACATAAACACGCTCACCACATCACGCTTGTTACACACTCACCCACACAAGACACACTCCTACACCCAAACACACACACACACACACTCACAAAGCACCCAAACACACTCCCACATCCATACACACCTGCACATACGCACGTTCACTCACACACTGTTACACACTCACCCACACACAGACACACTCTCCTACACCCAAACACACACACACGCTCACTCACAGCACCCAAACAACACTCCCCACATCCATACACACACCTGCATATACACACATTCACTCACACACTGTTACACACTCACCCACACACAGACACACTCTCCTACACCCAAACACACACACACGCTTCACTCACAGCACTCCAGAAACACACTCCCCACATCCATACACACCTGCACATACACATGTCTACCACACAATGTCACACACTCACCACACACAAGACACACTCTCCTACACCCAAACACACACACACACACACACACAAGCACCTAAACACACTCCCACATCCATACACACCTGTACATAAACACGTTCACTATCGGGCTAAGTTACACACTCACCCACACAAAGAGACACCCTACACCCAAACACACACACACACACACACTCACAGCACTCCAACACACTCCCACATCCATACACTGCATTATACACGCGACGCTCACTCACACATTGTTACACACTCACCACACACAGACACACTCTCCTACACCCAAACACACACACACGTTCACTACACCCCAAACACACTCCCCTACATCCATACACACCTGCATATACACACATTCACTCACACAGTTACACACTCACCCACACACAGACACACTCTCCTACACCCAAACACACTCACAAGCACCTAAACACACTCCCACATCCATACACACGTTCACTCACACACTGTTACACACTCACCCATACAAGACACACTCTCCTACACCCAAACACACACACACACGTTCACTCACAAGCACCCAAACACACTCCCACATCCATACACACCTGCATATACACACATTCACTCACACACTGTTACACACTCACCCACACACAAACACACTCTCCTACACCCAAACACACACACTCACAAGCACCCAAACACACTCCCACATCCACACACACCTGCACATACACACACGTTCACTCACACACTGTTACACACTCACCCATACAAGACACACTCTCCTACACCCAAACACACACACACACACTCACAAGCACCAAACACACTCCCACATCCATACACACATGCACAATTCACTCATACACTGTTATGTTACACATTCAAACACACACATATACAATCTCACCCACACACTTACACACAACCTCAGACACACTCTCCTACACCCAAACACACACACACACACACACTCATAGGCAACCAAACACATTTCCACATCCATACACACATGCATAATTCACTCACACACTGTTACACACTCACACATATATAATCTCACCCACACACTTACACATAACCTCAGACACACTCTCCTACACCCAAACACACACACATCCACTCACTCTCTGCACACACTCACACACACTTACAAATTTACTCACACACACACGTATGTACACTTATCCACAAATTCTCATACACACTGTCACACATTCAGACACACACACACACACATACTGTATACAATCACACCCACACAAACAGGCACCACACACGAATTCTTCTCACACAGTCAGTACACTCAAACACACACAAAAACTACATCTTCACACATTAACTCACACTCCACCTCATATCCACTACTCAGGACACTTTCACACACACTAAGACATTCACTCTCACAAATTCTCACACACACTCAGACACACTCATGGACACATATATAATCTCACACACTCTCCCATACCCAAACAAACACACACACTCTCACCTCCACTCACTCTCACACACACACATTTATTCACAAATCTCTAATAGCTACACACTGTCAAACACCCAGACACCTACAAACACATATACAGTCACACAAACTTACACACAACCTCACACACTCTCACACACCCAAACAAACATAAACATTTTTACATCCACTCACTATCCACACTCTCACACACTGACAAATTCCTTCACACAGGCTCACGGTCACAAAAAACACTGCTCCTGACATTTGATTGAATGTTTTCTCATTTCTCACACACACACACACACACACACACATCGAGTCTGAAGGTAAAGACCGAACAGTCCAAAAATCCAACTAGTGTGTGAACTAAGTGACATGTTTAGTTGTTACATGAATTCCAGGCTTATTTCACTAACACTCTAAACTCTAAACACAATACACCGAAGGCTCACAGCTTGCTCACTGCAACCTCCTCAAGCCTGCGCCCCTGCACGCCAGAGCATGCTGTCCGACCCGCCTCAGCACCGCCGCTTTATTTAAAGGGAATCGGAACCGACAGTAAAAGCTTTTATTAGGCAAATCGGCAGCTGCCGGAGGCCCGACGTCGGTTTTTTAAACAGCATGTTAGCCAAGTAACGGGCCGAAGGCCATCGCAGCGCCTTTTGAGCGGGGTTGCCGCGGCCACAGTCGCCGAGCTGCTCTCCTCCGCCAATGAGGCGTGGAAGAGGAGCCAGTGAACGAGGAGAGCGTCTCCATCACGCCAATTACGCGCTACTAAATAGCAGCTCGACGACGCCACCAATCACTATTACCCCCGCTCTCATTACCCTGCCTTTAACCAGACCCATTATTACCCCATTATTAATGGAGAGAGAGAGAGAGAACCCGCGGGGAGAACAGAGAGAGAGAGAGATACGGCGGCGCGCGGTAAACGAGTGTCAGGATCGGTGCACGCACTGAAAAATTAAACCAATTAGGAGTGCCGTTTGGAGCCCTCAGCTCGCATTCCTCTCCGAGCCACTGAACAGCTGAGAGGAGAGAGGGAGAGAGAGAGATGAAGGGAGAAAAAGAGGGAGCGCTTTCGCATGGCACTTTATTCTGTCATGCCTGGTAGAAGAGCAGAAGAGAGCGACCGTATGTGAGAGTGAGCTGAGAGACGAAAAGAGAGAGAGACAGAGGGAGAGGAGAAGAGGAAAAAGGAAGAGAGAGCGACGGAGATAGACAGAGAAAGAGACAGAGGGAAAGAGAGAGATGAAGGAAGGGAGGGAGGGAACGCTTTAGCATAGCACTATACTCTGTCATGCTTGGTGAAGAGAAGAGAGAGAGTGTGTGCGTGAGAGGAGAGCAAAAAGACGAGAGGAGAGAGGGACGAAGAGAGGGACAGAGAATGGAGGGAGAGTAAAAGGGAGACAAAGAGATGAAGAGAGAGAGAAGGAGAGAGAGATAAAATGAAGGAGAAAGAGGGAAGGAGGGAGGGAGGGACAGTGAGGGCGAGAGAGAAAGATGAAGGGGGATGGAGGAAGAGGGAAAGAGAGATTGAGATTTACAAAACTTTTATTGACACACTCCCAAGACATTACAATACTAATCTATGCAAACGCAACCTCAAGCTAGACAGCAAGAAAAGAAAAAACAACAAGTACAGAGATAGAGGGAGAGTGAAGGAGGAGAGAGAGAGATAGAGGGAGAGTGAAGGAGGGAGAGAGATAGAGGGAGAGTGAAGGAGGAGAGAGAGATAGAGGGAGAGTGAAGGAGGAGAGAGAGATTGGGGAGAGTGAAGGAGAAGAGAGATAGAGGGAGAGTGAAGGGAGGAGAGAGATAGAGGGAGAGTGAAGGAGAGAGAGAGATAGAGGGAGAGGAAAGAGGAGAGAGGGATAGAGGGAGAGAGTGAAGGGAGGAGGAGAGAGAGCTTGAGGAAAGGAGAGTGAGAGATAGAGGGAAGAAAGGGAGAGAGAGAGATTGGGGGAGGGAAGGAGAGAGAGATTGAGGAGGGGAGAGAAGGAGGAGGAGAGAGATAGAGGGAGAGGGAGGGAGAGATAGAGGGAGAGGGGGAGGGAGATTGACAGATAGAGGGAGAGGGATGGACAGACAGAGGGAGAGAAGGAGGAGAGAGAGATAGAGGGAGAGGAAGGAGGAGAGAGAGAGATAGAGGGAGAGTGAAGGAGGGAGAGAGATAGGAGGGAGAGGAAGGAGGAGAGAGGGAGAGGGAAGGAGGAGAGAGGGGAGAGTGAAGGAGAGACAGAGGGAGAGGAAGGAGGAGAGAGGGAGAGGAAGGAGGAGAGAGAGTGCTAGAGGGAGAGGAAGGGAGGAGAGAGGGAGAGTGAAGGAGGAGAGAGAGAGGGAGAGTGAAGGAGGAGAGAGAGAGGGAGAGTGAAGGAGGAGAGAGAGATAGAGGGAGAATGAAGGAGGAGAGAGGGAGAGTGAAGGAGGAGAGAGATAGAGGGAGAGTGAAGGAGGAGAGAGAGACAGAGGGGAGAATGAAGGAGGAGAGAGAGATAGAGGAGAGGAAGGGAGGAGAGAGAGATTGGGGAGAGGAAGGAGGAGAGAGATAGAGGGAGAGGAAGGGAGGAGAGAGATTGGGGAGAGTGAAGGAGGAGAGAGAGATAGAGAGTAGAGGAGAGTGGAAGGGGAGGAGAGAGAGAGAGCAGAGGGAGAGGAAGGAGGAGAGAGAGAGAGAGCAGAGGGGAGAGTGAAGGAGAGAGATTGGGGGAGAGGAAGGAGGAGAGAGATAGAGGGGAGAGGAAGGAGGAGAGAGAGAGCTAGAGGGAGAGGAAGGAGGAGAGAGAGCTAGAGGGAGAGGTGCAAGGAGAGAGAGAGAGGGAGGGAGAGGAAGGAGGAGAGAGAGATAGAGGGGAGAGGAGGGGAGAGAGAGAGAGATAGAGGGAGAGTGAAGGAGGAAAGAGAGAGATAGAGGGAGAGTGAAGGAGGAGAGAGATATAAAGGGAGAGTGAAGGAGGAAAGAGAGAGATAGAAGGAGAGTGAAGGAGGAGAGAGAGATAGAGGGAGAAAGTGAAGGAGGAGAGAGAGAGATAGGGAGGAGAGGGAAAGAGAGAGAGGGATAGGAGGGGAGTGAAGGAGGAGAGAGAGGGAGAGGGGAAGGAGGAGAGAGAGATGAGGGAGAGTGAGAGGAAAGAGAGAGATAGAGGGAGAGTAAGGAGGAGAGAGAGAGATAGAGGGAGTGAAGGAGAGAGAGAGATTGTGGGAGAGAGAGGAAGAGAGAGAGATAGAGGGAGAGTGAAGGAGGAGGAGGGAGAGTGAAGGAGGAGAGAGAGAGAGAGACAGGGAGAGGAAGCATAAAGACGAGAGAAAAGAGGAAGGAGAGAGAGGGAGAGGAAGGGAGGAGAGAGAGAGGCAGGGAGGGTTGGAGGGGAGGAGAGAGGGAGAGTGAAGGAGGAGAGAGTTAGAGGGGAGAGTGGGGAGGAGAGAGAGGGGAGAGTGAAGGGAGGAGAGAGAGAGAGAGGGGAGAAGGAGGAGAGAGAGAGGGAGAGGAAGGAGGAGAGAGAGAGAGGGGAGAATGAAGGAGGGGAGAGAGGGAGAGGAAGGAGGGGAGAGAGATAGAGGGAGAGTGAAGGAGGAGAGAGAGACAGAGGGAGAATGAAGGAGGAGAGAGAGATAGAGGGAGAGTGAAGGAGGAGAGAGAGATTGGGGAGAGTGAAGGAGGAGAGAGATAGAGGAGAGGAAGGAGGAGAGAGAGAGGATGGGGAGAGGAAGGAGGAGAGAGAGAGTAGAGATAGAGGGAGAGGGAAGGAGAGAGAGAGATAGAGGGAGAGTGAAGGAGGAGTAGGTAGGAGATAGAGGGAGAGCAGGAAGGAGAGAGATTGGGGAGAGAAGGAGGAGAGAGATAGAGGGAGAGTGAAGGAGGAGAGAGGGAGAGTGAAGGAGGAGAGAGAGTTAGAGGGAGAGTGAAGGAGGAGAGAGAGGGAGAGTGAAGGAGGAGAGAGAGATAGAGGGAGAGTGAGGGAGGAGAGAGAGAGAGATAGAGGGAGAGTGAAGGAGGAAAGAGAGAGAGATAGAGGGGAGAGTGGGAAGGAGGAGAGAGATAAGGGAGAGTGAAGGGAGGAAAGAGAGAGATAGAAGGGAGAGAGAAGGAGGGAGAGAGAGATAGAGGGAGAGAGAGTGATGGAGGGAGAGAGAGATAGAGGGAGAGGGAAGAGGAGAGAGGGGATAGAGGGGAGAGGAAGGGAGGAGAGAGAGAGGGGAGAGGAAGGAGGAGAGAGATAGAGGGAGAGGAAAGAGGAGAGAGAGAGAGAGAGAGAGAGAGAGAGAGAGAGAGACGAGAGGAAAGAGGAGAGAGAGAGAGAGAGAGAGTGGAAGGAGGAGAGAGAGAGAGAGGGAGAGTGAAGGAGGAGAGAGAGATAGAGAGAGAGAGATAGGGGGAGAGTGAAGGAGGAGAGAGATTGGGGGAGAGAGAGATAGAGGGAGAGTGAAGGAGGAGAGAGAGAGATAGAGGGAGAGTGAAGGAAGAGGAGAGATAGAGGGAGAGTGAAGGAGGAGAGAGGGAGAGAGGGAGAGTGAAGGAGGAGAGAGAGATTGTGGGAGAGATGAAGCAGGAGAGAGGAGCCAGAGGGAGAGATGAAGGGAGAGAGAGAGAGATGAAGGGAGAGAGGAGGGGAATGCCTAATTTATCTCTCAAGGTCATGCTTGGTGAAGAGAAGAGAGGGAGGTGTGAGTGCTGGAGAAAGAGAGGAAAGAGAGAGGGATAGAGAGAGCGATGTGCCTGGGAGAGGGGGATTAAAAGCAATCTATATCCACATAAATCATTGATTAAATGAATCATGAAATTAATATGTAAATTGTGTGTTTAACCTCTATTTATACACCACTGTCTGTCAGCGCAGCGTAAATCTCAAATCATTCTCAAGTATTCTCCAAGGCCGGGCAAGACCGAGACGCAGGCGGAGATCGGAGCGAGGGAGGGAGGGAGCGAGCGAGCGAGCGAGGGAAGAGAGTGGTAAAAGTCTGACATATTTATTAAGTGAGTGTTCAACTACATCAGCTCACTCATTAACAGCCACATTGAGCGCGAGCGGCGGGAAAAGAGACGTTTTGTGCTGCCTCGGCACTTCGGCACCGCCACAAAGCGCCAGCCGGAGAGGACTTTATTCTGCTGCAACAGACGGACTAGCATTTTACCTGCACACACACAAACGCACACACACAGACAAAGTCAAACACCAGCACACACAACAGAATGCGACAAAACTTTCAAAATGAGTACAGCCACGTTGAGGAAATCAAATGACAACAGATGGGGTTCTTGTGGGAATACACACACACACACACACACACACACACACTGGTGTCTTTGTGAGCTCCTGCCACTGTAAATATCGCTACACACAAAACCCTAACCTCAGTTACCAAACGCAAATCTTTCTCAAGTGTCTATCCTTTATCCTCACAAGTGCCTAAAAACCTACACAAACACAGAACAACTGAGCACAAGGCAGAGAGAGAGAGAAAGAGTCAGATGGAGGGGGAGAGAGAGAAAGAGTAAGAGAAAGAATCAGATTTGAGAGAGAGGGGAGAGAGGTCAGACATAAGAGGGAGAGTTAGATAGAAAAGAGGGGGAGAGAGAGTGAGTCAGACGAGACAGAGGGAGAGAGAGTTAGACACGAGAAAGAGAGTCAGACGAAACAGAGGGAGAGAGAGTTAGACACGAGAAATAGAGTCAGACGAAACAGAAGGAGAGGGAGTCAGACACGAGAGAGAGAGTCTGACGAGACAGAGGGAGAGAGACAGTGAGTCAGATGAGACAGAGGGGGAGAGAGAGTGAGTCAGATGAGACAGAGGGAGAGAGAGAGAGAGAGTGAATCAGATGAGACAGAGGGAGAGAGAGAGTCAGACACGAGAGAGAGTCAGACGAGACAGAGGGAGAGAGAGTGAGTCAGATGAGACAGGGGGGAGAGAGAGTTAGACACGCAAGAGAGAGTCAGATGAGACAGAGGGGGAGAGAGATTGAGTCAGATGAGACAGAAGGAGAGAGAGAGAGTGAATCAGATGAGACAGAGGGGGAGAGAGAGTTAGACGAGGGATAGAGGGGGAGAAAGTAAGAGGAAGAGAGAGAATCAGATTTGGGGGGGGAGTATGTCAGATACGAGAGAGAGAGAGAGAGTCAGACGAGACAGAGGGAGAGTCAGACACGAGAGAGATAAGAGCAAAACACAGGAAGAAAGAGTCAGTCATGAGACAGAGAAAAAGGAGGAAAGAGAAGGAGAGAGCGAGTCAGACATGAGAGAGAGAAAGAAGAAGAGAGAGAGCAAAAGGTGGTGGGGGGCGGAGAAAGACTGACAAAGCATCAGAAGAGGGAGAGAGAGAAAAAGAGTGAGACAAAAAGAGAGTCAGTCGAGAGAGAGAGAGAGAGAGAGTAAGGAGTGGGGAGGGAGAAGGAGGGAAAGAGAGAGAGGTGGGGGTTGAGTTAGTAGAGTGATGTGCTGCGTGTCTGCCCTGCTGCTGTGTGACATAAAGCTGCTCGGGACAGTCCTGCTGCCACACAGCACCCTGATTTACAGGCAGGCGAAAGCCGGGACGGCCGCGGTGATCTTTCAATACAACATCAAAAAAACACTCTGACCCATCAATTACCCACAAGCCTCGGAGGAACGGGGAGGTCAAGCTGCTGCGCCATCCCTCACGCTCCAATCTCACCGCCAGGCACTATGGGAAGGCTCGGGAGGGAGGGAGGGAGGGAGAGGGGCGGAGTGAATGGTGGATCACTCACTTTAACTGGTGAGATTTCAACAAAGCAGTCAAGGAGAGAGAACAGTCAAGCATGGGACGTAAGTAGGAGAGGTGCAGTGCAGTGTGATCTATAAATTTAGGTTTGGAAAATATGACAGTGTGCAAAATGCATGTTTGTTCAACGCACTTTTCACGTTTTTGTAAATGTACAGTCCTGACGTGTTAAGTTAGTGATTATTTGTTATTGTGAACACACCACACCCCCTCAACATGCGACCTTCTGATCACGGAGCGAACTCCCTAACGTTAAGCCACTAACTGCCGCCATGGAGTAAATAAGACGTGTGTGATTTTGGCCCCGTGATCAGAAGGTCAGTGGTTCAGGTTCCGGACCGGTAAAGGTACCACTGAGGTACTTAATAGCAAGGAACCGTGCCCAAGCACTGCTTCCCACGTGCTGCAACGTCAGCTGCCCACTGCTCCTTCACGGATGGGTCAAACTCAGAGGTGACATTGCGTTGTGGTGGACTGTGCTGTGCTGTGTTCACAATGACAAATAATCACTCACTTAAATTCACTTGGTTTTACTTGGTTGAGTTTAAGCATGTCACACCATGAGGCCGTCTTTTTTAATCCTGAGTCGTCTGCATCGTCGCACCCCGTGTTAGAAGTGGCTATTACTTGCTAATGTGTTCCAAACCTTCGGGATACTTCACGATACTGAACGGCACGACCGACAATAAAGAGCAAAAATCTAAGGTAAAAAGGGCCGTAATTGTGAGAGACGTCTCGCTCGCTTCCACACTTCCGGCATGTTCAGTCTTGCCGTCCTTACGCACATGAAAGCAACACAACAGCACATATTAACACATCTGTAAAAGAGCACGGTGAACGCACACTCAAGCAGACGACACACCTCGAGCTAAACCCGCTCTCTTTTTTGCTTTTCCTCTCTCCTCCTTTGTTTTAATGATTCCCAACTATCTGGTGAGACATTAGGCTGTAATGCAAACTCAAAGGGACCAAGTGTCTTTGGGGAAATTATGTAGCACCCTTAACACACACACACACACACACACAGGCTACGTGCACAGCAACAAGTAAACATGCCAGCGACATTCAATATTGTCTGTCTTGTTCTCACCCCCCCTTTACCTCCATATCAACCCACACACATTCTTGCTGCTCACACAAACACACACACACACAGAGTAACTTGATCCACCCTCCCTTTCATCTCTCACTGTGTTAGAAGGTCACTGTGTTTTCGTATGTGTGTGTGTGTGTGTGTGTGAGCTCCTCTCATCCTGCTCTCGACTGGGGTGGTTGCAGTTCTCAGGGGCGACACACTGCGCAGTCAGTAACACCGGAGGTTAAGAGACAGTAAGAGGCTGAAAGAAGGGAAGACAAATACATTCCTAAGCCAGAGAGGAGAGAAGAGGAAGGTTTGCATCATTTCAACGAGTAGCAGAATTCAACAATATAAAGGAGGCTCTCGCTGTACTATGGCCGGCCGATATGACCAAGTCAATACCACGATGAATATCTCTGTTATGATTAATCAACAATTCTTTTATTTTTGAGGTTAGTTCACTGACAAGGTCTGTACTGTAAAAATATAAGTAATAAAGCTGGGATATTTTCCCCCACATCATTGTGATTTTAAAATAATTGAGAAATGCACAGACGTAGCAACAGACTGGAGTCATGTGATAAAACTAGGGCTGCAACAGCTAATTGATTAGATCGATTAAAATCGACTATTAACATAGTTGGCAACTAATTTAATAATTGATTAGCTGGGTCTACATTATTATACACATAAGTACAGTGGCTACCCACCAATGTAAGCTAACCAAAGCCGCAGTGGCAGTAAAGCACCATTAAGCTGGATGTCGACCGCCATAAAAGAAGAAGACGAGAACCAGTACTGTGTCTTGCCGTCACAACAACTGGAGTAATTGCATAGAAACGCATGAATGACATTTTTCGCAATGTAAACACGCTTATTTGTTAGCGTGAACGACTCTCATAGGAAGCGTTCCAGTTCAGTCAAATCTTCCCATTTATTACAGACAAAACTCATTTTAACTGATAAATAACAAAAGCAACCAGAGTTCTACTCACAGCAAAGCCATTTACTTGATATTTTCAGTGATTACCCCGACGCGTGTCCACAACGTTATTGTGCAGCGGCTCTCATGTGGAACGCCGTCAAGGCAAAAATGTAGTTCTCTCTCAGAAATGAGTCAAAAATGAGCTATAGGCCAAAAGGAGTCCAAATGCTCAAAAATGGCCAAAACTTCAATATTTCTTCATTTTCAATTAATCAGATTTTTTTTTTCATTTTATAATGTTAGAGAGTTACAAATAAATATAGAGAAAGACAGTTTGGTTCGTTCAAAAATGCTGGAAATGGAACTGTTTTTTTCTTTTTATTCTGATTAATAATCGGGTAATCGCAACAAAAATCGTCAGATTCATCGATTATCAAAATATTTTTTATTTGCAGACCAAATAGTAGTAAGTTTTTAATTGGGCATAATACACAAACACACACCAAGGAAAGTATTAAAAGAATTATTTTTTTTTTAAAGGATTAAAAGAATTTCAAAACAAATCAAAATAACTGACATGGCCAAAGTTACTTAAAATAGACGTTCTGAATATCGATTTTGATTGACATTTGATTAATTGCCCAGCCCTAAGCTCCAAAGGTTAGCACGTCTCCTCATATATGGTTTAGACTCTACGCAGACGTCTACAGCTCGTAAAGCACTGTTATAATGGAGGGGAGGGGAGTGGTCAGGAAGCGGGAACCTGATTGGCTGGACACTTGGTCCTGTTTGAGGGAATCGCATCATAATAAGGAATAAACAACCTGCCTTGTGGTGTGGTTCCAATTTCCAGTGCGCTCTACACGTCTGGTGTGTTTCCAATCAAGCCCAGGGCCTCTATTAAAGAAAGCCATCTTCATACTTATGGGTGGAGGGGGGACGGGGAGCAGAGTGGAAAACACATAAATGGCAACGTTCCCCCAGACCTTGTGTTTTCCGTCTTTTTTGCCGGGGCCAGAATTGCTCAGTCTGGTGAATCTCTATCTTATACAAAGGAAGCATTTGGGTTAATCACGTGTGTATTTATATTCACTAACTGGGGGGTCGTGCATCTCGGCCAATATGAGCTAAATTGGAGATAAAGTGGTATCAGACATTATAAACGACGATCTAAAAGATGTAGAGAGAAGGAGGATCTTTCAGTCTTTTAAGTTATATGCCTGTTGTTGCATAGCGTCTCCACTAGAGGGTAGCACTGCAGGTCCACTGTTGGCTTTTTTGTGTTTTTATTTGCTAAATCCATAGTTACACAAGTCAAACATGTAATGAAATGTACTTTGATTGTTCCTAAAAGTGTACAAATAACACAGCACAACCTGATTCATTAAAAGAGAAATTATGAAAAGCTACTAAAGTATTAAAAAAATTAAAAAGGTAAAAAGCTGCAAATACATAGAAAAAATATATTCCCTAAAATAAACTAACAACTCAAAACGTAACAACACTCATTCATATTGCGCTTTCTGAAAATCAGTTTACTTTTAAAATACATAATGTGTTCTTGGAGAAGACTTTTAAATGACAAAAAAATCAACAAGAATCTTAGGGAAATTTTTGGTTTTCTATTTTTAATTTCTTGAAAAATTGAATACCATCTGGGATATTATTAGATTTCAGTACTGGCAGGGCAGGAAAGGCAGACGACGATGGGAGTCGGGTTCTGAACAAAACAGATAAAGGTTTGCGTTAGCGTTGTGTAATTAAAGCAGTGCAGTGGCTTTACAGGCTTTATGAGTAAATTGGTGAACGTCGGTTCAGCCTCTCAAGCCCGGCTTTTAGAGGCAAAACGGCCGGCGGACGAATTTATTTCCCACAGACGTGCGCTGACACTCTGTTTACTGTAGGCAAATGGAAAGTCGTGTGCTACCTTGTAATGGACTCAGAGCGAGAGAGGATGAGAAGGAGAGAGAGAGGGAGGGAGGGAGGAGGCCGGGGCCAGTAGGTGAATCTTGGAAGATGAATAGTCCTGGTAAAAAGGTTGGCGGCACTGCCTTCCCCCTTAAGCCGCCCAGATCCTCCCCTAAACACTCAGTTAAATAAAACGGCCGGGGATAATTAAAAAAAAATACACGGATCCGTAGTTGCTTCTTACCTGGATACACTAGTGTGTGTGTGTGTGGGTGTGTGTGTGTGTGTGTGGGTTTTTAGGTAGTTGTCAGGACTGCTAAGATCTGAGCTTCCTCTAGCTTTTTGAGAACATTTTTGTATGTGAGGGTCAGCATTCATAAAGAAGAAACTGCTTTCCTAGAAAAGATTCTGAAAGGATTTTGTGTGAAAAACCTAAACAAGACCTCAGAAGGACAGTATGTGTGTGTGTTGGTGTTTTAACAAAACAGCAAGTACACTACAAAGGAGGCTTATTTTAAAGGGCAATTTTTGCTGCTGAAATGTAATGTGACATGATTACATGACTGATCTCTATATACACATACACACACATACTTCCTCATTTTCTCCCAGCATCATCACCTGTCCAAATAATTCACTGACGTATAAAATGCCAAGAGGAATTCTGTAGCACCAAGCAAGAGGAGAGCTTGCGACATCTCAAACCCATGGATCATGTTTGCAAAAACATCTCAGAAGTTTAGCGCAGGTTTGTGGGATAGCGTGACACACTTTAACGCGTTTGCAGCTTTGTGTGTGATAATACGCGTGTGTGTGTATATATGCATGTTTGGGAGTGTGTGTGTGTATGTGTGTGTGTAATTGGAGCCAGGTTGCCCAGGGCAAGCGCAGAGAGCATGAATCCTTCACAAATCCTGCAAGAGCACCACAACTGACCATGATGTCATCACATACCCAGGGATTCTCTTGATTTAACCCAGACATGGTCATGGCTCATACACACACACACACACCCCCATAGACACACACACGGCTCATCTCTCCCGCAGCCCCCTCCTTTTGTTTCATCCTTCCCTTTTACCTTTCTTTTACTGTTTTCCTTCTCCTTCTCGTGCGCGCTGACCCTTTTTTAGCTGGTCTGCGGCTTCTTACATTTGCAATAAACATCATCTCTACTAACCCTTGGACCCCTTGCCTTGCAAAGACACTGAACTTTACTCAGTTTGGTTTCAATTTGCCATTCAGAAACAAATGTGTTCCTCATTATTGAAGTTACCTGCCCGCACGCACGCAGACGCACAAATACACACACAGTCACGCGCTGTTCAATACTTTTCCAAAGTTGTTCTTTTATGGATACATTTCAGCTGAATGGATCAAGCAGATCCATTCAGATCAAAATAGTTCTTAAGTCTGTTAAAATCATTACAGGTCTTACACTGACCTGCTTAAATAAGGCCTTAAATTGCCATATTCACATAAACACATCACATCCACATTTTATAACAAATTATAAGCCGTCACCTACATTTACATCATACAAATTCTGCCAAATCACACCAGTCAGGTCTAAGGAACAGCTTTATCAATGCAAGTTACATTCTACAAAATCCTCACAGAATCTGACGGTTTTAAGGTCATGATCTGTAATAATATTGAGCTAATTTAATATTGTGGCCAGACCACACGCATTCACACTCACACACACACACACGAGTGGGTCTGGGGCTGTGCCAGCAGAAAATATTATTGCGTTTTTTTCTGTCTTTTTTCATTCAGACGCTCTTCAGGTGAACCCATCTCCCAGCCCTGCAGCTACAACGGACATCGTGCAGGAGCCGGAGCCCAGAATTATTGTCTCCAGATGGAGATGACAACTCAGAATGCTGCTGCGCCAAAGGAAACACGCGTCTTCTGCCTTCTCCGGTACCAAGAGACACTCACTCCAGCCTCTGGGCTACAGGTTGCACTTGCAATGGATGTGATGTTTCTCTAGGTGAGAATTGTCATACTGGAACCTGACCTTGTTAGTCTCAACTCAAGTGAATTTTGATGTCGGTTTAAAGCCAAAAGGTTAGTTCCGGACAGCTGAACTACGCCGTCAAAATAGATGTCTACTGTCTTATAAGATTAGCTAAATCATTCACAGATTTGCAGTAAAATCTACTTTACTATTTAACATAAAAGCATCAATATTATGATTGGAGTCCATTCAATTGCTCCATCTTTTAAAAATAAATGAGATTATAAAAACTAAGAAAATAAGGAAAAAACAACAAACACGGCTTTATCTGAAGTAACCCCTGTATAGTTCTTTATTTACTGTAATAACTCATCAACAACCTGCTTAATTAAGATTAAGAACCCATGAAACATCACATGTACAAACAAATAATCTCATATATCAAAATAGGTCTTAAAGCATTTTGTATTGTTTCAAACATTTATAACAACACTATTGTTTTGCTCAGAACCTGGAACACAGATGAAAGTTAGCCCCTCAACAAAATCAGATCAGACTGAGGGCTCCAGCTACAGCATGGCTGCATTTTTGCAGTACAGAAATTCTGGCATCCCCTGTTCCTAAAGAAATTTGAAGTTCCATGTCACCTCAGAGACCCCTATCAGTTAACCAATTTGTTCCATTTGCCTGAGCTGTTCTGCACATGCACGCACTTTCACACTTGAAAAACGTTCTTGCATGCGTTCTTGCCCGATTTCAGTTTAATCAGCTCAGTTTAATCACTTTGAAAAAGTGAGTTTAATCATTACAAACTGATGGTAATTTTCTGTATTCATTACAGAAATCAAAAGTATGTGATTGGAAGGCCGTTTTTTGAGCATATGCAGAATGGAGTAGGAATGGACTGGGTACTGACCGAGCCCTAAATATGTTAATATATTAATATGAATTTAGTTCTCGTTTCAGGTGAGTCTGACAGCTTTAAAGTTGGAAATGGGTGTCCAATTAAACTGGAAGAATTTACCTAGCTGTCTAGATAAATAAACAACCAAAAAAACATCAAAATTCTTAGTCAACAACTTTATTTGAAAATAGTACTGGGACTTGCAGTTAAATTAAACCAAAGTGAGTCGAAGTCTCCAGCTGTACTTAAGTTTAATAGGCAACAAAGTTCTAATTAACTGGTTCTAACAATTAGTTTGTGTGTGTGACGCGTCGAGGCATAAAGGACAAAATTCGGCCTTTCACAGTTATTTTAAGCCTTTTGCAAAACCGACAGAGCATATGTGCGCGCACCGTCCGTATTTGCAGAGCTCGCGCTCCGTCACGACGCATGAATTTGCGCGCGCGTTACCGCCGGTTTGTCTTTCCTCAATCCGTTAAACGCCTTCCGCCTTCCACGCGCACTGAAGCTTAGTGTCAAACTCCGCGATTAAAGTGACAAAAAAGTCGAACTCTCGAAAAAAGGAGTAAGGAGGGGTGGGGGGCAATTAGGGATTAAAGGGAGCTTATATCTCAAGTCTCTTAAACTTCTCTAATAATCTCCCCCCGTCGTCAGGCAGCGGAGGAAAACACCCGCACAAACGACTCGGCTGATTTCGGTGTCATATTCAATTTTCTGCTCCGTGCTTCTCCCCCGAATCCCCTCCCCGTCCAAAAACAACCATTTAAAACATCAGTCCTAATTAGATGATTAGTGCTTGGAAGGGCAGGAGATAAGTCATTTGCATAATTCAATCATAAAAGTTGGGGAGATACATATTTCTACGTTCGTTTGTACAATTATCTCGGCTGTCCTGGGGCCTGTGATATTAATGTGATTAAACAATGCTCCTGCGCGGAGCCGTACAGTGTCCCCCCATTAAAGCACTGCTAGAGGCAAAGCAAAAATTAATTTTAGGAGACAATCAATTTTATTCTACATGACTGTAATAAATATAGCCCGGCTGCAGATGTGTCATTATGCGCAAGGAAAGGGGATTTAGCCAAAGTCAAAATGACACCAGTGGCTTCACACTCTGTCTCTCTCACACACACACACACACATACACACCACCCCTTGCGCGGTGAGTGTCATTTTTCGTCGTATTTGACAAGTCTACTCCATCTGTCTGCTTCGCCCTTTTCTATGGAAACATCCACGACATTCTAAAGTTACAGAGTTTCTTATTCAGACTTACTATTAAGCGTTAAGAATAGTCATCGCCAAAAGTCGGCTAACTTTACTTTTTACGCACTACTGTCTTTAATGCACGCTCTTTAATGCGCGTCTGTGTACTTTCAGCATGGCTGATACTTGACGCATGCGCCTCCGTCGCGCGGGCCGACCGGCGAAAAATAACGTACAACGTGGCGACACGCCCCACGAGCTTGGCTCGTTCAGCGTGGTACAAATCCGGCAAGAACACAAGGGCGGGCAAATGGAACAGATCGGATAGCAGGGGTGGAAGTAACGAATTACAACTATTCACGTTACTGTAATTGATGTCTTTTTCGCGTATTTGTACTTTTATGATTATTGTTATCTTAACTTGTACTTGATAACATGTTTCGTTACTCACCTACAATTTTCACAAACAGAACTAATAATAATGATACAGTAAAGTTGGACCTGCGTTTGGATAGCCTGTGTTCATATGTGATTATTAGTTCCCACAGCAACCATTTCATTTTAGTGAGACCATTTGTAAAACCTAACTTCACAAATCAATAAATATTTGACTGGAAAAATGATGCAGAACATTTATTCAATAGATAAAATGACAGCTAAATTGTAATTAGTACTCTGAGTAGTGTTTGAGAAGTTTTACTTTTACTTGTAATTGAGTATTATTTCACAAATGTAACTGGACAAAGTTAGAAATATTCAGTACTCTTTACACCACTGTTAGGTACTGACCAAATTTTGGACACCTGCTGTATTTGGACATTTTTGCATGCATTTTGGCAGGGTTGTATCACCACGTATAGCTTCATTGTTGCCGTTACATCATTGTAGCCAGAGGTTACTTGAGTATTGTACTTAAGTACAGTTTTTGACCGTCTGTACTTCACTTGAGTAATGTTTTTTGAAAACGTATGACTTTTACTTCACTATATCAAGGTTCTTGTTACTCATTACTTTTAAATCTGTGGATAAATTGAATGTTATTCCCCCTTTTCTAAAACGTGATTGTTTTTTTCCCGGTGACAGCCTATCAGTAATCAGTAGGGTTACGTAACACCTGTAGACTGTAACTATAAATCCAAGTTCAGACAGTTCTGCCGTATTTTGTCTTGCTTAAAACATTCTTGCTGTTGGAAAGTCATGAAGCTAGAGGTGTAGACCTGGGTTTTAAGCAGGTTGGAATGTTAATTTTATTTTCTGAGCAGGCTGCATTTACAGATATTGCACTGTCCTCCTGATTAACCTACACATATATGTGTCACACACTAGCAGAGCTGTGTCAGAACACTTCCATGCTGTTTTGGGGGGTTTGTAGTCTTACAATTATTTTATTTTATTTTTTTCTAAACTAAATGACTGGTTTTCTTTGTCAGTTCGGGTTGTGTTTCATTCTGTAACATTCTACCAATTCCTTATTCTACTGGTTCTACAAACTAGTCATTAGGTATTGTAAAAGTTGTTGCAATAATGTGACAATGCAGTGAAAAAAGTTGTACTTTTAATATTTAAGTATTTTTTAAAACACACTTCAGTACTATAGCTTAAGTAAAAATTTGACTGTACAACTTTCACTTGTATTGGAGTAACATTTGACTAGTGGTATCTGCACTTGCACATAAGTAATTAGGTTAGGTACTTTGACTACCTCTGATGCCCACGTGACCGAATCGGAAGCTTCTCGAATTAGCCAGGCGGAGAGCTCGCGGAATGGATTTTAAGCTAAAGCATAATAAAAATGTGATTGCTGTATATTATATGAGATGGTATATGTGATGTTATTATGCAATTTACGGAGGCATTCCTATGGTCTACATAAATCTACGTCATACGTCATTTTTGCCGCGCGGTCCACGTGACTTGATCGTCATCGGCACTTGAAGTGTAAATCGTGCTTAAACGCCTCTTTGTGCATCAATTCGCGCTTTTGCACTTTCTCGCTTTGGCCGTAAATGACTTTTCGAGGTTCGATATTTTTCCCGCGCCCGGGTCTTACGTCATTATCGTCCCGCGAGGGGCGCGTGCGCATTAAGTCTAAAAACCAGACCTAAAGCGCGCTCACGAAAACACGCGAAGTAGCGCGCGCGCGGAGTCGATCCCTAATTGACCACACGTGTCTTCGCTTTGACTCTTTAATTCATTGGTTACGCATGGGACTAGTTATTAAAGCGCTGCGGCTCGGAACAGGCCCCCGCCAACAGTAATGAGAGATCGCATGGCCACAAGTTGTTTTATTACGCCGTTATGCGCGCTTAAGTCTAACAGAGAGTGGGAGAGGGAGGGGGAGGGAGGGAGACGGAGGGAGAGAGAGAGAGAGAGAGAGAGAGAGAGAGAGAGGACACTTCGCAGTGCGAGCTACCCCCGGCCATAAAAATATCAAAGTATTTCAACCTTTGCTTTTACAGTGGAGCGCCATAAATCTGACACGGAGAAAGGTCGTGGATATTGGAATGTTCACTTCAAAAAGAGAGCAAGGGGGATTTTCGACTTATTAAAGCAAAGCGTTTTATGGTAAACTTCCATCAAAAGCTTCTTAAAAAGCAAACGGGGGCTGCATTACACTGAGGATTTCAATACTTCTATATATGAGAAAATAGAGAGGATTCTATTTCCTGTTCTGTAAGTGACATTTGGTTATAAATAATCCCTGTGATGGACATAAAGACATCAGTATAATGAGCAATACAAAGTCCTTAGTTCTAGTAGTATTACTGTTCCCATTGTGTGAGTTTCAGAGTAACCACTTGACTGACTTAAATCTCTCTCTCTTTCTTTCTCTTTCTCAATGTCCAAAAACACATGTACGCACATGCATACCCTTATTATAACAAACTCTCTACACACATACACCTATGATAACAAACATGCTCTCTCTATAACTCTCTTAAGCACTCACACACAAACACAGCACAGCCATCTACAACTACAAAACAGCAAAACAAAAATCTTGGTGTGACTTTCATGAAGTGGGTCGAGGTGCAGACCCAAATTCAGTCTCTGGAGCCACGTTCAGCCCGAGAAAGGGGAAATTTATAATTTACACAACAGAAAGGGCAGGATTTGTAAAATAAAAAAACTAGAATAAAAGGGAATGCATAATTAATAAGTGGCATTCAAGATACACAGGTAAACTGTGCTCATTGAGGTGATGAGTGCTGGATTCGAAACCAGGCTCCTGAAACCTTTTGCAGAGACATGGGCATCCATATGGCACTCACACATCAAGAGAGTCAGAAAAACCTCTCTTTCTTTATACATACATAGATATAGATTTAAATAGAATAGAATAGAAATAGAATAGATTTAAAACAGAAAACACGTGAAGTTATCTAATATTAACTTCACAAAAGCCTTTGTTTGCCAAATGCCTTTCAAGAAATTACTGCAAGCGGTTTCTTTAGCAGATTTTTTCTAGCATTACTCATTAATAGGTCAGATAATCCGAGGTTTAAAAAATCAAAGAAAATGATCTTCATCTCATCAAGAAGCCATTTAATTAAAATCAAAATGACGTCCGTTCCAAATCTGTGCGCGAGTGTAAGAAATGTCACTTTAATCTGTCACTTCTAAACGTGTCAGAACGTGCGGATCGGATCAGATCAGATCGCGCCCGGGGCAACCGCGAGAATTAGGCGCGTTCTACCGGATAAAAAAAATGGAAAAAGTAAGAAAAAGTGTGACGACAGCAAAGTTGCGTTCACTTTCCAAAAAAGTGACAATTTCCCCAAATCCGGGGCGAGCATCATCAGCGTCTTTAGTAGGCGCTGAGAGGCGAATTGAAAAATTTACGACGTGCCTCTCTTAAAACAAACGGCGTGAATCGGACGCGCTGTAAAATAAGTGTCGACTAGAGCACTCCTGCTCAGAAAACATTTCAATAATCTAATCTGCTCCACCTCTGCGAAGATGCAACACTGGCCCATAAACACAGAGGGAGGGAGAAAAAACACAGCACAGATGTTCCTCTCTCTAATGCAATTCCCATTCAATTTCCTAAGTGCAGTCCCCAAGTGCAAACTAGTTTAGCGTTATGTTTAGCTTGCAAATTTCTTTTTTTAATAAATAATGAATGCAATAAAAAGCCGGAGATCAATTGCGAGCTGAGAAATCATAAAAAAGCGGGGGGCCCTAAGTGCCGCCGGCTTTGCTGATTTGGACGTTTTCGCCGTGTATTTAAATTGTCCGTGGCAGGTTTAAAGAGGTTGTCGAAATGTGTGCTGCGATAAGTTTCACGATGTCTCCGTTCGAAGACAGAGGGATAGCGAAAGAGAGGTCAGGATGCGGTTTTTTTCTTCTCTCCATCCACGGTACATGGCGCTGAGTTTTGCCATTTTTTCCCACAAACTGTTTGCAGGTCTCTTGTCTGCAAAAATATCCAGTTGGTCCAAACTAGGTTTGTGTGGGGTTTTTTGTTAAGTTGCGTTAAATAAATCAATTGGCCCGACAGGTTCTCTGCTGTGTTTGGTGTCGACATGTTATTCTTAGCTTGTTATCATGACAGATGCATTAGTGTTCCCATGCTCCTCCAGCAATGTCAATGGAGGAGAGAGAGAGAGAGAGAGAGAGACTCAATGGGGAGTGGTGTCTCTTTTCCACCTTCATCTGAGACCTCAAGGGTTTTGCTCTGACAATAAAGCGCCCTGATTTAGCGCCACAAAAGCGGTGTGTCATTTACCCAGAGTGATTTCCACCAGCGGACACTGAGGTGAATAGGCCTTATGAACAGTGGCATAACGACCCCAGTGCACGGCCCGATCACGCATGACAAAAGGCCTTATAACGCAATCTAAATTAAAACCAACGTTCATAATGCTAGAGATGATAATGCACCACGAAAGGTAGATGAGCGCAAGCCACTAAAAATACACGTTAGTAAATATACCAAATATTAGTGGACTAATAAACATTATGCGTATAATGATCAGAATAAGGATAACGTCAAACTCTAATAAAAGTGTTTAATACAATGTAATATTTAAAGACGCTTTTCGGTTACATTATGATTTGATCAAATTGAAAATATCTGACGTCGCTTGTACTTCATCTGGGTTTTTTTTGTAATCTATTATTATTTGATTAATGGATTAGTTCATGGTCTCAAATAATAAGAATTTCCTGGTTTCTTGCTTTACAGTGAGAAGCTCAGTGACCACTAATGACGCCTAATGAAGGACGGAACGCTGTTGCACAGTGGATACACGAGAAAGAAGAGTCGGGCAAGAAGAGTGTGTGTGTGTGTGTGTGTGTGTGTGTGTGTGTGTGTGTGTGTGTGTGTGTGTGCGTGTGTGTGTGTGTAGGGGGTTCGCATCATCCAGATGGCCATTTTGGGCAGGGTTCGGTAATTAACCTTTTAACGCTGCCCCCCTCCCACTCCCTCACCACCATCAGAATTCAAGCGTTACGTTATTGGGTTTTGCTTTGCTCGATCAATCTGTCGCACATCTAATCACATGAGAGTAAGAGTGAGAGAGAGGGAGAGAGAGAGAGAGAGAGAGAGAGAGGGAGAGGGAGAGAGAGAGATGCTGTTTTATTTTATAGATTTGGATTACATGCATAAAGGGGGGGTAATAACAGTGGGGTGCGTTCACTTCACTTCGCTGCGCAGCAGCATACGGTCGGATATTGAAATTGCTCCGTCGTTGGGCTCAATTGAATTTGCTTTACAGCTCACCTTCCCCAACATCTCTCTTATACTCCGATTTAAACCTCATCCGCTGTCTCAGTGATTTATATTCTACACATTCTGTACATGTATTATTTTTAAATGAAGGTTTCATTAATAGTTCTTTAAATAGATGGAGCCTTTTGGTTCTACCAAAGATATTTACACGATTTCTTGGTATGTGTCACAAATTTTGATTAACTTTTTTTTACTCCCCCAAGATCTTTAATATATTCTATACCAACTAAATATGCGTTTTCTCAAGCAGAAAATGTAAGAAGCAATATATTTAAGAAATTGTGAATGTACACGCAAAAAAGTATGAGATGCTCCAATTTAAAATAAACTAAACACGTAAAAAGGTTTGTCATGCAGCCACATAAAAATTGTGAATAAGTGTAAATTATTTCATAATTTCATAATTACATATCGACGCTCAATGCCATGCACCTCCAAAGTTTTCTTTGACGGTGTGCAACGGTGTATAGATTTATAATTCTTAATACACGCAAACATTTAGACATATTTGTCTATACACGAAGAGTCGACTCGCATAACAAATACCGTGTGCAAAGTTGTTTTTGGCGCAGTTTTTTTATGTTTACACAATTCACTTTGCAAGGTGAACTTGTCCCAAACATGAGGAAAATAAACATGTAACCACAGAGCAAAGACTCATTTTTTTCTTCTCAATTTCAATCATTTCATTTTGGCAGACGAAAAAAGCGTTTATTAGCAGTAATAAACAGCATACAAGTAAACAGTGAGAGATCTCCTTACTGCCACTGTTTTAATCAAATGAACTTTTCTCCACTAAAACCAACTCTTTCGTTTCACTAATCTAAGTTTATTTGCAGACCTTAATTGCACAAATTCCGCGTATTAAGTTGATTTATTTTAAATATGTCGGAAAAATAAGTTTCCCAAAATCTGCAACGCATGATTCATACACTTTAATGCAGATATCAAGGCTAGCTGTGGAGTGGAGGCTAGTGGCCGCTTTATAGACTCCAAACCCCACAACCACCGCAAAGTTGTAAAAAAGTTGTGAGCGTTGCAAATGCCCATCATCGCGGGGATGAGGACCGAACGCCGAAGTACGTGTGTTAGTGTGTTACGGTGGTTTGTCCTTGTAAGTGTGTAGTCAACTTTTCTATACTAAAAAAAACCGAAAAGACGGCTTTAGGCTGAACTTAATTGCACAAATTCTGCAAAAGAAACTGTTTTATTTAAAATACTATATCGGTGTGTGAGTGTGGGTTGTGAACTCGCCTGGCGTTTGTGCAGTCGTTGTAAAGCGCCTCGAAGTCCTTCCTGCTGATCAGCTTGCAGCGGTTGACGCCGGGCTGGATGGCGCCGAGCCCGCGCAGGATGCGGACCTGCTCCACCGTGCACACCACCGGCGATATATCCAGCCGCTTCAGCTTGGTGTAGACAGTGTGCAGCCCGCCGACCAGGTGCTTCAGGAAGAGGTCGAACACCTGCGGCAGGCAGATCAGCTCCTGACCGTCCACGGTGAACGAGGCCACTTTCACCCCGTGCACCTCCACCATCTTGCACTCGTTATTGCCGGAGCCGGTGCCGTTCCCAGAGCCGACTCCCACTCCTCCACCGACGCCGAGGAACGAGTTGATCATGCTGCCGGTGAGCCGCGGAGACTCGGCCGGACTGGAGTACAGCGGGTCGGGACGGAACAGTCCGCCGCCAGCGCCCGGTGTCGAGGTGGGGGAGAGCACCGGCGGAGTTGCTGACACAGCCATGAGTTGTCTTAACTTTTCCTCCGTGGTTGATGCTGTTCTTCTTCTCGTTGTTGTTGCTGTTGTTTTTGTTGTTGTTGTGTGTTCTCCCGCGATCGCGCGCTCCCGTCTCGCGCTGCTCTGCTCTGCTCTGCTATGGTCTGTTCTCGGTGCAGGCGGCGGTGCAGCACAACTAGCGTCCCTCACCGAGCGCCTTTCTACAATGAGCGGCGTCGCGCTCGCCGTTTCAATCCGCCAGCCCACCTCGGCGCGGAGTGACAGCCGCCTCCACCAACACGAGCCGCGGGGACGCACCGCCCGCGCGACCGATTGGCGCTTCGCCTCTGATGCGCGTGGAGTGTCGCCGCGATGCTCACGAGCACGACACTCAAAAGTCGCCGCAAAACTTCCAAACTCGCTCGACCCGCACCGAGAAGTCTCGTTCGGGACCGTGATCGGTGTTCGAGACCGTAGCAATTCCTAGCGTTTCTTAAGGAGGTTGTGAGAAAGGCTACGACCGCTTAACTCCGCCCCAAATCCTGCTCTTACACATACATAATATGGCTTATTAGCAGTGCGTAACAATGTGAGAGGGATAAAATGAGAAACTGAGATACTTGTGGTTAAAAAATATAATAATAATAATAATAATAATAATAATAATAATAATAATAATAATAATAATAATAATAATAATAATTTGTTCTTTTATCTTTTGTTTTTTTACAGTAAGAGAATGAACAGATTAAGATGATCTTTCTATATATACTGTATGTATATGGAGATGTTTCATATTTAGCCCACTGTGTTATTACACTAATAATATAATAACTGAAATAAGCTGAAAATGCATTTACTATTTGCATTTTTTTTATCTAACATAATAATAGTTATATTGTATGTAGTTCCCAAATTTAAAGAGATATTCTACAAGTATGAGATGATATTTTTTGGATATGTAATTATATGACATGACAGAAGGCTTTACCATAACCTGAGAAAAATATATTTTAATTATAAAGTAAATATTCATTCATGATATTTAAATTTTAGTCAAACTGTAAGTTTAGCAAGAGCTTAACTATATCACGCATCATGTCGTAATTCAAATATTTTCTGCTTTAGTAATATCAAAAGCCAATATGAATTAAAAAGAATGAATGAATTATACTTTTGTTTGTTTCTGGGAATTTCTAACATAAATATAGATGTAAGATGTCTCTCAAGTTTATGAGGATTTCATTTTAATCTGATAGAAAAAGAAGACAGCATGGGAGAGTAGAAATGAAAATGTAGCTGACAACAACCAGGACAGAGTTAAATCACTACCATTTGTATTGTTTTTTCAGTACTTTACTAAGAACTAAAGTTGATGGAATAACTAAATACCCAAACCAACCTTGAGTTTAGAGAACATTCTGGTGCAAAGTGCAAAAAACGTGTTGCTAACACAACAACACATCAAATACATAATAAAAATAAATTAATTTTGAATGGATACTACTGAAGGGGAAAATAATTTAAAAAATGACAGACATCTAGTTAAAGAAAAACAAAATATTTAATTCAACAAAACAGTCACCTCTTGTGACTGCAGACAAGGAACTTTTTCCATGTAAAATTGTATTTACAGGAATATTTTAAGTTAGAAATCATCTTTACCTTTCTGTACATTTCATTCATTCTTGAAGTGCAGGCCATGTCACTACCTACGTTTTCCATCTGTGTTGTTGGCCACCTAGAGTGCAAAGAGTGTATAGGACAGTCCTCCATAATAGAGCATCTTTTCCAACACACTTTCTCCAAGTGAAGTCTTGCATCTTAAGTGATTAATGAGAGTCCAGAGTAGGATTTATGGTTACATACACATCCCTAAACATCCTGAAATTACTCAAATAAGAATAACCATACAAACTAGAGAAAGATGCATGTTTCTGCACCTCTCCCCCTACATTATAAATCTAACGAGCGCTTAGTCAAGTAAATGAGCACTTTCCAATGAGAGTCTTTATACGGGGTCGAGAAAAAAAGTTGCTATAAAATTAATATAGGAATCAGGCTTAACCTTTGAGCTCCTGCAACTCCTTGCTGAAGATTAATATTGTAATGAGGACCTAAATGCCATGCAAATTTCTGCCAAGAACCTGCTGAAATTAAAAAGCTAGGTGGCAATCTGGGAAATTAGTCACATTTTTTACCTGACTTTCAATATTTAATCTTAATGGCCGGCTGATTACCATGCCAAGCCTGCAGGCAAACACACGGACCGCCTTCCCCACCCGGCCCTCCTGGTCCGCCCCAAAGTTTCCCACTGCTTATGCACACATGGGAAAGTGGTTTCTGATGCATATGCAAATAGGCATCACCCATTCTCATTATGGTTTTCCTTTCTTTATGTGAGCAGGACAGTGTGGTGTACAAATATATAATATCTTGCATAATATTCAGAAATTTCACATCTTTGGAAAATTATTCATCAATGTTTCTTTTTCATGTATATTTTTAACAGCATGGTGGCAATCGCACAATATCCCCAGAGCGTTTCACACCTTTTCACATTTTTTTATTCTTGTTGTTTTTCAAACTTTTTAATTGGGTTTTTACAAATCCATCCATTGCTGCATCAGCGTGAATACAGCTGTTTTGATTGGTTGTAATAAACAAAGAAGAAATATATTATATATATTATACAGAAGTGATGCAGGAAAATGCTGAAGCATGACTACATGAGTAGTCAGAGCGCAGAAATACTTCTGATGGAAGGCATTTTTTGGGAATCTCTTCCAACACGTCGCACATTCTTTGAGACAAAGGTAAACTAAGCGAGAGAGCCGTGGTTCACTGTTGTTGATGGTTATGTTTGTAGAAAACGCAACGCAGATCCAATAGAGTAGTTTAAAGCTGAGGTAGAATCAAATCCTGGACGCTTTTGTGTGTGTGTGTGTGCCCGCGCAGGACTCTGATTGTAAACACTTGTATGAAGTAACTACGATTTCCCTGTGTAAGTAGAATTAGTTGTAATTTCTGTCTACTTTTTAGCTGGTTTGCGCAGCATAGTTTCCAACGCGCGCTCTCTGTCCGCTGCTGAAAGTGTCTTCACCAGTGTGTGAGAATTGTAATGAGCAGCCATGAAAGAAAAAAAAGATACTTGCAGTATGAATGAACTACTTTACAGTCACGGCTAAGAGTTCAATTCAATTCCAATCCCAGAAGATCTGGTGAATGTGACGTCACCGCGTGTTGTGTGCATTGGCGCCGCGCTGAATCAGAGAGCATACATTTCTGTAGCATTCCTTAGAGACCCCTAGAGGTCAAAACACTTTTTCCTTTCCCAATTTTCAACCAATGGCTATGATTGGCGAGTTTCACACGTTTCCTACATTTCCTGAAAAGTTCTACAACTTACGGTTAAAGCTGCACAATGAGGTTTAGTGGAGAAAGAAACAACGATTACAAGAGGGGTCCATACGCACTTTGTGCTTGGACCCCTAAAAATACAAAGTGAACGTTTGTAGAAACAACAAAACAAGAATGCATAAAAAGTTAATAACAATGAAGCAAAATACCCTATATTTTAGTTCTGTATGTTGGAACATTTAAAAACCACTTGGGTTAATCCTTAAAAAAATGGCACCAAATCTGGTGCTGACTGAAGCTTTCAATTCAATAAAAGTGGTTA
Source organism: Distichodus sexfasciatus (assembly GCA_032718565.1). NCBI lineage: Eukaryota > Metazoa > Chordata > Actinopteri > Characiformes > Distichodontidae > Distichodus > Distichodus sexfasciatus. The sequence goes on along the minus strand of JAVGVS010000342.1, from coordinate 318,523 downwards.
TATATTCATGAGTAAAGGTGAGTTCTTAACTGTGATCCTGGTTGTGCGTTAAGAATCTAGATACTCTTCTGGATCTTAATCATAAGGATAAGGTGCAAACTTTGGGAATCTTAGCCACCTTTGCTAATGTTGGAGTCATAGATTCAAGGAAGGATTCAAGAAAGTTGTATTGTCAAAGTGCAAAGTGCAGTGTACAGAGTACAATGAAAAGTTTACTCAAATGCTTTCCTCATAGACTAGGCAATTAACAAGCAGCGCAACAGTACAGTAAATACAATAAAGTTCTATTTACTCTAGCCACAATGTACAGCCATAACCATAAAGTGGAAGTGTAATGCAGAGCGTTTAACAGTCATTAGCATCTGCATTGTGCATCAGCAATATTGCTCCTAAGTGTGATATACACACTGCTAAACATATATTGCATATATTGAATTTTATAAAGATTTATTCCATCTCTTTCCAACTGTCCAGTGACATGAGGCTTACATTGACTGGCTACTCTACAAAGGATGTTTAGTTGCAATGTATTGACCCCAGTATCCTTGAGAGGGGTCACCACTGATTACAGTCTTGTCCAGGAATTTGGGACATTCCCAAAACTAAAATAGTCAGTCATTTTTGACCAATCAACGCAACTACCTAAAAAACAATGGCAACTTTAAGTGAGTGAATTTAAAGGGGTGATTATTTTGTCATTGTGAACACAGCACAGTACAACGAAATGTGACTTCTGCATTTGACCCATCCATGAAGGAGCAGTGGGCAGCTTTTTGGCAGTGTCTGGAGAGAAGTGGTACCTCAGTGGCACCTTGCATTCACTGGGTCAAATCCCTAACCGTTATGCTACCGACTTCCCAACACAACCAACTGCGCTTTTTAGTGACGTATTCTCTAAGGTTGTAGCGTGAGAATGAGGGGTTTGGTTAGATGCAAGAGAAGCAACCCAGTTAGCAAAATTCTGTTGGGCCAGATCTGGCCCACACAATCCATTTTCTCTGGCTCGGATACCGCAAAGAATGACGGCCCAGTGGCGGCCCAGACATGGTTTAACCTGAATTGGGCCATAGCAGGCCCAGTGACGGCCCAGACATGGTTCTTCCTTGGAATCGCTTGCCATACTCAGAACGGTTGTGGCCCACACGAAAAACGCCGACTCTCAGCCAGAATCGCTCACCGTGCTAGGTACGGCTCCGGCCCGCAATGTTTGCTTGTGCCGACAGTGAACCGACTGTGCCACAACTCAGCCAGAATCGGCCCAAATGTGTTTGCTAACTGGGAAACAAGAGAAACAAAAAGAAACAAGCAGAGGGCACAAAGTGAGTTTCTCTGGGAGTGTCTGGCCGCATTTTAGCGTTATTAGTCCTCCCTGTGAGTGTTATTGTGGTGTAAAATATTACAGTGAGGCCAAGCCTAGCTCCTCCATCTCTCTCTCTCTCTTTCTCTCTTCCCCTCCATTCCCACCTTGATGTAATGAAAAGTTTCTTTATTAATGTGTGCCTTACGCGAATCAATAACAACAGTAAATTACAGCTGATTGTAATTGAATGTTTTCCTAATTTTACTGTCACCCGTGATAAATATTCATTCCCATTACGGCGTTTTAAATTCATTACGCTTTTTCGCGGGCGCTTTGCGAAAATGTTTGGTGGCTCCGCAGTCATTGGGAGGGGGGCAATCCATTTGCCCCATGACACGTGCCAAAAAGCGCCGGCGAACTCTTAATTTAGGGTAAAATATCGTCCTTTAATACTACTTAAGGACGGACAAGCTTGTTACTTGAGTATGCTCGGCGTACTTAATTCGTCCGAGAAAGCCACTGCAGATGATTTAATAACACTCTCTCCGCGTCCGCTGCCAAATCGCGAGTGACTCGGCCTCCCGAAGTGCGGGGCAGTGAGACTCTTGGTGATGCGCCGTCCATCAGAGGGAATTAGCCCAGGAGACGGACAGACAGAGGTTAACCACTTTGGCCACCTCCTAACGAAATGTTTCACCCCTCTGCTTTTGTGCTGCGCTCAGCTTATTCTCGTCAGCCCGATGGAGACTTATGATAACAGTCAGTGTTACGGAGGATGCATCTGCTTTCTCGAGCTTCGCCATACAAATACAACAGGCCTGCTCTCAAGGTGACCTGATCGGTCCAAAACAAGGGAGGCAGTTCCGATCCAATGAGTCCGTGAAACGAAACGAAAGGCCGGCCGCCGTTATTGATAATAACGGTCCTTGCATAAACGTGTTTACCGTTGTTGGTGTAAATTTGTCGGCGCCCCCACGCTACGCGTTTTAAGCGCTGCTACGCTTTGATAACTAATCTCGGATTTAATTTACGTTTACGGCCAGATTTATAACGCGATAATGTCCTGGTGGATGTTTCATTTGGAGTGTTTATGGGGGCGCTGACAGATGGTGTCATTCCGCATCGCTCTGCCACTGCTCACCTCTTCTCACCAAAGATGGCCGCCCTCAAAAAACAAGGGGAAAAAAAAGAGTTGATTGAGAAACGAAATGAACTGTGAAGTCTCCTTGAATTCTACTTCAAAGTTTCAGTTAAGTGTGGAGGGAGGAGGGGGGTGGAAAAAAAACCCAGACGGCTGCAATTGGCGTTTGAAAGCGAGCCAGGGCTTTGAGCAAAGTGTGAAACGTTGGGCGCTTGGTTTTATTTTTTTCGCCGCAAACATTTATGTGTTTGTAGTCACGCCCCTGTTAATAAGACGTTCGAATGTATACTCAATTTCTTATTTAAGAAAGGTCCTTTAAGATGACACAGAAACAAATTAAGTTCCCGTGCGTCACTCAAGCCTTCTCAACTTGTAGGAACTGGGACGGAGTTTGACCTCCGACCCTCCCGTTCTCCGGCGGAACGCGGCGCTGGAAACACTCTCCAAAAAACACAGAAAGAACGAGCGAGGGCTGTATCTCCGTCGCTTTCTTAGAAGTGGGGATCAAAGCCAGAGGAATCCACAGAAGACGGTGGTGAAAGGTGTGGGCACTTGGAAGATAAAGCCGGCTTGATTCTTACAGAAAGCACCGCGGCGCACGTTGCCTTGAAGCTGCTTTCAAACCTGGCCAGCAAGAACAGCTTCTGAGAGCGGCACACCGGTGGCAGGCGATGAAAACTCATGATTTTTTTTCTTCGCTTTTTGCGTTTCTGCCTCCGATGGAAAAAAGGGAGTTATATCCCCCCGAGAATGAGACACTGGGGCCCCTCTGCCTTTCGAACGCTCGAGCAGACTCTCTTGTTAAAAGCGTTCTCCGTGTGTTCGATAGTGGCGGACGAGATGGCGAGTCTAAAAAAGAGAAGACACAAAGAAACTCTCTTATTGTCCGCCATCTGTCTTGTTTGCCAGCGCCGTTTTAAGTGCCGACAAGACGGGCTTTAAAAAGTCGACAGAAGGAGATCAAATGTCACCCGTAGGTTTTTACTTGAACCAATAAACACCTGTCTGAGGAAGGAAGCAGCTGAGATGTCAGAGAGGAGCCGGACTGAAAAGAGAAGGCCGTGGGTTATGGAACTGCCTCTTTCTACTCAGACCGATACGGGCTTCTCTTTGTTTGGCAACGAACGGAACCAAGACACGAAAAAAAAACTTTCAAGAGCTCAACAATATGCAGAAAAGATAAAAAACGACACTTTTCTTAATGTTGGCTTGAGCGAGCTGTTTTCTCCAGCTGGGTAAAGGAGCTGCAAAGGGAGCAGAGGACACATCTGGAAGATGCAGATAGGAGTATCTGAAGGGGCTGCTCGGAAACGTTTCTCTGCGTCTTTGGTGTCGCAAGATATGGGAAAGCTTGTGAAATGGATTAAATGTAGGCTGGGCTTTAAGGATTTATATTGCAGTAAACCCACTGTACAAGGTGTTTAGGGTCTTAATTGTGATTCCATTCGTCACAGTGAGATGTCCATCGTCTCAGGGTTGGAAACATCTTTGCAAAGTTAAAGTAGATTTGGAAAAAAAATGATTTGCCTAAAAATGAATGATAATCATATTATCTGGCTGTTGTTGTAACTCCTAAGCAGTACGCTCCCAAGCTTACTAGAATTGCCATATGAGTTAATGGCCCTTATGCGCAACATTAGTTCCGTGTTCGTTAAAGAGGTGACTTCTCTTCTGGCGTGACGTCACTATTTGGAATGGTAACAACACCAGGCAGCAGACTGGATAAAGGTTTTAGGTTATATGCCTCCTCTGACATTAACCACTATGAGGTTACGTCGTTAGCAAATAGCTAAGTTACCTCAGCTAATGTTACCTGATTTCTGTGGGCTGATAGAAAAACATATATCTAGTAACATATGTTTTCTGATTTCCAAATTACAAAGAACTTTCTGTGAATATGAGTAGACAGTGGTACTATCAGCATTAGTAGATGTGTGTGAGTTAAGAGGCCTATGTTTACATTTATAACATTTAGCAGACATTCTTATCCAGAGTGCCTTTTATTTCCAAAATACAGGGATAGTTTACATGGAGCAACTTAGGGTCAAGGGCCTTACTCAGGGATTCATATACACCCTTCATATACACTCACCATATAAACGATGTATATTTTCTTCTAAAAATCTAGGCTAGTCATTATTTCAATGCAAGGAAAGCTCAGTCAAGATGCAGGGTTGCCAATTTTGGTCAGTTGGCAGGAGTGAGATTTTCAATTTTTGGATGTCTGAGCGTCACGGGCGTTAGCCTAGGGTTAACCTAACAATAACCAGTTGAGTACATATCTATTGTTACTACACAGGATTGTTTTAATAAAGGATATTTTTCTTAATAATTGTCAATTTCACACTGAACCTTTGCCTCTGTCCTACTGGCTCTGAACAACTGTATACCAAAGATGATGCACAGGCAGACGGACGTAACTGCCGTAATGGTGGCAAATATTTTTAGAGAATCTACAGTCAAAGAAAAGTGCATATGTAAAGCACGACACAGATTACCTGAGGCCAGTGAATGCAGTGGTCTAGTTAGGAGTGTAAAGCCCATTTACGACTAGAGCTTGTTTCTAGTGATTTGGGGAAAAAATCTTCTTTAGTCTAGTGATCAACTCAGCTTATTAGTGAACAATTTTAAAATATATAATAATACTTAGATTTGGCGTGAGACTTCTTGCTTGAGCGTGAGACTGATGCTTTATGCACAAGTATCACGCCAAACGCGTGAGAGTTAGTCACCGAGCAGATGCATATTTTGCAACACAGATAACTGTATGCTTCCATTGACGGTTAGCACCTTTGGCTTGTTGCCAACGTTCTCTAACAAAACCATTTTATTCAACGTTGAATATTCACAAAACTCTCTACAGCGTGACAGTGCGTCTAGGCCGGGCTTACAGCTTTAAATGAACTTCATCTGCACGTCATGCCGTGTTGTGTCACATGACCGCCTCATTTCCAAAATGGCTGCCGATAACCTCCCGTCCGAATTTGATGTTGTCATACTCGGAACAGGTAAGAGGCTTTAGTCTAAATAAAATACTAAATGAAAACACTGGTTAAGTAAATATGTTTGTTCTCCACCAATACGTTTAGTCGTGGACAGAAAATTGGACGTGACAGCTCCAGTTAGGCTCTTTGAACACGAACGGCATACTCAGAGGGCGCGTCGCAAACCGCATACTAGCGTACTACATAGGGAGCCCGGCGTGTACTGCTTGCGGTTTTGGCGCACTTTGAAGTGGGCTAGTACGCTTGTTGGGATGGAGCTGTGGTGCAAGCTAACGTTGGCCAGAAAGCGGACTAACATTAAAATGATTCGCCAGAGACAGGTTACACTCGGATTTAGTGAGGTCAAAAAGCATTATTGTTATTTCTGTTAGACATTTTATGCGTTTACTTTAAGGCTTGAGTTCACTATTCCCGCAGACATGCATCTGGATGTTTTACATGTTTGTGTGTGTTTAGGGGGATGTATTTGAAGAGTTGTCAGGACCCAACTGTCGCCTAAAAGATGGGGGAAATGATGGTTTGTCCATTTTTATGGGTTTCTGGGGACAATGTGAGGGCTTGTCTTCATAAAGAAATCTAATTTTATAGGAAGGTTTCAGGTCTTATGTGAGACATAAAAATAGGTAACAGACATGCTTTTGGTTACATAGGTTATGGTTAGGAGTACATGCTGTGTACTTTATATCTAGTCACTATGTTAGTCAATGGAAGGGCTATAACATCATTAAAATCCAGGATACATTTGCTCAAATGAATAGTGTACTTTGTGTAGAATAGATGATGTCAGTGCCCCCTGTTCTCTGTTTATGGCTATGGCAGTAATTTGACCCTCTGAGACATGGAACTGACCTACAGTTCTGTTTTTTTTTTTTTTTTTTTCAATAAATAAAGAATGGTAAATGTTGTCTCATTTTCCTTCAAAGTGTCTAGGAATGAGATGTGGGCTAAGTCTTTTGCACAGTCCTGGACCAGTGCAGATTTAATACAGTCTTAAAGCTGTGATTCCTGGTGTTTTTGCGTAGTGATTGTTGTTTTACTGAGGCTGGCGTGGATGATTTGTTGAGTGGAATCAGGTGTGTTGAGTTGGGAAACATCCCCATTGTGCTAAATGAGCAGCCCTGAGAACTGACATTCAAAACTACTTACTTGTGGTGAAGGGCCAGGCTTTAGTGCGATTTTTTGATTTGTAGTACATGTTTCTACTGCCCAACTTGTTTTTTGGGAGTGTTTGTAGTGGTTCAATGTCAACATCAAACATTGTTCACGATGTATAAGAAATATAATTGTAGAATGGGGAAAAAAAAACAGGCAGTGTTATAGAATGTATTTTTGCATTTATACTTCTATCAACGTGATGAGTTATTTTAAGACCATCACTTCTCTTCTTTGTTTGGCTGCCCCGTTAGACGTTGCCACAGTGGATAAACAAAGTGGAGGCTTTGAAAACAGTAGTTTTTCATTTTCTTTTAGCAAATTTGCACTGATTGACAAACCTAGGATCATGATCCAGTTGTGTGAATGTGTCCATTGGAATTTAACATGTGAGTCAAATCAAAGGGGCCTCTGTTAATTTGCCCAGCGTACTTTTGGCAAATGTTGACAGATTTTCAAAATTTGTTTATTGTTTCATTCGGGATTATATTTGCAACAAAAAGTAATTATTGTATTGCCCACCTTAAAATCACCTTTAATGCAAAGCTGCAGTACCTTGTAAAATCACTGATCACGTACAAATTTTTGTGTTAACAATGGGAGAAAATCTCAGTCTTTGACCAGGTTGAGCAGCAGTTTTTGCAGTTGCCCCTTCGCACACAGACAAGTCAGCAACGCTGCTGGTAATGATTGCTTCATTAATGATACTTTGCGCCAGACTGTTCCACACACCAACCAAACTCTGCTCGTATCTACTGTACATCTTTAAGGTGTAGTAGGCAGTATTACAACCACTTTGTTGCTAATTTTCAAACTACGACCTAACCGAACTACAGATTCAGTTTTACATATCTTTTCCTGAATGCAGATTACATATCCGCCGCTCTTCAGTCACCGATCTAGTTTCCAAGTTTCTCTCACCCTCGACCAGACCCAGTTTAAATGAGTTCTCTTTGCTCCAGAATCTAGCCTACTTTGTACTCGTTTTCAGCAGCTCATTTCAAACTCGTCGCAGTCTCATAATCACCGAAGTAGAAGCGCTATTGACTTTGCATCTCCGACCTGTTTCGCCCCCTTGCTTTGCTTCGCAGTTTGAGATGTAGGTTAGCGTAGTCCCGCTCTACGGCAGCACCCCTCGGACGATTTTTGTCCTCATTCCTGGCGATGTCCTGATTCGGAGAGAGAGTAGGAGCATGCACAGGTTCGGGGACCAGTGCCGAGCACCGATGCCGCCCCCCCTGGTGCCAGGTTGCATTGTTCTTTCGCTGAAGGGAGGGAGGACGAGGACAGAGAGGGGGGCGAGGATCCGAAACATAGCTGCGGTGGCTACGAGCGACGTTCGCACTCGGTGATTGATGGCGCGCGAGCCTACGTCTCTGGCCCACTTCTGGTCCTGCTCATGCAAAACCGCCTGAGCCAGCTGGTCCCAGGGCTACGGGGGGGACGCAAGGACGCACACAACCTGGACTATTTCTGCTCAGACGCCGTTCCGTGTCAAGGTTGCTCAGACAAGCGTGTTCGTCCCGGCTTTCCCCTAATTCCTCCCTGCTTCCCGCTACCTTTCCAGCTTTCGCGTATACAGGTGCAAAAGGGGAGGTACGGACAGGGCAGCAGTTGTTAATCGATCCCCCACCCCTTTAGAGACATCTGGCCGGCCGTGCCGAGGGCCGTGTTCCTGTCGGCCGCCCCGTTGACCCGCCGATCTCCAGGGTATTGATGCGCGTGGCCTAGTGTGAAGCTGTGTTTTTCTGAGCGTCCCGAGGGAGAGAGGAGGAGGAGGAGGAGGAGGTGGAGGGGCTCCGGAAGATGGCGGGTGGATTTTGTGGCATTTTGTTTTATTTGCAGTTCTAGGGCAAATGTATAACCTTCTAATGCTGATTCCTGCTACATTACGTCACAAACCGTCACAGCAGAATGGTATGTTTGGTTGGTGCAAACCTAAAATTTCATTTCTCATAAGATACAGAATAAGCAACAGTGATTCCTTAGATTTGCATAGTGTTTTAGTAAGGCTGTGTTGTGGCGGGCAGTTCAAATGAATCGAAACTGACACTCAAATTTTGCCTACAAAAATTACATTCAAAATTCTGTTAATACTTAAAAAATATCTTTCACAAAGATGCGCACTCTCTCATTAGAAAAAATATCCTGCTTTAATAGTTGAGCATATTTACTGCACAAATCATGGTCAGTGAAGTGTGTTTCAAAACAAACAAAAAAACAAAATAATTGTTCACTAATCGTAACCGAGGTTAAGTGTTAAATTAATTGTGATATCACTTTGAGATCGTATTGCCCAGGTCCAAGGCATAGCTGTTGTAGCATGCATTGTGGCACAGTGTTTCATGTTTTAGGACTTCTACAACAAGCACCAAACTCTCATCTCCAGACTGACTCTTATTTCTACCTGCTAATGCTTAGTTTCCCTGGAGTGACCTGTTATGCTGTTAGATGTGTGACAATACATTGATCTGCGCAAGTTAAGTGATCAACGAGGCCATACCATTAATCCAAATTAAAAACATCGATCAGACATATGTACATTGTAATGTCTCTCACCAAGCGAGCACAGAGACGTCAGCTGGTATTGTCACAACTTATTAAGAGCAATAACACAGACCACTGTGGACTACAGTTCAGGAATAAAAATGCTAAAGATATTTAATTTTTCTTTTTAATAAGAATAGAAGTGATCAGTGTATAATTTCAATGGCTGGCTCCAGGACTGAAGAACTGAAATCATATCATAGCAGACTTTGTGATATCAGCAGACATCAAGGAAACCCACGCAAACTCCACACAGAAAGGCCCTACGGCCGACCCGGCGATCGAACCCAGGATCTCCTCGCTGTGAGGCGGCAGCACAAACACCTGCGCCACCGTGCCGCCCGTCAATCAAAATTTAGAATAACAAATACTCCAATACGTCCAGCTTCATTGAAATGGCTTTTGGCATATGTTTCATTCTGGGAAATCTTTTATCATGTTCTTAACAGTCAAGGTGCAGGGAGCCAAAGTAGTAAATTGTTTTATTTTATCAACATATTCATTTTTAAAAAGGACTGATAACTATAACCATAAAAATGCCAAATACAAGCCAGTCAATTTATCATTCAACCCCTAGTTGTGTTGAAATGATTTGGGTACAAAACTTTCATTCAGCCAAGAAAGTCTTTGTCAAATCTGTAATGTGTTTTAAAAAGCGTGTAATTTTAATGAACTTTGGATGCATGATTATTTATTTATTTTTTAAAAAACAACCACATTGAAGTTTCATTGTAGGGTCATTGCATTCATAATGCAACCTAAATAAAAACAAACTGAGCACAAACCGCAGGTATCAGGGAGTGAAGGCTTCTGCAACGGCTAATGAAGACGAATTTGCCGCCCTCCCACGTGCCAGGGCTGCTGGAGTGGCGGTGGTATAAGCGAGGTCGAAAGCGTTTGAACAGATGATACGTGAAGCGCAACGCTTGTTACTGATGGAATTACGTCTGGGTCAGGGTCGGCCCACGCCTTCGTTGTGCTGCGAACGTTGTGGCTGGTGCCTTCACCTTTGGATGGGACCTAGCTGCAGTGTTTGGAGACGTTTTGTGTCTGGGCTTGACCAGTTATTGATCTTTCTTGGCGACGGTACCTTGCTCATGAGTACCTTAGTGGTACCTTTACCGGTCCGGGATTTGAACCTGAGCCTTTTGATCACAGGGGCGACTACCTGACCATTATGCTATAAATATGAATGTAGCAAGTTGGTGTGACCGTGTCTGTCCGGCTCCTGCCACGGCAGCTGACTGAGGCGTGCAATTAGAGCTCTCGCACTCACACTTACTGCTAATAGAGTGCCGAAAACAAGCCGACTGGATTGGCTCGGCTGCGCCTGGTGCTTGGGTTAATGCAACCATTCGTCTTCTGCCGACCTCTAGCGCCGGCGGCTCCGATAGCCTCTATTAGCAATCATATGATTATAGAGCGCGCACGCTCACCGATAGGCCTCTTTCTCAGGTGACCGATCTCTGGACGCCTTTCGCTTATTAGCGCAGAACCGACTCGTCTCATCGCTCCCGCGCTTCTCTCCTCCTCGATAGCCGGGGCTTCCCTCCAGGAGGCATTTGTTTAAGGTGAAGTGGGGAACGTCTGCGTCTCCACTATTAGCTAGCGGGGGCCGAAACGTGAATCGATGTGGAACGTGTGTGCTGTTGTCTTCGTCCTCCTCCTCCTCCTTCTCCTCCTCCTTTCTCTGGAGCGGCTCTTTCATTTGAGGACGAGTTTGCAGCTGACCTCCGCCACCCACAAATCTGGAGAAAAAGAACGGAGGAGACTGCTGACTGTGTGTGTGAGAGAGAGAGAGAGAGAGAGAGAGAGAGAGAGAGAGATGGATGTGGGGGGGACGGATGACAGAAAGAAGAGAGGTGTGAGGGAAGTGGCTTTCCTCACACACACACACACAGTCTCTCTCTCTCTCCTCCCATTCTCTGGTTCAACCCTGCCTATAAATAACGGCCCAAAATGACTTTCAAGGTGCAGAGATAGAATCCATTTTGGAATGTTCTCCGAAATGAAGAGTGATTTATGATTTCATACAATTCCTGCTGAAAGCATTTCGGGCTTTGCTCGGTCATCAAAGTCCTGCCGGCCCCCCGATCTATTATTTATCGCCGAGCATGTCTATGTGGCACCGCTTGCTTTATGGCAGGTAATGTTTGTCTTTAGCAAACATGATGTGGAAAAATCGATACCGGATAGGATAAATGGCATTAAAAGATGGCGGTGAGAGGTTATTTACACTTTTTAAAAACATCTTTAGTATTGTCTCTACAGAGACAAGCCGACTCGGAGTTTCCGCCTGGAGGTTTTTTTTTCTTCAGATGCTTCCTGTTCAGAGCAGCCAGTGAATGGAAATGAACAAATATTTGCCTTCTTTTGCTCTAAATTATGCAGATTGTGTGAAGGAATGTTTTTGAAGGAGCGTCGAAATGCACTTTAATAAGAGACACGACAACGTAAGGCATGTATGGCTAACTTCTACCCAAACACGATAATAAACTTAAAAACAAAGGTATAAACAAACCGCCCACACTCTCTTAGGACTGTAAAGGTCAAAAATAAAACTGGGATCGGATCGGTACTTGGGACCTGCCGATACCCAAAGCCCAAGTATCGACATCGGTATCGGAACTGAAAAAGTTGGATTGGTGCAGCCCTAGTTACGTTAGCGTTGTTCACTCATCATTATCAACAAGTTACACCAAAATAGGGAAAAAGCCTTCACTTGAAGCTCGACCTGAAAATAGGATGAGGTGGTGTTTGAAAGTGAGTCTGTATTTAAATACATCTGTATTTTTGTCTGGGCAATAAATCCTAAAACTACCAGTTTGTCTATTTATTGTTTTTGTAAACCAGGGATGCACCAGTCTAACGTTTTTACTCCAGAAAGGCCTAATAGGGCGGTCAGGGACAGTTGGTAGCGTTATGGTTAGAGATTGGCCCTATGATCAGAAGGTCCCCGGATGAAGCCTATCAGCTGCCCGCTGCTCCTTCATGGACGGGTTAGGATCCAGCTCTTAGTAACAGGGTGGGCCGGGAAGATTTTTTTGGTGGGGGGGCTATATATATATATATATGAACGGTGATTGACAGCTGGGTATGTACAGAGTCTGATAATATATTGTAATTTTTATTATGACTTAAAACACGTTTTTACAAAACAAATAAAAAATAAAAGTCATGACATTTTTAAAAGTCCCTCTTCCCCTCCGGTACATTTTATTACATTAGTTACAAGGTGTTATTTTTCTGTCAGAGCTGTGAGTGCACAGTGGAATGTTCCAGAATGTTAAGCGCACTCTCTCCCCTCCATTTCTGTTTTTGCAGGTTCATTACAGTAAACATTTCAATTGGAAAAAAGTGCCAGAAAATCTCAATTCTAAGCAAACAACATCAGCATTTACATTTTTTCCAGAATCGTGCAGCCATAAACCGCAGTTCTAAAATAATAAACAATTGTGCACCAGAAACCTAGTTAACCTAGTTTGTCAACTGCAAACCTTTTGATGCAGCAGCAAGTTGGTCCGAAATGAAATTTGTCTAGTAGTGTGAATCTAAATACACGCTCTACGAATCAAAAGTGAGAAACTAATGTGGAAAAGCTTAATGAATGCAAGTCACATAAATACTTTAATGGAACAAAGCTGTCCATTTTTACTGAACAATGACCAAAGCAGCCTCCAATCTTGCCTCTTCTTGCAGGGAGCACTTCTAAACGTTCATAATGATTCTGGAGGTAAATTGCTTCTTCCTTACTTTTCCAAAGACTTTTAAAAACTATGGCTTTTCTGGAAATGAAATTTGTTGGGAAACGCAGCACCCCAAACCTTTGTTTCTGCTGTTTTTTACGGCTGCTGGAAGGAGCGGTCAGAAGCTAAACACGGAGTGAAAACACTGTTTTTCTCCACCTCCCCGAAGCTGGCTGCTCAGGCCTGTGTGAAATGGTAGGTGTCTGCTAGGCTATAACCTGCCGGCAGAAGATTCTCCATCAGTTAAATGGCCGCAGTCGGGGGAAGATGCGGCGGCGGGCCGCTAGGCCTTTCTCGGAATAAATCACTTTTCCATTGTGCGCGCGAGACGGCGGCGTGCAAGGCCAGATGAGGAGGAAGAAAGATGGAGGGACAGGCACGCTTCAACAGCTTAATGGAGTTGTTTTCGACTCCGCCGCGGCTACCTCTTGCTCCCTTTAGACCCCAAACCATTGCCACTGCCTTTTTTTTACTACTGCTTTTTACAGTATGTAAACCAGCACGCTAACCTGGCATGAAGGCTAGTAAATACAGCACGGCCTCCCAATGCTTCCGTCATCCTCACGTAGGAAACACACTATGGACTTGTGGAACATATCTCACATTGTAGCTAAAGAATGATGACGCACTGGATGGAGAAGGCCTAAAAACAAGATTTCTTTTAGCCGTTATCCCTTTTAGGGAGTATTTAGGGAGCTGAGAGCATGGCTTAGAAACCCTGCAGGTTTGGCTACACAGACCAGGAAGGTGTTGTGTTTACATACTGGGGTTTCTGCAAAGGGTCGACCAATTATCGACAGGGCCGATTATCGGGGGGGTGGAGTATATTAGGCATTTTGCCGATCAGTGTTTAATTTTAACCTTCACCAATATTCAAAAATTACAAGGTGTACTACTGTGGCTCCACTGCCGTCTCTTCTCTCTGTGCCACTTGTTCTTGACTCGCTGCTTTATTTAATGTCCCGCCCACAACAGTCTCTAACTGGCTATACCTCACAGGAGTAGTAGCCAATCAACACTGAAGGCTTTCTTGTCACTCACACCACACTCACACAGAGTTTCAGCTGAGCTTGGTGTTTGTAAAATTCAAAATTTCAATTTAGTATATCGCTTCCAAATTAACTAGCGATAATCGGTATCGTTAACGGCCCTGAAATACCAATATCGGTCGACCACTAGTTTCTACAGTCAAACTGCATTAAATTAAACAAGATGCTTAAGACATTGTTTCCTGCCATTACCAAAACTGGCTAAAATGGTAAGTATTTAAGTGTATTAGTTCTTTATTTAAAGATAATAATGTCATAATTAATTAACTCCCAGTTTTGGTCGGGCAAAATGCTCAGCATTCATTCATTCATTATCTGAACTGCTTAATCCCAATCGGGGTCGTGAGGACCGGAGCCTATCCCGGAACTACAGGTGCACGACGGGAACCAATCCACCGCAGGGCAAACACTCTCACACAAATGCACTCACATTCACACCTAAGAGGATCATTTTGAGTCACCAATTAACATGAACTGCACGCTTATGGACTGTGGGAGGAAACCGGACTGCCAGGAAAAATTTGTTGCAAACACTGGGAGAGCACACAAACTCCACACAGAAATCGAAGCCGGGATCGTCTTGTTGTGAGAGGTCATTTCGTTGTGATGTGCTGTGCTGTGTTCACAATGACAATTACGAATTCGTAATCTCTCACTTTCACATACGTATACGTACATATCGGAGGATCCCTTTTATTGCAGTCGAGTTCCCTGAACTATTTTTGCTGTTTATAGTTGTATGATCTGTAATTAATACATAATGTCAGGTATAGTGACAAATTGTGCTGAGTGTTTACATTTTTTGGTCATGGTTTCCTGCTTTGTCTTGTCCTGGTGTGATAAATAGTTGTGAATTCCGTGTCTATGCAGTTTTCAGTTCAGTTAGACAAAACATATTCACCTCAATGTGGTTTGGAATCCTGTTTAAATCCTCTGTTGGAACACCCTTTGCAGGGAAACTCTAAGCGATTGGAACGCCTCCCCCCCCCGTGTTTGGTGCAGTTCCATGCTGGTGCCTGTCCAGGCGACTAGATTTAACTGAATTATCAAGTGCTTTACGAGTTGAGCAGACTCTGCTAAAGCGTCCATCCCCCCCCCACCCCCCACTTAGGTAATTTGGATTGTCCCGGAAACGACAGCGTTGGAATATGACCCCATTCCCCTTTAAGTCGCCCACTTTATCATAACGCCATTTCCCCATGCTTCCATATGTTGTATTACAGTTGTCCTCTGGTCATTTCCACGCCGCTCGCGCCCAATGCAACTCAAGTGGGTAGTAATACTTTTTATGGCCGCCGAAGCGCAATTCCGAGGGCCGCCTCGACCGACGCGCGGGGCTGAAGCGGCGAGCGTTTCGCAAATTGAATGAAGCGTTTCATTGGGGGAGAGGTCACGGAGGAGAGCGCTGCGGAGGATTTAATGGCACTCTCTCACAATGCTCGCTGTCTCCCTTCATTCCCAGGCCTCACCGAGTCTGTCATTGCCGCTGCCTGCTCCAGAGTTGGACAGAGGGTTCTGCACTTGGACAGGTAAAGTCGCACGTTCATGCCGGCGCCGACTCCATTCTGTATTACACCAGTTACACACTTAATAAAAATCCAGTGTTATGCTCATTAAACGCTCTCACTTGCACTGTCAAAAAGGGACGCCGTTAGCTTTGCCGCTAAAGTATAGGGATGCACGATAGTATCCAAATGATATCGGAATCGGCCGATAATTGCTGTTTTTAAGTCATCGGCATCGGAACCATGCTTAGTTTTGCCCAATATTTTCAGCCGATATTTTATGATGCATGAATTGTTTGTCGGAAAGGTAGCGCTTGTGCCAGGCGTGTCCAGAGTCCGAGGTGGGATTTTATACGACCCGCGCCTGTGGTCTTAAAAGGTATGGCGTTATTTTGTGCCAACGTTCCGAGCACACAGTGGAAGGTTTGCGAGCAAAATCTCTTTTTTAAAACAAACTAAATTGCGTGTTCGCGTCACTTAGCGAATGTGAGCTTGCACACGGGCTGTGTCCTAAACCGCGTACTGCCGCACTAAGGCGCTATCATGCTTTTCTAAGCAGTAGAATGTATCTCAGGAAATAGCCGGGGTTGTAGCTTAACGACTCAACAAACTAGGTAGTGCACATGGAGTGTGCACATGTGCCCTATTTGACCTGGTACACCACATAGGGAAGTGACTTTTTCTTAAAACGTACTATTCTCAAAATGCTCCACCCTCGCTCCACTCTGCTTTCACGCTTGCTTGACTTGGCACTGTGTTAGCAATGATAGTTATGGCGTTATTTTTGTGCCAAAATTCTGAGCGTGCAGTGGAACTTTGGCGAGCAAAAATCTTGTCTTTACATGCTCGACTCGTTTATCTGCATGGGTGTTGGCAGATGTAAGAACGAAATTATCTATCGTTCCCTTAACGTGGATCCCAAATACGGTATTTTGAAAAATCTTGAGGCCTTTCGATTCTGAATAAAATTTACAACAAAGCAATATTTTATTTCTATTATTGTTTACACATTAAATTCATTAATTTGTAAAGGTGCTCAAAACATCCGGAAATATTTTGAAAAATGAATAAAATGAAATAGATGATGTCAGTAGTGAGACTGGATTGCATGTCATGGACCACCCCTGGTGTAGGGAATCAATCGGGGAATTCGTTTGCAGACTTTCCAGCCTAGCAAACTAAGTTGCACTGTTGTTGTTTTTTTATAACAGGCGAAACTATTACGCCGGAAACTGGGCCAGCTTCACCTTCAACGGCCTGCTGTCATGGATCGAGGAGTACAAGGTTCTCTCCCTTTACTGCCCCAACCTGCCTCTTCATGCTCTTAATCAAACCTAGACTTTTGTTGCGCCAGACGTCTAAATCCGGGTTGCCGTGGTGTTTTCAGGCCGAGCAGGAGAACCCCAGCTCAGAGCCGGTGCAGGGATGGAGGGATAAGATCACGGAGGAGGAGGACGTTTTGTGTCTCAGCTCAGTGGACTCCTCGATCTCCAACATAGAAGTGTTCTCTTATGCCAGGTGTGTTCTTTCTTTAGTGTTTTTAAAATCTGGTTATTTTCTTTTCTTTGTAGTTTAAGGTTAGAGAATGAGTAATATTGCTGTTGAATTTGGTGTCCCCCCGCAGCGAGGAGCCTGAGGAAGAGGAAGAGCCTAAGGTTTTCCCTAAAGACTCGGAGACGGGAGCCGTAGAGACCAGTAGCAGCAACGGCAGCCCTCCTGAAGTCCAGGATGAAGCTTCTCCCGGCGACGCTGCACATCAGAATCCGCCGTCCTCAGACCCTGGGGAGGACGGAGAAGAGCCGGAGACGCAAGAAGTTAACCAGACAGAGGAAGAGGAGAAAGAGCAGCAGAGCAGCGGCCCTGCCGAGCTGAGTGGAGAGATGAAGAAGAAGATCACCTACGCCAAACTGCTGAAGGAAGGACGCAGGTTCAACATTGACCTCGTCTCCAAGGTGAGCGTGCAGCCGATCGGCAGTAAAATCTTTCTCGTTGTTTACTGTGATTTGAGATCATAATCGCTCAGCCCTACCTCAGGGATCTCGTCATGACAAAAAATCCACAACTGGTCTTTATTTGCTGTTAATTATATAAATGTTGCAGAAACGCCTAATGTTTATAAAGAGTTTGTCCTTTTGCAGCTGCTGTATTCTCGTGGATCTTTGGTGGACCTGCTGATTAAGTCCAACGTCAGCCGCTATGCTGAGTTCAAGAACATCAATCGTATCCTTACCTGTAGAGACGACAAGGTGGAGCAGGTAGGCCTTCAAGCACCAGCAGGGATTTCACGGAACGTTTATTAACTCACAGTGCTGATAGGCAGGTTCTAATCATAAGTTCTTGAGACAGGGTTTTCAGAATAACAGGGAATCCAAAATGAACTAAACACTAGCACTGATGACGTAGCGTTAGGGAGTTGGCTCCGTGATTAGGAGGTCGCCAGTTATCGGTCGTCCGGATGGGTAAAGGTACCACTGAGCTACTCATGAGTAAGGTACCATCCCCAAGCAGTGCTCTCCGTGCATGTTAGCTGCCCACTGCTCCTTCAAGGATGGGTCAGATGAAAAGGTCTCATTTCATTATGGTGCACTGTGTGTTTTGGTGTGGTGTGTGCACAGTGACAAAATACTCACTCCCTTAAATTCACTTTCAGATGAATAAAATTGATGTGTAATTTCCCAAAAGTTCTATTATTTATTGAGCATCAGTTCTACATCCTCTCTTGTAGTCACTCATTTTTGGAAAAATTTAGATTTTTTATTTACAATGAAGTTTTTTATTTGTTCATTTACACAAACATTTTATGATGCATCAATACCATGAAATCTGAAATGCGACAGACGTGGTTGAGAGTGGCAGGGGCAGTAAAAAACGAGATTCACATTCCGCACGACTGCGAAGCGCCGCCCCGAGTTGTGTGTTCGCAAGCCTCTGATAAGCACCTGGATGTTTAGCATAATGTGATGAAGCGTGACTCCTGGAAGCTGGAGCCACTCAGTGAAGATAAAACGATTATGGCACATCCGTGATTGATTTAACTTTTTCTATTTACTAATGTGAGCTGCGAGGGCGGCGACGGCGCAGAGGGTGTTGCTCTTTCGGAGGTAGGTATTAAAAGCAATATTGTAATGCAGGAAATCAATCACGCCGGGGCTCGGCAGGACGCTTTTGATCAGGGGTCGCTCTAATGTGTCTCTGTTACGTGACTTTTATTAGTCGCCCTGTCAGTGTTGCTTAGAGATATGATGGACGTGAGATTAGACGCTTTTTGTTGGAACAACTTTTTGGGGTAACATTTTCAGGGTCAGTTGCTAGCGTAACGGTTAGGGAGTTAGCCCCGTCTCTCTCTTATGCACAGCACATGCCACCTGCTCTTAGTGACGATGACGGAGAGTATTAAATGCTTAAGAGGGTGGTTACACTTTGCAACAGGTTGTTTGCTTGCAGAGACAGAAACCCGAGCAGTCTGTTGAAACGGTTAGGGGAAGTCCATCACATTCATCCAGAGAAATGTGGAGTTTTCAGCCGCCCAGTTCGTTGTTCATCTGTGGCCGCCCTGGGTGTGTTATGTGGGCCAGCAGCCTGGAGCGCACACACCTACGTTAGTACCTAAAATATCGGTTATATAAAATATAGGGATGCACCGATACCATTTTTTGAAACCGAGTATAAGTACCGATATTATTTTTGGGTACTCACCAGTAAAGATACCTGTAATAGTAGGTTTTTTTTAGGAGTTGTATTTTTTTTTACCAAAATATAAATTAAAGTACACTTGAGCCTTATTATGTCATTTTATTAAAAAAATGATACTAATTTTTATCCATTTATTTGTTCTATAAGTATCAAAACATAAAAAAGCAACAACAATTAAATAAAATATTAAATATTAAAATATTAGTCCGCTTTGCTGCTGTCATTATCATGTATTTTAAAGTACCTCCAGATGGCTGACATTTTTATCTCCGCACAGTTTATAGTTTATTTGGCAAATGTTGTGGCATTTACACTGCCTCCGTGTGGTGATGAACGTAACTACATCATATCTTCCACATGTGGTATCCGTAGTAGGTATTGGGGGATTTTGTTCCGAATACGAGTAACTGCACGGGGGGGTGGTATCCGTACCGGCGCAACTCTAATAAAATATGAACTGGAATTAATGGTTAAAAGGAACTGTTAGCATCTGTGTGTGTTCCTAAACTCAATCTGAGACATCATCTGAACTGTTTTGCAGACATTTCCTATTTGTGACCCTCCACGGCAAAACCAGTCGCTTGTCACAAATTTTCAAAATTGAGTTATTATGTTTTCATGAAAGGGCGTAAATCAACCTTCAAAACGATACCTATATCCAATGAATCGGACGACATATGACTGAGATATCAACATTCAAAGGAGTCGGGTTTCTCCTGTCACGCCAAGTGAGAAACGGAGAAATCTGCCTTTCAAGTTGACTATCGGCGTATCACTCACAGACGCTTGGTGCGGTCGCGGCTACGTTTGTATTTACGGTAGCCTACGCTGCATCCAAGGCCACACGGATAGCCTACCTGCGTTAGGTTAACTGAACGCTAGTGGAACGCTAGATGGATTCCGGAGAAATATCTTCACGCTAGTCAACCAGTGGATTTACCGTAAATATTGAAGTAGAGCGGTCAAAACAGAAACTTTTAACATTCTGCTGGAATTGAATTCCTCACCTCAAGAAAGTCACGTTTTTAGGATGGAAAGGGTAAGTTTTTCAGTGAAATTTATTCACAACAGTACGGTATAGACCTTCCACTGTTTCAAAACACCAAAAACAAAAAAATCCAAAATTTTACCCCACGCAACAAAAATGCTCGTTTTTCTCGGAAACCTCCGTTGCGACAAGCGACTGGCTTTGCCATGGAGGGTCACATTTGTGTTTCACATCACTCAGTGGTTTGGAGGTTGCAGCACATTAAATGTTGTCCCAAAAATAGTTTTTACTTAAATTTGAATAGTGAAAGAGATGTTTTGTTAACGCGGTATCGGTATCAAAAGGTATCGAAAAGAGTCCTGTTAAAATACCGGGCCGAAACACATCCAAGGAGCGTGTGTGTGTAGAACAAAAGACTTCACTATTTACATAATTATTTACAATCTCTGTAGAACTCTGGTCATTCTGCAGAAAACGTCATGTGGTGGAGAATTTAATCTGACCTGCAGTGTCTGTTTTCATTCACAATGATTCCTTTTTCATACCTTTTAGGAGATTAGCTCTAAATATTCCTGCACGATGCATTGACACATGTCCCCGTTACTTCCTCGTACTCAGTCCTCTCTCGCTTCTCGTGCCGCTCCCCCTCCCTCGCTCCAGGTGCCGTGTTCTCGTGCAGACGTGTTCGCCAGTAAGCAGCTGAGTGTTGTGGAGAAGCGCATGCTGATGAAGTTCCTCACCTTCTGTCTGGACTTTGAGCAGCACCCAGAGGAATTCCAGGGTATGACTCTCTCCTTCCTCCTCCTCCTGCTTTCCTTTCTTTCTCCCCCTCAACTCTTCCAGTATATGATATCAGTCTTAATGAGGAACATCTTCCTCGATCAGCGTAATCCGTCCCAATCTTTATTCCAGACTTCACAGAGAAGCCGTTCTCTGAGTTCCTGAAGAGTAAGAAATTAACTGAGAACCTGCACCACTTCATCCTGCATTCCATCGCCATGGTGGGCGGCGAGACGCTGACCGAGGACGGGCTGAAGGCCACACAGCACTTCCTGCGGTGCCTGGGTCGTTACGGCAACACGCCCTTCCTCTTCCCCCTCTACGGCCTGGGCGAGATTCCGCAGTGCTTCTGCAGGTGAGCCAACCTCAGTGTTGGGATCTTTTGGGAAGGTGTATTTGTATCTGATCAGTTTGGCCCCACACCTAATAAAAATCATCAATATCTCTAGTTTTTTCCCATAAATGAAGCCTCAAATATGAGGAAAAGATTCATTTTGTTTCCTGGTTGCAGTAGATGATTGTGCCTGAGGCATAAAAAAATCAGTTTTCCCCTTTTTCCTCTCATTTTCTCTCTCTCTTAAAACCCACACACACATGCAGCCACACACAGAGAACTCTAAAGGGAAAGGAGGGCCTCGGCAGTAGAGTGAGCGTGTGCTTTTAGCACTCGGGGTCTGTGGGGAGCGGGGCTGTGAAACGGTGGCACTTAAAGGCGAGGGGCTTCAGGACAGCGCTGCAGAGAGCATGCCATCCGAACGGCAGGAAGGACTCTGGCACGAGGCCAGCGGGAGCGAGAACATCTCCCCAAAGACACAGGGATTTGTGCAGTATTTATCTAGAAACTGCCCCGTGGTACAGCGTAGACTCTAACTTCTGCCCTGTTCTCTACAGCATATCTTCCATTAAGCCCACTTGACCTCACGTTACATTCTGTGCAACATACCGCAGACCCTGGGGTTTTCTTGCTAAACACGGACATATAGGAATATATGTAGCAAAATGGGGAATGAGAAATGAGGACTACTTCCATCATTCGTTTTTTTATGTTTATTGCACTTTAAGAATAACGTCTGTATAAATAATAAACAAAATCCTAATAGAGACAGCAGCCTCTGAGGTTCATTTTAAGAAGAACATTTGTCATTGTGAACACACCACAGAACCACAATGAAATGGAACGGCTCCATTTGACCCATCCGTGAAGGAGCAGTTGGCAACTTTTTTGGCAGCACCCAGGGACCGGTGCTTGGGGACGGTACCTTGCTCATGACTATCTCAGCGATACCTTTACCTGGAACTGAAACCGCCAACCTGACGATCACTCCCTGACCGTTACGCTACCAACTGCCCCAAGTTTCATTTAAAAATAAGCTGACACTGGGCTTAATTTTACCAAGAATGCAAGAGTTTTTCTGTATCAGAAATGAAATGTTTGGTGGTGGAGAAATATTAACACAAGAACAGTATGGGCATATTTGCCCATTGTGAAATATGTGTATCATTTTAGCTCTGCAGTCAACAAAGTTTGTTAAGCTGGTCAGAATTTTGGCACCATTAAGCTTAGGTGTGACCAGCCGCAGACAAACACGATTGGCTTGGTAACAGAGACGGGTCTGAAGGTTGCTCATTTCTAAATGTGGCCCAGATCTACTTGACACTTTTAGTAACAGCTCGTGGTGCAGGCTCCGTCTTTCAGCAGTGATGCTTTTTTTTGTTGTTTTTTTTAAATCAAAACACAAACTTTAGCCCCACTCAGTTAAATTGACACTGGGCCGGACATTCAATTTGAGGAGTAAATACTCCTAAGAATTCATGAACGAATTTTAAGTGAGTGAAAGTGAAAGTGAGTGATTATTTGTCATTGTGAACACACCACAGCACAGCACACAGTGCACCACAACAAAATGTGACCTCTGCATTTAAGCCATCCGTGAAGGAGCAGTGGGCAGCTAACAAGCGCCCGGGGAGCCGTGCTTGGGGACGGTACCTTGCTCATGAGTACCTCAGTGGTAACTTTACCGGCCCTGGATTCGAACCTGCGACCTTCTGATCACGGGGGGAACACCCTACGGTTACGCCACCAACTGCGAGTCCACAATCCTCATTAACACCCCCTTCATTTTCACTAATGGTTTTTTTACAGCCTGAATGTTTGGCCGGGTGCACCTTTACTTGAGGCAGGTTGGAGAATAACTTGGCATGAATGTTACGTTCTGAACCTTCGAGAGGTCGAGAGGTTCAGCAGGGCCTGAAATGTTCAGACAAGGTTTCTGCGGTTAAAACTGAAAACTAAAGTAGGTGTAGATACATAACACCAACTACACATACAGCTGTTCGTGACCACGGAGCATCTTGTGCAGGGTTAGTAGGGGTCTGGTGGTAGGATTCCTAGTGGCCATGAAGCCATGGGTTCCAACCCCGTTGTGTTCTACCACCCCTGGGCTCCTGAGCATGACCTCTAACCCCAAGTAGCTCCAGAAAATGGAAGTCTGTTAAATGGCGTAAATGAAAATCGTTTGGCAGTTTTACTGCAGCGTGTAAGTGGGTGGGTTTGCGTTTATTTTTACGTTAATAACGGTTCTGATTAAGACAAATTTTTCATGATGCGTGATTTGTACAAACCATAAATCAGCAATATTTCTTACTGTAACATACGCAAACCTTAACCTTCTCCTTGAGGATGAAGAGATTTAATGAACTCGCTCGCTGAGATTTTCCGAATTTTAATGTGCCCCCTTCTCTGCGCAGCAGGCTCATTTGCATTTTTGATTTGCATCCTTTTCCACTAATCACCCTCGCTGAAGTTCAGATCAACGTGCCACCTCTCTGCGCCGCGGTCCCACCTGTCTCCAGAGCCGTCTGTCACCTGCACTCCAAACAGTTGTTCCACGGGCCTCTTTCTCTCTTTAATTCCTATAGTCAAGACCACGGCCGCGATAAACGCTTCTTTTAGGCCACAGGTTTTAATACTAAAAACAGGTGAACGGCGTAACGTTTTCTCATTTAGCTACGCTTAAGAAAAATATGACAAACATAGAAGTCCAATTGAGTGTCGAAAGCAAAGCGAATTGGCATGGAGACGAAAGAAGAGGAGTTGGGGGGAGAAAGGGAGAGGCGGCGAAACGAAAAAGGCAGGGACCTCGACGGGGGCCTGAGCACGAGATAGAGAGAGACGAAAGTCGGCGTGAGAGGTGGCGAGGAGGTGGAGGTCATCCATCACCCTGATACCTGCTCGCAGGTGATGGATGGATGGACGGCGGCGCAAACTCAATAATGCTCACTCTCTCGGGTTATTCACAGATCAGCGAGCAGCGCCGCTAATAAAGTGATGAAATGCTTTGCTGTCCTTGCCCGCATTATCCCTCAAGTTTTGACAGCGGAGACTCTTTTTAATTTCTAAATAACCTTTGGCGCTCCTGCTGCCTTTCCCGGCCCCGCTTCCCGGAGCCTCCTGCTTTTGCGCCGGCTCCGAGACGCCATTGCTACTGCTGCCGCCGCCGCCACCGCTGGTTTATCCCTGTAAACACGTTTAGCCGCTTTTGATTTGCGTCAACCGGTGGCGCCGCTCTGCAGTCAGACGGCGGTCAAACAGAAACACATTGAGAGGACGGGGAAATGCATTAATTAGAACCAATGATTGTCCCCTCCAACGTTCGCTTGTGGATCGTATTTCCTCTCTGTCATTTGTTGAATTCCTACTCCCCACCCACCCCCCTTTCCGTCAACCTCGTCTTCTCAGGGCGCAATAAACATCTAATTTATTCAGATCGGAGCGGGATTTAATTTTCGGCTAGTGCGGCTTGCCAGGCGGCGTGGCGCTTTGTTTTCTTTTAATTATTGGCCAGCCATTAGCCCCCCACTCTGGCGCCCAGCGGCCCAGATTACAAGCGCATTTTGCGAGCCGCCAACCTGACAGGTGAGTGGTCTTTGCCGTGCGTGGTAATGCTGTTTGTTTAGTGTCTCCTGGACGGCGAGAGGATTTATTGTTGACGCTTGTAAAGCGCTTGGCGAACACCCCTCCTCAATTTTATTTTTTCTTTTTTTAAGGATTTTATTGGCCAGAGAGAAGAGGATGCATCTGACTACGCCATCGCTTTTGTTTCGTTATAAACGGGTTTTCCAGAAATAGGCCTTTTAGCTTCACTGAATCCTCATTCTTGGTCTGCTTGTGGCAATTTGGGGCAAGTGCTTTACACTCGGCGTTTTGGATGCATAAACATTAGTCATTTCCCTGAAAAGACTGTGGTCTGAGAGGTAACTTTCTGATAAAAACAGATCAGAGTCTTTTGGGCTTTAATATGTAGGATAATGGCAGTATGATTGCATTGTTCAAGTCTGTTGTTCTTATATCCTTCAGATTAATTCAGACTGATTCCAGTTTGGTGCCTGTAGGGCGTTTTGTGTCCCAATGTGCATTCAAAAACCGTAGTCATTCCAGACCGAAACCATGAGCTCTAATTCTTGTTCATTTCACATCTGTCGTGAGCTGGAAGCAACATTAACTAATGTACCATCTTAATTCTGTCACACTTACTGAGTCTCATCTTCGGAAAACTCTTCCTTCCTCAGTGGCTTCCTCAGTCCGATTCGAAATCCCATGGATAACAGAAGAATATTTTTCCTTTGTCTGTGGCTTGAACTTTTTTTTTCTGGTCTAGATTCTCACCGTGATGCTTGTTTTGTGGGGTGTGTAACGTTCAACAGTAAATTATTCAAGCCCAGTCCTCGAGTACCTTTACGTTTAGTAAACACCAAAGGCCGGTTTCTTGAACATGAATTAAGACTAGTCTTAGACTAAGTTGTAGTTCCAATGTAGATTTACCATTCAAACTCAAAGTAGGTCTAAGACTAGAATTAATCCTCAACTGGGAAAATGGCCCCAAAAGAGCATAACTTTGGAATGGGAGGAAAATCACAGTTCCTGTTTAGTGTCATTCAAAGTACAGTAAATGCTACTTCCTGTTTACATGTTCAGGAAGGGGTGATTAACAGGTTGTGAGCTACTCTAACAACAAAACCGTGAAGGTTGTGCTTTTAGATCTGTTTCTAAAATGTTTGTAGAGCTACGTTATGGTGTTTATCAGGCGCTCATCAGGGGAATTACAGGGAAATTCGTGGTTAAGGCTCTTGCTTGGTGGAACTTCGGTGGTAGTTTTGGAGGTTGGATAGAGTTGAATTTCAGTCCTCAGCCTCTTTAAACACTGCAGAGAAACTGTTACTGCAATTAGGAAATGGAAGTTGCTCTGGAAAAGTGAATAAATGAACACTGTCAATGTAAAGGTTATGAACCTCTGACCAGCTTAAAAAAGGCAATAACCAGCATTACACCGATAACTTCGGAGGGAGGTTAGAGCTGAACTTGATCCTATACTGTATTTAAAAATGATAATTATATTGGGGCTGTTGGTTAGGGAGTTGGCCCCGTGACGGAAGGTCACGAGTTCGAGGCCCCGACCGTAAAAAGGTACCACTGAGTTACTCGTGAGCAAGGTACCGTTCCCAAGCACTGCTCCCTGGGGGCTGCATGTCAGCTGACCACTGCTTCTTCACGGATGGGTCAAATGCAGAGAGCACATTTCGTTGTTGTGCACTGGTGTGTTCACACCGACACTTAAAGGAGAACTCCGATACGAGTCAATTGTCGAAAAATGAAACAAATCACTGCTACCTTGGTGAAGATATCACCAGAGTCGATTGTTGAACTCGTTTCTGTTACCGTTTGTATTTCATCTGTAAATGGGAATAGAAACGAGTTCAACAATCGACTCTTTTGGGCTTTCACGAACGTAGTGGAAATCGACAGAGGTGTGTGACGGCCTGCTTCAGCACTTACTTTATACAGTTTCTGTATAAAGTAAGTGCTCACACTACTGAGTTAAGCAGACGTAGCGTTACGTTCGTAAGGCTCCCGGCTGTGTTGCAAGGGGCTAAGAAAGATATGTACGGCCTCGTTAGTGGCACAAAAACGGCATTAACTTTGACGGTAGAAATCTGCCCTGATCACTTTGCTTATTAGCTGCCTGGCCAGACTTGCTGCTACCGCGATGTCTCCACCAAGGTAAGTTCATGTTTTGACAGCTGACAGAACTCAGAGACCTCTAACAGTAGAATGTAGGTTTACACGCACCGGAATTCTTCTTTAAATCCAACTCAAATGTATTGTTACAGCCTTTTGCAGACACTTTTATCTGCAGCGACTTTCATTTCCTAATGACATGGTCAGGGAGGTGGGATTTGTAGCCACAGCCTCTTGAACCTCCTACTACAAGGCCACCACCACACTTTTAAAAGGGAAGGGGTTCTAATTTTTGGTGATTAGATATAAAGTGACTTGTGACTGATATTCATCGGGCAGGTGGTGGCATAACGGTAGGTTGTTCGCCCCATAATCAGAAGGTCGCAGGTTTGAATCCAGGGCCGGTAATGAGCAAGATACCGTCCCCAAGCACTGCTCCCTGGGCGCTTGCTAGCTGCCCACTGCTCCTTCACAGATGGGTTAGATGCAGAGGTCACATTTGGTTGTGGTGCACTGTGTGCTGTGTTGTGGTGTGTTCACAATGACAAAATAATCACTCACAAAAAATGAGATAAGAATGAGGCAGCCTGGTTTATACTGCACTAAAAGAGATTCTCCTCCTCTCCTTCTTCTTCCTCCTGTTTATGCCGTTTCTAGACCCATCTTAGTAATTCCTAAATCTAACACCTCAGTTTTTGATCACTGATGTTCCCGTTTGCTGCCTTGTCCCCCAACTCCCTTTTGATGGAGCAATCTGTCGAGCTTTACAAACTTAAAATTTGTAGTGGATTACAGCCCATGGGTATACCTAGCCATTATCTGCTTCTAATATTTTATCATCATCATCATCATCACCTTCACCACCACCTCATCACATTCCTGAGGATTAAAAACACGGCAGCCTGCGCCCTTATAAGGCTGCGTTCAATTTATTTTGGGCCGGAGCGTGCCGCTGCTGCAAGAGCCTGCAGCTTATTTTTGCTTCTTGTTACATTACCTTTTAATTACAGAAATAACTAGTTGGAGGCAGTTGTTTTGTGGGGTTTGGGGTGGAAATGGGGAGTGGGGGGGGTTAGGTGATGAGAAGAGAAGTGGGGGTGGGGGTGAATGGGGGAGTTGTCAAAGATTTATTTTGGATGTGACCTTCTCCACACTCGCTGCAGCTGTAATCAGTGGAATTAATAGCATAATCAAATTATACACAAACTCATAAATCATCGGGCGAGCGCGCTGTCACCGCGCCTGGCTATTAATGGCCCCCATTGTTTTGCTAGCGTATTAAAAAATCACGTCCCCCGATTCCCGCCTTGATAGGAACTGAAATGCCATTTAGAGGCTATAAAGACCGGGGGCTTGCGCATCGCCACGGCAGCCGCTACCGGGTTTTCACAACTGTTAATTTAAGCCGCGCGACGGCCGTGCGATGGCGCTGGGGTCGAGCACCGAAGCACTTGGAGGGGGTGGGGGGTGGAGGGGGTGCTGTTGGTGGGGAAGTTGGCGGTTCCCGCGTGATCCGGCCCGGCAGCGGCGGTGGTGCCGGCGTCATCGCGGCCGACGGGCGGCCAGTTAATTAGAGTAATATCAGCTTAAACATCTGTCAGTTAGGGTTAATGACATCAAAGGGCTTCCCCCTCCACATCTACCGAGGACATGAGATGGGTCCCGCTGATGGCTGGCAGCTTCTGTGGCGGTTTTTCTTTCCCCCCCTCATCTGCTTTATTAAGATGCCATGTCTCTAGATTAATTTGTGGGGACAGGGGCATTTAAGAATTTTTTTCTCCGCCTGCTTTTTTTTTCTTCTTCTTAGGAATCTGACGTTTCTGCTTCTCACCAAGTACTACGGCTGGGCGATATGTCCTCAAATCAATATCACAATTAAGGGAACATTTTACTGTGATTTTTACCATGGTTTTTTTTCTGTTTTTGTTCTTTCATAGTTCACTGACATTTGTGCTATAAATATGCTCAGCAGTTATTTTTTCCAATGAAAGAGGTCAGATCGTCTAGATTTTAAAATAATGGAAGGGAAAAGGTAACAGTGCGTTCTCAGGCAGTCACGTGACAACACACAGACAGTAGTATGTTTTTAAGGAGACAGACAGAACATGAACACACACTTGGGAGAGTATTAACAAAATTTTTAAATATTATTACCAGAATTTCCCAAAAATGTTTATGTGCAAGATTCCGTTCCACTACATGTCAGTGTTGATTTATTTTTCGATTAATTACGCAGCCCCTGTTTTTCCCCTACCCTTATATTAGGGCCCCATCCCCCTTGAAGGTCAAGTTAACTTGATTTAATTTTATTTTCTATAAGCACCAGATCACAACAGAAGTCATTTAAGACGACCTTTACTATAGTACAGGTCTAATCCTTGTCCTTTTATTAAACAGACTAAACGGCCTTATGTTAATTATCTTATTTGTACGATATATTTTATTCTCCTTTGCTCTCTGTAGCTCGCACGGTGGAGTTCCACTCCGATGTGTGTGCGCGCGCACACAGGTGAGCACACTCACACCAGTGGACAGAGAGCACACGTTGAAAAACATCGCATCAACCACCTGAACTGCGGACCAAAATCTCTGCCACTTCCCTAATCAAGAGGCTCTGGAAATGTTCCCCCAGAAAGATACACTGCAGTGACTAAAGCTGCTCCCTTTGTGGATAACTGTCATAAAAAGAACACCATGATTGCTTTAAGTGTTGGTGTCGGTGACCGTCTAACCCTTACCCTACCCCTTAGCCCTCGCCCCCACAAAGCTGTAACCCTAGGGGAAGACTGCAGCCCTACCACGCGATCCCTTCCTCTCTTCCTCTCTGGTTCTGTCCCAGGGACCACCATTCAGTCTCCCTTGAGTCTCAGTCACCATTGAGTCTCCGGCCCACTCTGTGCCCGACTGTGTGCGTGGGAGGGCGAAGGGGGTGGATTTTCCTACTCAGTTTTTAAGTATTTGCATTAAATTCATTATTCATAAATATGCCCAAAACATCTGAAAATGTTTTGAAAAAAAAAATTAAAAGAAATAATTTAAAAAGTGATTTCAGTATTGGATTGCATTTCACAGACCACCTGCAATGGTTGAAAACCCCTGCACTACAGCAAAGTTTTCAAGTCCCCAATTTTTCCCCTGCCCCTAGTGAGACATTTAATCAGGGAAAGTTGTCCACAATTTAACACATAATAGTGGCCTCTGGAATCATGAAGAATGATTATATAAATTCTGTTTATAAAAATAAAGTAAACAAGTTGTTAGCTGCCATTGTCAGGATTATTTTTTGAATGTGTGTGAATCCTGAAAGACAGAAACTGAACACAGAACAGCGTTCATACTTAATGTGGGTGGATAATTCTTTCCATATTTTTACATTTAAAAAGAGATGTGTAATTTTGGAATAATAATGGAACTCTGTGCAGCCTACGTAATCGGTCGTCTTTGCAGTATTTGTTTGTATGTTTATACAGATCTTTTTACACTTATTATTAAAATACTTGACTTTAGTTCATGTCTTGTGTCACTGCAGCTTTTCTTGTCTGAGATTAATGAAGCTTGATCAAAATGATGGTCTTGCTTCTCATTTCTAATTCAAACTGCCCCGACTCTTTCACTGCGGAAAAAGAAGGATGTGACAGAAAAGTTGTACTTGTGAAATCATGTTCTTGGTGACATTTCTGCCCTGTCAGAATAATTGGATTCTGTTCCGTTGGTGTGGACAAGGTGTGATAAGATCCTTTGTTGCCTTTAATGTCATGCTATCGGTTGTAATTATGGGTGTTTGCAGGATGCATTCACATTGAATGTAATGTGTCTGTGTCTAAATAAACCTGTGTGTGTGTGTGTGTGTGTCTATGTGTGTGTGTTTGTGTGTGTTTTCTCCCACAGAATGTGCGCTGTCTTCGGCGGGATTTATTGCCTGCGACATTCGGTGCAGTGCCTGGTCTTGGACAAGGAGACGGGCAAGTAAGTAGTTCACCATCGATCTGCCGCCTACGACGACTGTGCTCAGACACAAAGCCTGAAACAATGCAACAAGAAAACACGCTGGGGGAAAAAATGTCCAAAGCATCCAGACCAAAGAACTCGAGCCAATCGGACCTTCAGCTCTTGGGTAAAGAGGCCTTCCAAAACTGAGCGAGAGTAAAGAGAGAGTGAGTTGGTGGTGGGAGGGAGGTGGGGTATAGAGAGGGAAAGGGGAAAGGAGGGGGGGGGGGGTCAGAATTATAGATATGGAATTAATTTTCTTGGAGACAGCAGCGCACAGCCCCCCTGAAGCAGCCGAGCTCGGAAGACAAATCACGGGCCCTGCCACTTGGGCCGGCGATGAGTGATGCCGCTTTTTCCTTGTGGCCTTACCTCCACTAATTGATTTTCATCTGAAGACAAAAAAGCCCTCTGTTGCTGCCTCTTAAAAAATGAGAGTTCATCTCCAGTCTCCCTTGATTAATCTGTGCTGATAATGTGCGTCAGGCCTCACCAGAAAGGCCTTTAATGAGTTTCAAAGGTGGATTGTTGTCATAAACTAGGTTAGATCGGGGTTTTTCTTTTTTTTTTTTTCCCTCCCTTCCCCCCCCCCACTTCGCTCCCGCTTGTTCCCTGGCCACCTCTTTGGCAATATATTGAGTTCCTTTCATCTTGGCGGTGGGCGACCCTGGGGGATTGGAATCCCGTGGATCGTGGAATAGCGATGCTCAACTCAGCCTACATGCCCCTAGACTGAGATGTTCAACCCGAGAGCGGAACGTAGGAACGAGGAGAGGGGGAACCGTAGCTCCAAGATACCTGCCTTTGAACTCCTTTGTCCTTCCTCCAAAGCATAAAGAGCTCTCAAGCTCGTAGGTGACTGTCGTCCTCTGTAGTTTCATTGGACAGAAATCTCTTGATATATGCAGTCTGACCCTGAAGGAGGCAGTTTGGTTGCCCCCGGATGCCTTCACCGGCTCCTCTGCTTGAGCGATGTTGCGGTTTAGTGGTTTTTAGAACTCAACACGGCATGAGAAGCAAGTTTTTTCTTCCAAGCAAAGCCAAGACCACAAATGCAGAAATGCTGACATTTAGTGGATAGTCAAACACCTCAGCACCTCAAACCGGGTGCAGGGTGGTCTTGAGATGCTTTTCCAGGGTTGCTTTTGAAAAGAGGGTAATTATACAGTAGGGTATGTGTTGACCTCTCTAGTTTCATTGGACAGAAATTAGTAATGATATGCTCAGTCTGACCCTGAACGAAGCAGTTTGGAGGCCCTCCGCGCTTTCATGGCCAGCTCTGTTCGAGCGATGTTGTGGTTTAGTGATCTTAACGCGGCATGAAAACGTCAAGCAAGGTGACCGCAGCAGCTTTAGGTGTTCCTGCTCCTGTCACCTACAACTTCTCTCTTTTCTTAAAGAACTCTGGAAAAGTGTCTTGACACTGTCCTTCCCCAGGTTGCCTGTTACCTGTAAGGCGTTCACATTTAGTTGTGATGGATATTTCTCATTTTGATGCCTGAGAGCTCAAGAAATACAACAATAATATCACTACTATTGGATGTGATTCGTACAGGGTCCCTCCAGACGTTTTCCATGAAATCGCATCGGCTGACTTTTTTCCTTCCACAACATTTACATCTACCTGGTACATAACCCGTCGTCATATAAAATATGGCATCTCAACGAGAGGAAAATCTTTTTGCTTAACAGAAAGTTGCGTTCTTTTGATCAACTTAGTGTAAACAGTTGCTAGTGCTAACTCGCTGTTGTTAGCGCAGCAGAGGGGTAGGTTAGGTTTAGTTAAATCATCTGTCAAATTGTAGAGCAGGGTTGAGTGGGTAAACTGACGGTGAGCGATGTAAGACTGATGTGAAGCCTGTTTAGTCTTGAGTAAACTATTTTTTGGAATTACAAGAGGTGGGTGAACTAGCCTCCACGCGAGCCCCTAAGTTGTTTACATGTATCAAAGTTATGCGCTGTTTTCTGTAAACACGTTACACTTTAAGATTTTAAGTATGCCATTTTGTTCGTAGTATTAATAGTTTAACTTGAGAATAGTTATTTCCTTCACAGCCATTGATATGCACATTTATTGATAACTAAGTTGATGAAATGTGTTGGTTCTCATTGACAGACAGGCAACAGCTAAACAGCTAATTATTAGAAGCTGTGTCTAACATGGATGGATGGATGAATGGATGGATGGATGGATGGATGGATGGGTGGGTGGGTGAATGGATGGATGGATGGATGGATAGGTGGGTGGGTGGGTGGGTGGATGGATGGATAGGTGGGTGGATGGATGGATGGATATGGATGTGGATGGATAGATTGGGTTGGGTGGGTGCGGGTGGGTGGGTGGGTGGATGGATGGATGGGTGGGTGGATGGATGGATGGATAGGTGGGTGGGTGGATGGGTGGGTGGGTGGATGGATGGATGGATGGATGGATGGATGGATGGATGGGTGGGTGGGTGGATGGGTGGGTGGATGGATGGATGGATGGATGGGTGGGTGGGTTGGATGGATGGATGGATGCTGGATGTGGGTTGGGTTGGGTTGGGTTGGATGGATGGATGGGTGGGGTTGGGTTGGATGGATGGATGGATGGATGGATGGATGGATTGGTGGGTTGGGTTGGATGGATGGATGGATGGGTTGGTGGGAGAGTGGATGGATGGATGGGTGGGTGGGTAGGTGGATGGATGGATGGATGGATTGGTGGGTGGGTGGGTGGATGGATGGATGGATGGATAGGTGGGTGGGTGGATGGATGGATGGATGGATAGATAGATACTTCATTTTCATTGGACACAAGCACGGTACTCATTATGCCGACTGCTGCTGTTTTAACGTGAGTGACATCAGCTGTGAAGCATCAATACGGCAGTGTGGATCAAGTAGTGCTTAAGCAGAGCAAGCAAGGTGACTGCAATGTCTTAAATCTTTGCTGTGAACACCTTTTGTTTTTTAGTTCCATTGGAGGGAAATCCATCATGATATATACAATCTGCCCCTAGAGGAAGCAGCTCTTCTTCAGCAACGCTGCGGTTTAGTGGTCTTCCTAACTTATTACAGCATGAGAACACCAAGCAAGGTGACTGCACCGGCCTTATGCTTTCCTACTCATGTCATTTGACTTTGGAAATCTGCGACAAATGCGGAAATCCTGGTGTTCAATAGGAAGTCAAGCACCCTAGCCTGGGGGAGGGATGGACCTGAGAAACATGAAGTATGAGTGCAAGCTCCAGTACGGTTTTTAATCTAAAAAAACAGACTGCAAAGTTAGCAAGATTTTGACCCTCACTTGGAACAGTTGTCCACAACGAAATAGTGATCTTGAGGCGGGTATTTAGAGATGGGAGCGGCAAGTTTCAGGAAATATTCCATTATTGTTTTTGAGAAGAGAGAAGTCTTAGGTGTTGGTGTAGGTAGGCATCGCCCCTCTCTAGCTCCATTGGACAGAGATTCGTCATGATATATTAGGGTAACCAGATGTCCTCTTTTCCCCGGACATGCCCTCTTTTTAAGACCTAAAAAATGTGTACGGCCGGGATTCTAAAATCGTCCGGCATTTCATTCAACCTCAGCCTCAAACATTCTCACATTGGATTTGCGTTGCGTTTCCCTGGGGTTTTCCCAAACTACTTACTTTCCCGACCCTCTACTCACTTCCACTTGCTTTTCCTATAGATTTACTGCATAAATTCAGCAGAAGAGAGTCATGGTAGGGTGAAGTACATAAGTGGACGAATTGCTACCCCCTTATCTAAAAGACAACAGAATTTGGGCTAATATTCAAGGGTTGTTTCTCTCTAGTGGCATTGGGCCTTGATATATGCGCTCTGACCCTTGAGGAAGCAGGTTGGTCACCCTTGGTGCCTTCACGGCCAAATTTTCTTGAGCCGCGTTGTGGTTTTGTTGTTATTCAGAATTTAACACGGCATGAGAACACCAAGCTGGTGACCGTGACTAATGGATGGAGCTTTGTGAGCTTCTTCACCTTTCCTTCTCCTTACTGTCGGAGAGAAAAACTGACAAGGCGTGTCGAAACGTGCCTAAGTGAGTCCCAAAGTCCGAACTTCTGGACGAAGACCAGATTCTTCAGATTTGTGCTATGAGGGTCTGGGCGAATCACTGGACAACCTCCAAGTCGGGGTGTCAGTCAAGTTCTGGAATCCAGTCTACAAATCTCCCTGAGCATGGAGAAGTGCACATCGCCACCAGGGGCGCCCGGGTGTCTACTGCTCGATCTGGCCCTAGCCATACATCATCGGCAAGAAAAAAAGTTCCATGAAGGTGAAGAGGTAGAAGAAAAAAGGGATGGGGGGAGGAGAGAGAGTGAGAGGAAGAGTTGGCAAGGTGTCTGGCAGGCTGAACAATGATTTTAATTTCCCCAGCATCATAAATTACTGCCCTATGTCTTCTCTTATTACAGGCATAAAGCTGAAAAGGGTAGAGCTAGATTAATAATGCAGCAGAGGATTATGGGGCCTCGGAGCCCACCTGCTGCTCTGCGCGGAGGTGGGTCCGGCGGCGGCCCGACTCGTTAGCGCCGACGACAGTCGCCTCAATCACGCGTCCGAACCCATTTGTCCCGCCGCGCTTATCTCCCGCCTCGATCACTCCGCTCGGCCGCCACGATTGGCCCTGTCACTCTGCGTTTCCACGCCGGCCGGCTCAACAGCACGTCGCCCGGCTCCCTGACGGCGTTTTGGAAACGTTCCGGCACTCGCTTATTTGCTGGTTTCTTTTTCACCTTGCAGTTGAGGCACTTGTTCTTGAATGCTTTCATAAAAAGCGACTTTAATCTCCCGATTGCAGGGACAGTCGTCCTGGAGTAACTTAGAGTTGAGGGTTTAACGCCGGGTTTAAAAGGTGGTGGTTCTAGAAGTGCAGAGGTGGATTTGAACCTTGGTTCATAAGTAGGAGTCTTTACGTTTATCATTTAGAAGACACTTTTATCCTCAGTGGCTTACATTTCCTAATTGCAGGGACAGACTCCGTGGAGTAGTGATGCGGGTAACCGCGGGTGACCTGCGGGTGCGGGCGGTTTTAGGGCAGACGTTTTTAAAATATAAAAAAATATAAAAGCGGGCGGGCGGGTCAAAAAGTTACAGAATGCATTTCATTATCGATCAAAACGTGTTGTAAACGGGGTTCGAATTACCTCTGCTCTCGATGCTGGCAAGAGCGGTGCTTTGCGTTCCTGCAACCAGCGTATCGAGTGAGCGCGCGTTCAGTTCAGCAGGTCGCACGCTGGAATCGTTTCGAAATAGGCTAAACCCCGGCACGGTGGATTCCATCCTATTTCTCCACAGTGCTTCCAAACAGCTGTCATAAATGCAGTCAGCGTATATTTTTCAATTTTGGAGTTTTCAATTTGTAGGATAAGCTACTAGTTTGGTGAAATATCACGGTCAAGTTGCTCTGCTCTACTTCATTTTAGACAAGATTTAGTTAAAACAAGACCTAAGTTCTACTAAGTTCATTCAAATGTGAAAGAGTTCTCAGATCTGATGTTACATCAGATGTTACAGTTTTGACAACTAGTGTGTTTAGCATACATGCGCGCTTGTGTGTGTGTGTTTGCGTGTGTGCGAGAGAGATGTCTTTCGTGCAATTTTCCGCAACCCTTCAATAAATAACAATGTAAAAATCGATCTTTCGGTTTCTTTGTTGTTGTTTGGTACACAGTTAATCTTGCATAAAATTGTGTCATCATCTTCAATGCGAATCTAGCACAAATCTACGTCATCTATGGGTTACAGTGTCACAAATGACACTTCATTGGTAGGTTCCATGGCGATACAGGCTCACTGGTGTGTTGTTTTTTTTCCCTTCGGGTCGGGTCGGGTTTTGGGTCATTATCCATGCGTATTTTTGCGGGTTGGGCGGGGAGGTTTGGATCTCCTGACGGGTCAGTTTGGGGCGGGTGTTAAAAAAAGCCGACCCGCGCAACACTACCGTGGAGCAATTTGGGATTAAAGAGCAAGACCAGCAGCCTTTTGACTCTGCCAACGGTTTTCCTCACATCCTTAAAGTTGTGTACTACTGCCGCATGTCGTCATGCCGTACTTGGAGCCCCTTAGCGTCAACCTTGCTAACGTTAAGCAAAATAAGCAAAGTTAACCATGCTTTTTACCGTATGTGTTTGAGTCAGTTTCGGATGTGAGCAGGAGAGAAATAAGTGAGTGATTATTAGTCATTGTGAACACAGCACACAGTGCACCACAATGAAATGTGACCTCTACTTTGACCCATCTGTGAAGGAGCAGTGGGCACCTGACATGGGCAGCACTCGGGGAACAGTGCTTGGGGACGGTACCTTGCTCGCGGGTACCTCAGTGGTACGTTTACCGGTCCAGGATTCAACCCTGCGACCTTCTGGTCATGGGGGAATGACCTAACCGTTACGCTACCAACTGCCCCTGCTAAGAATCCCATCTCAGAAGCTCACTGGCTCTCTAATGACTCCTGTTGAAGCTAGCCTGCGACTTTTAGAAGATTTTGTAAGAGACATTAGTCCTCTCCTCCGTCATATAGAATCAGAAGAACGCACAATCACCAACCAGATCTAGCTTTTGTTGTATTTTTCCAGAATTTTATTGGTGTTGCTCATCAAGGGCCTTCCTCAGGGGCCCGAACATCATAGTGCTGGAAGTAGGATAGAGCCCAATTCCAACCCAAAACCCCTTGGAATGTAGCCGGTATTTTACCACTAGGCCATCACCCTAATAGTAATTTGCAATGGAAGCTAATCATTGGCGAGAGAGAAAACGCAACATCGGCCGTGACGTCACGCAACGCCGCGGCCCTCATCCGTTTAGCATAAACTGAAGTGCGTCGGCGGGGAAGTGTGTAAAAGTGGAATGAGTTCGGGAGCGCATGTGGCTGGGAGCAAGGTTAACGTTCTGATTGGTTCAGGGGGCCGGCGGTGCTTTATGAGGGCTATTTATGAACAGTTCTGATGATCTGGAAAGCAGCGAGCGGCCTTGGGGCCAGATGAATCCCGGTCATTAGCATTATATCAACACTTTATGAACGCTGACAGCAGAGACCACTGTACTTATAAATAAGGCTCCTTCTGCGGCGGAGCCCGGCGTACATCATATGCTAATATGTGAAACCCTCATGTTCCGTAGTTTGTTTGTTTATTTGCTCACGCTGTCTGGGTCCTGAAGGAAGAGGAGAGTGCAAAACAAGGATCTGAGACCTAATACAGTAAGATCCATAAATATATGGACACTGGGCATTTTCTCACTGTATTCCAGACTTTCAGCTTTAAGATTCAATAGTCTTTATCTGTCACATACATAGTTCTACAACTATGATCCTGAACGATCCTAAGAAAAAGATTTTAAGAGGCTTTAACACAGCTACTTCCTTTAAAAAGGTTAAAGGAGAGGAAATGTATTATTTAGAGAAGTCAAGGCTTTTTCTCGACCTCCCCAGTTTCAGTAATACCAGTGTACAGTCAGGTCAGAAAGTATTTGGACATAGGTAGATTTGTTGTCTTTTTCTTTCTGACAGGAGCAGGGACTTTCAAGAGGTTTTACAAAGGTATTGCCTCTGAAGAATAGGCTAAATATATGTGTCACGGAAGTGAGAAACGGAGAAATCTGCAGTCCACAATTAAGCTGGGGCCAGTGTTGGTAGTAATGCATTACAAAAGTAACGAGTTACAGTAGCGGATTACTTTTTGCTGTAGCGTAGTAATGTAAGGCACTACTTATCAATTTTCAGTAATATTTTACTCGGTACATGTTCAGTAACACGTGCGTTACAAAGCACTTTTAACCAAAATGTATTTGTTTAAAAACAGCAAGATCGGGAGACCTCATATTAATTATCTGTGATTAAAAAAATGCGTGAGAGTTGTATTTGCTGTTGGTGGTTAGTTGAGCCCCTTGCACAGTGCATCACATAAGGCTTGTTTCTCCGGTGAGATGGCAGAAGACAGTACTTTTGCGAGGTGGACGTTTGTGCATTACTTTGAGTTCGCCAGGGATGAAGACAAAAAGACTGTTTTAGTCAAACCCTGAAGAACTATCGACGTCGAGAAATAGCACTAGCAATTTGAAAAAACACCTCGAGCATTATGCATGACTTATGTTGAGAATCTCTTGAATTCAAAGAGAATAAAGGAATGACAATCGTAAGAAAAATGCATCTTTTCTTGTCGTTATAGTAAGCATTAATGTGGGATATAGTTTTGTTTTGTTTAATGATGAACAAGCCTAGACTTAATATTTATTCCACCTCTATTATGATGTTATTCAAATTCTAGTCATTTTTCATTTTGGCTGTTAATGTTTCTTGAATTGTCTCTTGAGCCCTTACTTTGCCAGTTATATTAATCATATTGTTTGTAGCCTGGATAGCACATAATCATTATGCTACAAAACATCACCTTTTACTGCGCATGTAATGATCTGCAATATTTTTTCTCATATTAGAATGTCAAGTTATATCTTCACAGTTATTTTGGTGAAAGTAACTGAAAAGTTACAGAAGTCATGTAACGATTACAATTCTGAGACAGTAATATTGTAAGGTGGCGGATAACATTTGAATACCAGTAACAAGTAATGTATAGTGTATTACACTTTGCAAGTAACTTGCACAACACTGGCTGGGGCAGTGGGGCAGTGGGGCAGTTGGTGGCGTAATGGTTAGGGTGTTCGCCCTGTTATCAGAGGGTCGCACGTTCAAGTCCTGGACCGGTACAGTTACCACTGAGGTACTTGTGAGCAAAGTGAAAGTGAGTGACCGCAGCTGGCATAGGCAGCGCCCCAAGAGCAGTGCATGGGGACAGTAGCTTGTTCATGAGTACCTCAGTGGTAACTTTACTGGGATTCGAACCAGCGACCTTCTGATCACATTACGCCACCAACTGCCCCGAGCAAGGTACCGTCCCTAAGCACTGCTCCCCGGGCACTGCCCATCTCAGCTGCCCACTGCTTCTTCACGGATGGGTCAAATGCAGAGATCACATTTCGTTGTGGTGCACTGTGTGCTGTGCTGTGCTGTGCTATGCTCACAATGACAAATAATCATTGTCACTTGCTTAAGCCTAGACTAGCTTTGAGTTTAAGTGATAACTCTCCATTAGCACTGCAGTTTAGTCCAAGACTAGGCTTAATCCAGCTCTTAAAAGTGATACTCTTCCTACACATCTTAATTGCCTAATTTCAAATGGTTGTGATTGATATACACAGAGAGATTTTCAAATATTGCACCAGTGTCCAGATACTTAAGGAACCAGGAAGAGTAACTAAAATCCTTGTTTAATAGTGTTTTTTAAGGGTGGCTAGTGTAAATGATGGAGGTGTGTTTGTCTAGGTCTTTGTGTGTGTCTCTCCCGTCCCCAAGATTTAATTTGAATGAAAAATGAAACAGTGTCAAAAATGAAAATGTCCATGATTGAGATTGGATGCCGAGGTTGAGGTCGGGGTTATTCAAAAGTAACAGACGTTGCAAGAAAATACCCAACAAAAATAGGAATGATGGAGTGTGTGTGGAGTGTGTTTGTCTCTCAGGTGTGTCAGGGTTGCCGAGTGTGTCCGCCGTCCCCCCACTCTCAGCCCATTGGCTGGCGATTGATTGGAAGGCCTCAGCTTCCTCAGCCAGCGCTTCTCCATAAATAAATCTTCATTTACATAAACAGATCTGTCCCGCGCTCAGTGCGCCGTGCGGAGGGGAGGATTGCCGGGAGAGACGGCCGCTTTTTGCCGGGGGAGCGGGTCGCTCGCCTGCCCCTTTATTGTGTTGTGAAAGTCCATTTCAAGGATGTCACCCCTAGCCCATTAGTTTGGATAATGAGCCCTATAAAGCACATTTATAACTCTTGACATAACAAGCAGACAGATTCCCCTTCGTACCTCCTTATTCTCTCTCTCTCTCTCTCTCTCTCTTGTGAGAAGAGCGAGAAGGTCACACGCTTGCCCCTGGATTTGTGCTAACACACTTTTTAGCAAAAGTTCAGAATGACACAGATTTTCACTCTAACCTCCTTCATGTGTCTTTCTTTCACACTTCCTTAGGAGCTGAGCAACACAGTAAAGATCTTTAGATTTCCTTGGACATATTGTTAGTTACTTTTGCAGCATTTTGCCAGATGCTCTTATCCAGAGCTGCTTGGGTTTAAATACCTTCCTCAGGAATCCCTTTTGTCTCTCTTAGGGAATCTGAGAACATAAATGCATAAATTCTGAGTTTTACTCGATTGTGAACAATCTCTAACTGGAGAAAGATGAATTTACATTTGAAAAGACACTTCCGCTGTAAAGAAGTTCCAGCGATATCAAATGAAAAAGCATCGGGTCAGTGATTCGATTCAGTATGATATCTTGATGCATCACGATGCATCGTATCAGTTTTTCTGTGTTACTTCACATTGGACGCAGATCAGGCATGGATCACAGATCAGGCAGCCATAGTTACAACCAGGATGTTCTTTTTAGCTCGGATGTTTATGCCATAGCCAGAAAATCGGTGGAAAAACCAGATATAATGGGTTATCGTCTGCCTCTACATCGATGCAGAATCATCCACGTCTGCATCACGATGCATCGATTATGTGATTGATTTCAACACCCCTGCTGATGACATCGCCTCACGTGATACAGACAAAAAACCACAAACTGTTATAGAAATGACTGTTTACAGCCAGAGAGACTTTTAGAAATACTTCATAATCATTGAAAAGACATTCTTTGGTAGAACTGTTCCCTAATTACAGAAATTATGAAAAAAGTCACCAAAAAAATCAGTGATACATTAGTGTGTTTAATGTGCTTTTGCATTACTGTCATAATTCACTGGGAAGCCAAAATCTTCTCACACTGATCATTTACATCTACTAGGGGTGTGACGAGACACTCAGCTCATGAGACAAGACGATACATGAGATTGGGTTTAGACTGAAGTTGGCAGCATAATCCCTGCAAAATTATAAGATTAAGAGAACGTTAAATGCAATTAGACTAGGATTATACCCAAACTATTCAAAAAACCCTCAACTCATCTTCTTGTTGCTTCGTTTTGGCTTCGTACTGGAAAAAGTTATGTGAACTTAGAACCATATTAGCCACCTGATTGGAGATGACATCAGTCAATCAGCTTTCTCCAAGCCTGTGATTGGCTGGTTTTTATAACGCAGTACCAAGTGGAGCGAGCGTGAAGGCAGAGTTAACACAAAGCTCAACACCAGTTAAGCACATACAGATGGCACATTTTCCTGGCGAAAGTTACCATACTATTTTTCTTTTCACCTCAGCAAGAAATCATAATATTGCAAGATCTCATGGCACCAGATCTCGTCACACACCGCACCAGCTTAAGAATTTCAGGGTAGTTACTCGGGGTGCTTAATTCAGAAAATCTCACAATTCTATTCCGATTTTTGGGTTCACGGTTTGATTCAAAATCGATTCATAATTCATAAACGATTCACGATTCAATATATAGATGAATTTTTTCCAGATTGCTGTCTTAAGTTACTTTTGTGGCGGATCAACAAAAACATGACAGTGAATCAAATGTAGTTCAGGGTTAATCAGTTTTATTGAATGCATGAATCGATTCTTAAACAACAGAGAAAGAATCATGATTCAATTCAAATAGATTTTTTTTTTGCACACTCCTAGTAGTTATTGTGTGATGGAGTCTGACTCTACTCTGTCTCCAGCATTAGGCCCCTGAGCAAGATCCTAAAGCCCAGGTGGCTCCAGGCAGGCTTTCCTGGTAATTAGGAGAAGGATGTCAGTTTTTACAAATGATGTGACTAGAAATGCAGAGGAAAGGCTACACTGAATTAGTCACTGAGGAACATTTGTCCCTAATTTGCTGCTGTCTTTTCTCCCACCCAAATTCTTAGGTGCAAAGCTGTGATTGACACACACGGCCAGCGCATCGGCTGCAGTCATTTTGTGGTGGAGGACGGCTACGTCCGGGACGAGCAGAGAAAGAGAACCTCAGACAGGTGAGCTAGGAGTGGTTCCTAAGTTCCTTAGTGCTTTCTTAAGTTAAAACGTTGTTAGAGTGCTAGTGCCGTGTTGGAGGCCCTTCTTGCACCTGACTGAAGTGTGTTTCGTTTTGATGGCAGCTCGGGAGTGTACAGCATTCCAGGTTTTTGTGCACAGTTATGTCAGTATATACAGCCGCACTGCTGACATGTTCATGTTAGAATCCATGAAGGGGAATAACATATGGACAGTGAGGGCCGGAAATGACCTTTAGGGAAGTGTGACCGAGCGTTACTTCATGTGTCTGGATTTGTGCTCTGTGGGAATAACTTCCTCCTCCTCCTCCTCCTCCTCCTCCTCTTATTCTTATGGTCCCATAGTTACACAGTATGTTTAAAGACATTAATGCCACTCCAGAGCCCAGTTCACTCTTTCTCCCTCTCTCTCATACTGCCTGTCTGCATCTGTCTGTCTGTCTGTCTGTCTGTCTGTCTATCTCCTTCATCTCTGTCTCTCTCTCACTCATTCTGCCGCTCTTTTTCCCCCTTTCCCTTCCTCTTTCTTGCTCTCCCGTGTCTTTCTCTCGCTGTCTCTCATTCTGCCTTTCTCCCATATCTCTCTCTCTCTCTCACTCTCTCACTCTCTCACTCTCCTCTTTCTCTGTCCCTGTCTCTCTCATTCTGCCGCTCTCTCTTTCCACATCACTCTGCTTCCCTCTTTCTGCCCCCCCCCCGCTCTCTTGCTCTGTCTGTCTGTCTGTCTGTCTGTCTGTCTGTCTGTCTATCTGTCTGTCTATCTGTCTGTCTGTCTGTCTGTCTGTCTGTATGTCTGTCTATCTAT
This sequence comes from Distichodus sexfasciatus, assembly GCA_032718565.1. Lineage (NCBI taxonomy): Eukaryota > Metazoa > Chordata > Actinopteri > Characiformes > Distichodontidae > Distichodus > Distichodus sexfasciatus. The sequence goes on along the minus strand of JAVGVS010000342.1, from coordinate 274,823 downwards.
CTACCTGTGTCTGCATCCTTCATCCTCTCCCTCTCTCTCATACTGTCCCCCTCTATATCTCTCTCATCTCCTTTATCTCCTCTTCCTTTATCTCTATCCCCCTCTCTAATTCTGCCCCGTCTCATTTTCTCCTCTCTCTCTTGCTCTCTCTCTCTCTCATTCTCTCTCTCTCTTTCTGCAGGCTGTCATTCCCATTCATCTGTCTTTCCTCTTCACTCTCCCTCCCTTACTCTCTCATTCTGTCGCTCTTTTTCTCATCGGTCTCTCTCTCTCCCTCTCTCTCTCTCTCTCTCTCTCTATCGGGGTAGTCATTACGAGGCGTTCTGGTGCATCTTATTTAAAAACGTTCACATTGCTAAAGGCTTGCTGTATTTCCTGTAGTTTCACACTTGCTGAATGTCTCAGCTCAGCACAGGCCCGATCTGGGGGCTCATCACTACACAAGTACAAATGCATATATGAATCTATTAGATTCCATTAGAATATTTGTATCATCTGTGCTTCCAGTAGAGCAAACAGCAGCGTTGTGTTAATGATTCAGAAATGACGTACTGAGCTGTCTTATGACTGGTGGATGTTTTAATATGTAACTAGAGCTGCACAACATGCATTGTGTTAATTATTACAGCATCGCGGGCATTCGCAGTACTGATTAAATACAGTGTCTGTGTGCTGTGAGAATCCTGACCAAGTTCCATATGCGTGTTCTGAAGGATTCACCACTTGATTTAATTTATTTTACCACATAATGTGTTCTCAAAACTACGCTCATTGTCCCCGGTTTGGCCTGTGGTTTCACTTTTCCCTTCGTGTTCTCACAGGCAGATCTCCAGAGCCGTGCTCATCACAGACCGATCACTTTTGCCCTCCGAGTCTGATCAGCAGGTACGGGACGATTATAATCCCGACGTTATTGTGTTTATTTATTTAACCGTTCGAGTGAATTTTTTCCCCAAAGTTTCGGGGCAGCGTAACGCTTAGGGTATTCACCCCGTGATCAGAAGATTGCCAGTTCGAATCCCAGGACTGGTACCACTGAGGTACTCATGAGCAGGGTACCGTCCCCAAGCACTGCTCCCCGATTGCTGCCCACGTCAGCTACCCCCTGCTTCTTCACGGATGGGTCAAATGCACATTTGGTTGTGGTGCACTGTGTGCTGTGCTGTGGTGCTGTGCTTCACAATGACAAAATAATCACTCACTTTCACTATAATGGTTTAGAACTAAAAATCATTTCAGTTCATTTGCTGAGATTAAGTAGTAGTAAAGTAGTACCTCGTAAGGATGTTTGTGTGTGATCATGCATATGAGCACTCTGCCGTTTACCGCCAAGCTTCTTGCTGATCTTGCACTTTTGCCTCAGCAGCTCGTTTCCCGTGGCGTCGGCATCGTCGTCATGGCGCCCATCTCATTTGTATGGATCCCTGGGCGGCGTCCAAACGGCCGGAGTGGCGGCGAGGCGTCAGGGCCGATTTGTGGCGGCGGCCCGACGATTTTGACGTTCCTCTCCGGAGCGTCCCGCTCCAAAGTGAATTATGACGGGCAAGAAAAACGGTTGAATGAGAGCTAAGGGAAGCTGATGAATTAATCGTGAGGCCGGAAGAATGCAAGGTGACGTGCTAGCGTCCGATGCTGGGGCTAATTTGAGTGCCAGCCGAGCACGAGAGTGAAACGGTGATCAGTGTTGCTGTATATCCAGGGTGGAATTTGCATTTGAATATGCGATTTTTCAATACAGTCTGGACACCTATTCAGACTCTCAGACGTTGGTCTCTATCACAAGAAAGACTCACACATGAAAACACAGACACACACACACTCTCTCTCCCAGTCACACACAAAGCTGGGAAGAGAAAAGCGTGCATAATTCCTGCTCATTAGACTCGGGGAAATTCATATCTGTGTCTTGACACAGTGTGGAAATGGAATATTACATGACTGCGTTTGACAAAACGTAATTAAATATTCAGGCTGCTTTTAATTAGCCGCTCATCTTTCCTAATGACGTTCCCATCAGAAAAGGGGGGGGAATAATCTTTGTCTTTTTTTTCCTTCACGGCTAGATTTTTTTTTGGAGCAGAGGTGTGTGTTTTGGTGGGTCACGGTCTGTCCGCTTCATTCGTTAAGACTCCTGTGTTAGTCTGTCTTAAACAGGAAGACGGTGGCAGTGATGCGTTGGGATTGGTGTAACAGGATTAGGAGGATCTCGTTTGGTTCGGGCCCGGTTTGCGTAATGGGATTTGTGCACTGTCTCGCCCACTTTATTACATTTTATCTCGCCCACATATAGATGGCGTGTACGTGTGCTTTTTGTCTAAACTTGTAATGTAGTTACTGACGCTCGTCTTCATGGTTTTGCCTGTGTCTCATGTATCATGCATTCCTGGCCATTGCACAAGTCCGAGTGTCTCAAAAATATTCGAAATAATTTGGTTCTGACCTGCACAAGCAATGTCATGTGCAAACACTTGACATTTCACTTCCTGAGATTTAGGTTTAGGGACTAGGTTTAGAGATAAACTTGCTCTACAGCCGTGTTCAGCCTTGTTTTTATAATGCAGAGCCAGTTTAGGTGTCATATTTTGGATGTGTTCAGCGTTCCTATTATTTGTCATTGTGAAAGCAGCACAAGGTGCACCACAACGGAATGTGACTTCTGGATTTGACTCATCTGTGAAGGAGCAGTAGGTAGCTGATGTGCAGCCGACGGGGAGCAGCGCTTAGGGACGGTACCTTGGGGTGAACTCCCTTAACGTGACGCCACCAGTGAAATCACTATGGAAGCTAATGAAATCAGGAGTGTGTTTTAAAATATGTTCAGACAGCATTTGCGTAGTGTACTAAGACTTTCTGACCCTTGTCCTCATCTCTGCACCAGATCTCGCTGGTGACTGTACCGCCTCTAGGTGAATCATCTCCAGCTGTTCGCATGGTGGAACTCTGCTCTTCCTCCATGACCTGCATGCCTGGAACATGTAAGTCCTGCTTTCCACCGCAGCTACACCACCAAAACTACTACTGCCACCATTTTTAGGGTGTATTACATTTACATTTACAGCATTTAGCAGACGCTCTTATCCAGAGCGACTTGCATTTCCTTATTTCAGGGACACTGCCCCTGAGAGCAACTTAGGGTTAAGGGTCTTGCTCAGGGACCCAATGTTGGTAACGCCAGAGATCGGATTCAAACCCATAACCTGTCGGTCCAAAGGCGAGTGTTCTATCACTAGGCTACCAACACCCTGGTGTATTCATTTATTTGGTCCGGACGCTGCATTTTTTAAAAATGTAATATTTTATATTTTTGAAAGATTTAAAAATTGCACTGGATCAGTTTTATCTTTTTTACAGTGTGTTTGTGTTTAACATGAGGTCTGTTGGCACTCAAAGTCCTGGTAAAGGCTCCACTCCCCCGACCCCGGGAGGGATTCAGAGAATGAATGAACAATGCGTTAAACGCAGGTCCTGCACAAAACTACAACCTAAAAGGCTGTGAGTCGTGCTGCCGTCCACTGTCCCCTGTACATACACATCTCTCTAAGCATTATTATTATTATCATCATTATTATTATCATTATTATTATTTATTATATAATTTTAATATTATACTGCTACTACTTCTTTTCCTGTGTTCAACTGTCTGTATATTTCTGCATTCCGTCCGTATGTCTTTGTGTGGACCTTGAGCTTCGTCCTTTCATCTCTCTGTAAATTCTCTATGGTGAGGAGCCAGTAAAGTTGACTTTGATTTCCCTCCTCATGAATGTGAACTTCAACTCCATCAGATGCATAAGAGGAGTAACAGCGTTCCTCGCATTTGGTGGCATCAGACAGAAAACACTGACTGAAAAGCAGATTTACTTTATTAATCTCTATGTAACATTCATAACAGCAGCATGTTTAACTGGTGATGCTTTGGCTGCTATGCTTTAGCAGCATTTATCAGTAACTGTCCTTCTTTTCTCTTCCTTCATCCTTTTTTTTCCCTTCATCCCTCCTTCCTTCCTTCTCTCGTTTATCATTTAATCAGCAGCCTGTAGTTTAACAGCTCTGGGTCAACTAGAATCAGCAAAAACAGCTTTAAACAGCCTTTTTCATTTCTCATTTTTACCCGTTTTCACCATTTTATCCCTTTTTACTTTTTTGCATCATCAGCAATTTCTCCCTCCTCAGCCTTAATATCGGGTATGATTTTGACGACCTGCATCTTAATAAAGTGTAAACGGTATCCGGTAAGCTTGAGGTTACACGAGTGCATCGGTAACGACAGAAACCCTGCCATTTAGCTCCTATTTGTCCGTCACACTATTACGCCAAATTTACACCATTCCCAAACTTAAACCCTTAAAATTACACATGGTCATGGACTCGTCCCTCAGGCGCCCGAACCCACCGCTTCTCCTTCCCCCGTTCCACCCTTCTGCCCAACCACCCTAGCGGCGGCCCTGTCGTTAACTCCATTGTTATTTATGGAAGTTATTCTTTTTGTTACATCGACATTATTTTGCTATCCATCACGGCGACGCTGGAGAGGCGGATGAGGAGGAGACGGATCGCCAGGCTTGACACCGGCCCCGGCGGCCGACTCGCTCTCCCTCTCCGAGCCGAAGATGAGGGGGGAGGAGGATGAAGAGCTTAATCAGCGGAACTTCGCTTTCCCTCCATGGGAATTGACTCGAAGGAGTCTTGCAGTCCTCCCCTCCCCTCCCCTCTCCCGAAGCCCAGCTTCCCAGTGGGAGATAGATGGGATTCTCTCCCCTTTTAAGTCGTCCTCATCTGCGTCGACACATCGCTCACAATCAGCCCCATGATGATGAGGCTGACGGACGCGGCGGGAAAAGCATGGCGTCGCTCATTCATCCCCTAATCGCCTGCCGTTTGTGTCCGCGTTACGGCGGAGGCACCAAAGAGACGCTCGTTGCTGAGGTCAATAGAAATGCGTGAGCATCCGTTTTGAGGCAGAATACCTGTATCATTAGTTCTTTTGGTTTTATAAATTAAAACCAAAATCAAAACTTTAAAAATAAGGTTTTTTTTTCAATATTCGTTCCCAACAACAAAAGAATAACGAGTCATTTTCCAGTTTTGACTTTTGTGCTTAAATGACAAATGGGGTTGAAAACGCCAAACTGACTGACAGTTCTGAACGTATGGAGACACCTAACCGCTGCAGCACGGCGGACATCTGGCCATACACTTTTCTAGCCTCTAAAGAGCTCTCATAATGTCCATGAGTCCTCCAACCTGGCCGTGGTGTCCAAGCTTCTCCTTCTGGAATTTTTTCCCTTTTTATAGTCTTCTGCATGTGAGTGACTGAGTGAGTGGTAATTTGTTATTGCGAACACACCACAGCACACAGCACAAATGTGAACTCTGCATTTGACCCATCCGTGAAGGAGAAGTGGGCAGCTAACATGGACAGCGCCCCTGGAACAGTGCTTGGGGACGGTACCTCAGTGGTACCGTTACCGGTCCGGGATATCGAACTGGCGACCTTCCGATCACGGGGCGAACTCTTTAATTATTGCGCTACCAACTGCCCCAAGCGGTTACTTCTGGGTCACGTCTTGCATTCAGTGCAGATTTGGAAATTGGAAAATTCCTCTTGATTTTTATTGGATTTGGTTTTGGAATATTGGAAATTTTGGAATGTTGTTTTCAGTTAGAAAAATGAGTGAGCAAATGATGTGCAGATTAATCAATTCATTATTTTTTAATTCAGCATCTCTTCAGTTAACGCTGCACGCACGAGGCACAGTTCTGCAGGTTTGACCAAAAGCAAGACAGAACCACACGAAATGACCAGATTTTTAATCTCATTGGCTTTGTAGCTCCTAAACATATCCCTTATTAAAACTATAAAGTTATTTACCTGCTTTCCTACATTTCCGTGTTAGGGTTTAATCTGGAATCTGAGATAATCCTGCATGAAATGACGTTCTTGAGCCTTATCCAGTTATTTTATTTCACCCTTAATCTTCATGCAGGAAATGTCATAAACACTACAGAACATGATAATTAGTTGTAACCAGTATAATGAAAGGTGTTAAAGGAACACGAGTGAAAAATAACACCTCAGTCGGGAATTTAATCATTAGCAGTCACCACGTGTTTATTTACGTATAGATTAAATTTACTGTTTTGTTTCTCGATAAAATATTTATTAATCAATAGAAAAATCTCGTGGTGCAGATTTTCAAAGCAAATTTGAATCCAGATTGAGTTCGTTCCATTGTTTTTTAACAGTTTGAACCTATTAACGGCTTCCTGTTATAGCTTTACTTGTGTCGTTTTGAGGGGCTTTGCATTTAGACTTGTTTTAATTCCTCCTGAACATATTTAAGCCGGCGTCTCCGTTCGCGAGCGTCGTGAGCTCTTATGTCCACAGTTAAAAACAGGCGGCGCATGTTGATCTTGATGGCGCTTCAGCGAGCCTCAGATCTCTCCAGGACGCCGAGCTTTCAAAGCCAGCGTTGTCGGGGAGGGAGCGTTTGTCAGAGTTCTGTAACGTCTCCCGAGTGGGCCCAGCCTTTAGCGCCGACACACACCTCGCGTCCCAGCGGAGAGGGCTACATCTGCGCTCCTATCCATCCAAACCCAGCAGCCCGCCCCCGGTGTGCCGTCCCACCGCCGCGATTGTTCTCTTTGATCCGTACACGCGTCGCGCCGCAGAACTGCGAGACCAACAGAACGGAGGAAGAGTTGCTGCTAAACGCTTGAGATTTCCGGTGTCTCAACAGAGTCGCTTAGAAGCGCGTCGCCAGTTTGAAGCGCGCTGTCCAGCCAGTTCTCATTCGCAGCGTCCAAACGTGACTTGAGACGTTCTCAACATTTTTAAAGGTGTTATAAAAGTAAGAGTTGGTGTGTTGTTATACCACGGATAAAGTCTGGTGTTCAGAGGGGTTAACGGCTTGACCCCGATCGCCCCCGGTACCGGGGGCAGAACAGGAAGTTGTCATTAAAGGTTTTAAATAGTCGGTAAACGTAAACAAACATATGCATGCGGCACATCAACGTCACCGACAGAATCTCCTCTAAAAATCTCAAACCAATTCCAACACCAAACACATAAAATAAACAAAGAACAAAACACTGCGTAGGTCTACGTGGAAGAAACACGGCTGTAGAATCTATACTACTACGGCTAACCATGCATACCGTATATCATATGAAAGCCCAGACTCCGCAGATTGCGCAGATATGTTTTTTTGGGGCGAACATGATTTTTTTTTCCATGTTCTGCTGTGCTGCATCTTCCTTTATTCTGACCCAGTAACATGTACGCTGCTTCCACAAGTGTTACCTTTAGAATGATACCAAAAGCATAAAAATAGACCTTGTGGTTGCTGTAAAACAGTCTCTAGGTTTAACAGGTTAATGATCATACCCATAATTCCTAGAGCAGCCATACAGTAGATTCGCAGCGTCTTTCTCAACCTCCTTTCACCCTGATCACGCTCTACACCTTAATAAACGATGAGCAGATTTTAGCAGGAAAGAGGGTCTCCACTGAGTCCCGCTCCTCGTTAGGACTAACGAGATTTACCCTCCAAAGAAATTAGAGCCAAACGTCACTTCATTCACTCGCGTCATTAACCGCGTCCCAAACCGCACTCCTTCTCAAAAACTAGTGTGTGAGGACAGCAAGTGGCTGTGTTTGGACATGTGGAGTAAGACAGTGTGTGGTTTGGAACTGAGCCACTGTTTAACTTATTCTGCTGAAGAATGAAAAATGTGTCCTAATTACCAACGTGGAAGGCCATTTCCCGTCTCACGGGTATACGTTAAGACAAGAACGTGGAACGTGACATTTTTCTTCTTTTTTCTCTTTTTAAAAAAAACTAAACGCCTCATGGTGTAATAAGACGTTCAGACCCATCTATGAAAGTGAAAGTGAGTGGTTATTTGTCGTTGTGAACACAGCACACAGTGCACCACGACCAAATCTGACCTCTGCATTTGTCAGCAGTGGGCAGCTAATGGGCAACACCCAGGGAGCAGTGCTTGGGGACGGTACCTTGCTCATGAGTACCTCAGTGGTACCTTTACCGGTCCTTCCGATCACAGGAGCAACTCCCTAACCGCTACACTACCAACTGCCCCAAACCTGTGTATCTGACCCATCACTTTTCCACCTGTTTGGATTCTAATAAACTCATACAAGGATGATGATGATGATCCAAGGTTTTGACTTGACGGCAGAAGAAGGTGGCCCCCGGTGATCGAGTTTCAAAATGATTCCGCTGTTGCATTCAGAATGAAGTTTGCAACACAGTGATTATTATATAACCACCTCGCATCTTAAATGTGTGGCTTCAACACCTAGCCAAATAATCACAAACAACGAGATTTTCAGATTAACTGTACATGGCAACTTAAACAATACAATTTCAGTGTTGGCGCCGTGGTTAGCGCTGCCGCCGCTGCTCTCAATGAGAACGTCCTGGGTTTGAGCCCCGGGCCGGCCGCAGGGCCTTTCTGTGTGGAGTTTGCATGCTCGAGTGGGTTTCCTCCAGGTGCTCCGGTTTCCTTCCACAGTCCAAAAGCATGCAATATAGGTTAATTAGAGACTCTAAAATTGACCTTGTTAGCTGTGAATGTGAGCGTGATTATGTGATTGTTCGTGCCCTGCGGTGTGTTGGCCCCTGCCCAGGGCTTTTCCCCGCCTTGCTTCCCGTAAGTTCCTGGGATAGGCTCCGGAGTCATCCCCTACCCCAGTTGGGATTAAGCGGTTCAGATAATGAATCAATGAGTTTCAGTTTATATTTGTTTATTTGCAATTACAAATCGCAAAGAATGTTCAAAACGGCCCCTTCTGCAGGGGTCCTGGCACATCTTTAATGGCCCTTTAGCCCAGACGATTTAAATGTTTTTTAAGGTATTTGTAGCTACGTCTAAGTCGTGGTGGGTTTTATGAGAACGGTAAGGGTGGCACTGAGGTACTCATGAGCAAAGTACCGACCCTAAGCACAGCTCACCGCCTGCTACCAACAAAAGCTCTTTAACAGAGGAGTCAACTGCAGAGGCCATTTGGTTGTGATGTGGTGTGTTCCTAATGACAAATGTGACCCTCCACGGCAAAACCAGTCGCTTGTCGCAAATTTTCAAACTTGAGTTATGATGTTTTCATGAAAGGGCATAAATCAAGCTTCAAAACGATACCTATATCGAATGAATCGGACGACATATGACTGAGATATCAACATTCAAATGAGTCGGGTTTCTCCTGTCACGCCAAGTGAGAAACAGAGAAATCTGCCTTTGAAGTTGACTATCGCCGTAGCACTCACAGACGCTTGGTGCGGTCGCGGCTACGTTTGCATTTACGGTAGCCTACGCTGCATTCACAGCCACACGGATAGCCTACCTGCGTTAGGTTAACTGAACTCGGGAGACGAAGATGGATTCCGGAGAAATATCTTCACGCTAGTCAACCAGTGGATTTACCGTAAATATTGAAGTAGAGCGGTCAAAACAGAAACTTTTAACATTCTGCTGGAATTGAATTCCTCACCTCAAGAAAGTCACGTTTTTAGGATGGAAAGGGTAAGTTTTTCAGCCAAATTTATTCACAACAGTACAGTATAGACCTTCCACTGTTTCAAAACACTAAAAACAAAAAATCCAACATTTTACCCCACACAACATAAACGCTCGTTTTTCTCGAAAACCTCCGTTGCAACAAGCGACTGCTTTTGCCGTGGAGGGTCACATATAATCACTCACTTAATCATCATTAGTACATTAGTATGTAAACAGGTTTTGACTTGTTCTGTTCGTGCTTGGTTCTGATTTGTGCTACGAACCTCGGACTTCGAACATGAAAGTCCAGTTCGGACTCTTCATTATCACACTGTGAAGCGATAATGGTCATGGTGACGCCTTCCAGACATGGGAAGTGGGTTATGCGTTGATGCTGTCCACTCTAACTCAAGCTTCCCTCCGCAGATTTGGTACACCTGACCTGCTCGTCTGTGGCCTCGGCTCGGGAGGACCTGGCGCCCGTCGTCTCCCGCCTCTTCCACGTCCCCAGCGGCTCCGGCCCGGAACCCGAGGAAGGTGAGACCCCCCGTCGCGTCTCTTCCCATTAGCGGCCCCTCCAATATCCGAAGCCATTAGCGTTCCCGCTCTATTCGTCTCAGCGTTATTGACCCCCGACGGCTGCCCCCTCTGTCCTCGTCTCTCCGTCCAGCTGTCCACACACACACAGCTCCTCCATTTCTCGTCTTTTAAAGAAGAAAGATCTGGCGTTGGCGTGACATTCAGCAAGAGGGGCCGCGCCAAGACGTTACCGCCAATAACAGGTGATGGATATTGATGGCGGCGCGGTTGTGGGGGGGGGCATTGATTCCCATTACGCTCTGTCAGGGTCTGTCCGGCCCCTCCCCCGTGACTGTAAATTGGAGCGTGACCTCGCTGCCGACCTCACGTTAAGAAGGAAGTTGCGTTTTGGGAATGCGTTTCTTTATTAGCCGGATTTTGCAGTTCGATTAGAAAGCATAAGAATGAAGGGATGTGATCCGTTACGGCGACGCTTTCTGAGAGATTAAATTTTGTTTTAAAGATTTTTTTAAATTGAGGATGGAATGCAGTGAAGCAAGGCCACAGGAGGAGAGCGAGGACGAGGCTTGTCTGCTTTTTCTTTATCATCATCATCATCATCATCACTCTCTATCTCTCTTCTCTTTCTTACACTGACTCTTGCTTTCTCTCTTTGACGTCTTTCCCTCTCCTTCAGTCTGTCTCCCTGTTCCCTTAGAATTGATCAAATCACTCAGTTGGAGTATTTAACAATCATCTCTCCTTTAAAGTGCAAAGTTGGTTAACACTTCAGAGCAAGGGTTTTCAACCGGTGGTCCGCGGCAGCAATGCAGGTGGTCTGGGACATGCTCCAGTCCAGTCCAGTTTCACTATTGAAATCACTTTTTAAAAATTATTTTATTTTTCTACATGACTATTCCAGATGATTTGGGCATCTTTATGAATAATCAATTTAATGCAAGTTTTAAAATAAATAATATTAAAAAATCCTATTATTTCTATTTTTTCTGCACGTGAGTGAGGGGCCACTGACTGCTGCTTAGTCTGAACGGAGGTCCCTGGGACAGAACCAGTTGAAAACTCTTGCTCCAAAGAAATTGGAGCAAAACATCACTGCGTTCACCCCCGTCATTAACTGCATCCCAAACAATTTTTTTGATTAGATTGACCACTTTCAAGGTGTTTCTGCTGAATTCTGGCGATAATTTGATTAGTTATAAAAAAAATTAATTTTTCATTTTCATTTTCCAAATTGTCAAGAAATGAATAGTTAGTTTAAAGATTGTTCTTTAATTTCGGACGATTTGCAGCCCGTTGGCCTTTGGCTGTAAGGAGAAGGACGGCTTGGGCAGGTGTGATGCGAGACTGGAAATGTCGAGATTGAAATGACGGCTCCATCTCCACCGTCAGCGCCACCGTCGCCACGCCGCTGCGGATGAGGGCGATCATGATGGTCATCGTTTTGTTTTATGGCCGCTTCCCCTCGGCGCTGAGGCAAGGTCACAGGAGGAGAGCGAGACCGAGACCTGTCTGCAGCTCACGCTTTTTTCGCTCCTTTTTCATCTTCATCATCATCATCGTCGTCATCATCATCATCATCATCCCTCTCAATCTCCCTTCCTTTCTTATAGTGGCTGCTGCTTTCTCTCTCTCTCTCGTCCCGTCTTCAATCTTGTCCCTCTGTTTTCTCTAGAACTGATGGAATTGCACTCTGTTGAATATTTAATATTAATTGTCTCTCCTTTAAAATGCAGAATTGCCGCACCAGTTTCTCTGTGTGTGTAAATGTGTGTGAGACGGCGTTGTGCTCAGGTGCGGGGCCGGCGTGGCAGCGAGGGTGTGTAGCAGGGCCTCGCTCGACACAGCCTTTTTATCACAGGAATGAGCTAGTAGTATTTTAATTAAAATGTCAGAACAAATACTGGCAGAGGTCTTGAGGATGTATCACTAGATAAGAGGAGCAGTGGGCCAGAACAGGTCAAAGAGACAAAGTCACCTGGGCGCCACATCCTCATTCATCCCTGCTCCCAGTCTGTGTGTGTGTGTGTGTGTGTGTGTCACATCAACACTGGCGTCCTTTAAATATATATATATATAGAGAGAGAGAGAGAGAGAGAGAGCTGGGTGATATATTGATTTTATCGATTAATTCAGATTTGCCGTTCAGGTCGATTTGTTTTTAATAAAAATGTTTTTTCTTAAACTTCCGGCTCCGACGCTCCCCCTTGGGCTCCCATAGTTCAGAGTGGGCAGCGATTGTGGGAGAGCCAGAACTTGTTCCTAAGAAAGGGCGAGCTTCACCCGCGGGGCCCGGTGGAAAGCAGTCACAAGATGTCACAGTGTTTATTGTAAAAGACATGATGCCCATATATACTGTGGAAAAGATGGCGTTCGTTAACATGCTGAAAGCTGTATGTTCTACCGAGCCCCAAATATTGTTCTGAAGTTGCCTTTCCACAACTGCAGGGATTAACGTTTTCTGTCACTACGACACATTTCCTTCCATTGGACTCTAGCTGTGGCAGATTTCCATCAATCAAACTCATGCATATTTGAGATAAAGGCTGTTCCGATGAGAATTAAAATGCGAGGGTGAGTGGGTTCACATCGCGAACTCACTGTCTACAAAGATGTTGTCAGTAAGCAAGGTGTATTTTGGATAGCTCACTTCGATAGCCTTCTTATTAGCATGATGATTTTGCAGGTTCACTGATTGTGTTGATTTTGCAGGTTCGCTGATTGTGTTGATTATGCAGGATCAGCTGTGTAAACACACGTGCAGTTAGTTTTAGCGTTCGCGATTCTCATGTGGAACGCTCCGGTTCAGTCAAATCTTCCCTTTTATTACAGACAAAACTCATATTTTAGCAGATAAATAACAACCACCACCAGCGTTCTACTCACAGTACAGCCTTTTATTAAGATGTGTGTTTATTCCGGAACCGCATCCATTGCATTTTTAGCGCCGAGTTGCGCGCGGGGGATTGTGGGAAATGTAGAAGTCTGACTTTCCAAATCCCTTTAGAAGCCGCACCAAAGTTTGGCTTAATTATTACCACTGTTGCATATTGGAAACTGACACTGTTAATAAATATTATGATTTCAGGGGAAAATGTTCTCACCTTTTATGTAGAGCTACGCCGAGCCACGATCAATGACGTCTGAACTCAGCCAACATTGCCTTCAAATTAGTTTTAGATTCAAAGCACTGTAAAATGGATTACGAGCCTATATTGGCTTATATTTGCTTTGTGTGTGTGTGTGTGTGTGTGTGTGTGCATTCAGGCTCGGTGCCAGACTGTGTTAGAAGTGACTGAATTTGGAAAGTGCGAAGCCGTGTCCGCGCGTTAGGCCCGTTGGCGTATGCTAATCTGACATTTCTCACATCTGTGTGCGCGCACGTTGGGCGCGTCGACCGCACGCTCGGGCCGCTACACGCCGCCTACTAATACTTACGCAGGCACATGCCTCAGCGCAGCGGCTAATTCACCATCGGCTTTGGGCCCGTTTCACGTTCGCGGCTCGATTTGTAGAAGGTCACGGGAGAGGTGACGCGACCCCGGCGCCGTCGCCGCGACTTTCTTTCGTCTTTCTAAAGCGCCATTAAACATTGATACGGCCACACCCTTTACCAAATTAAGCAAATCGCCGGGCCACTCCGGGCAGGAAAAGGAACACGCGTCATAATTGTGTGACATTTGGGTAATGACCGCGCTGACATTTCGGACCGACACCTTTCTCTCTCCCTCTCCACACTTTCTCCAGTCCTTTCTTTCACCACTCGGCTTTTCTTCCCGCTCCTCGGCACGGACGGGCGGGAAAGAGAGGGAGAGAGAGGGAGCGCTCTCGTGCTTAAAGGGTAATGATACCGACTGACAGCTTTACACTTTCAACAAGACACACACACACACTCCTCTTATGTTTAGCCGTATACTCACCCCGGCCCGAGACGCCATCAAAATGAAAAGTGGGGCGGCCGCTTGGTGCCGGGACGATCACCGGGTGCTGGCTTGGTGGCGTCGTTGTGCTTAAGAGGGGTCTTAAAGAGTTTTAACGCAATTAAGAGCGGAGAAGAGAGAGAGACTGAGGTATTTATAATGACAATTAGATTATTTTATTATTGTTTAAATATTACAGTTATCAGTTCAACACGCCGTGTACAGAAGGCCAAATACTACAAAATTTAACCTTTACATTTGCAGCGTTTTTAATCAGAGAGACTTTCGTTCCCTAATTACAGGGACGTTTTCTCTGCAGCAATTGGGGTTAAGGGTCAGTGCTACAGCTGGAATTGGGATAGCAAGACTCCAACCCCTAACCTTGTGCACCCTAGTGGAGTTAGTGGAGTTGGTAGTGTAACAGTTAGGGAGATGGCCCCGTGATAAGAAGGTCGCAGACCAGTAAAGGTACCACTGAGGTACTCATGAGCGAGGTAACCATCTCCAAGCACTGCACATCAGCTGTCCACTGTGCCTTTGCAGATGGATCAAATGCGGAGGTGACGTTCTGTTGTGGTGACGTTTCGCTGTACTGTGCTGTGCTGTGCTACATTCACAATGACAAATAATCACTCATTTCTGCCACCGGGTCTCCTCCACCCAAGACCTCAGCAGCTTCTGCTGGTCCTCCCACCACCTTGCTTTACTTTGTCCTGCTTCTCCTTTATTCTCTGTCTAGATTCAGAGTTTATAGTTACAGCTTCATTACCGCCTGAGGACAAAATCAAAAATGCTGGATTGTTCAAAAGTTCTGCTCTGGTTGTGTAATCTCTATGGATTTCTGGATGCGTTAGGGATGGCAGGCAGTGCTCTGATTCAGTAAGAAGTGTGTTTTTGTGTGCAGCACCTGTGTGAGCCGTGAGGAGAGTGGGGCAGCTGCTGACCCCAGCCAGGGCAGGTCTGGATGCTGCAGAGATTTTTAGCCTTTAAATAACAGCTGCTTATATGCTGTGTGATGAAAGCAGGAGGAGAGAGAGAGAGGGGCTTTATTCAAGGGATTCACCTTTTTTCTCTCCAGATGGCCTGTCTGGACCCATCGAGTCGGCTCAATTCTGCTTCAGTTGTGCTCTTACTTTTACATGCCTAGGTCTGCAGAAAAACCCCAGGTTTCACTTGGGTTAGGGTTTGGACATTTTAACATTAAGGTATTTTTTAAAGAAAAAACTGAAGTGAAACTACCCAGAATATAAAAAATGTTGAGTTTGTTAAATTAATGAACTGTAAAATTCAAAGTATTGCACAATTTAGCTTATTTAGAAGTCTTCTTAATGCCCTTTTTCTTGTAAATGTTCATTAAATAATGACTCCCATTTTCATAATACTGACAGTCGTTCAGACTTGTTTGATCTACGTAACGTCACTTTTTCCCACCTCGTTTTTGAGTGTAAACCCTGTTTTGCTCGCACCGTGTTTGTTGTGAATCTCAACGTGCCTGTGTATAACCCCGGCTGGCTGGTGATAATGGTGATGTTGTCTGCAGGGTGTGAGGAGAGCCAGAAGCCCACGCTGCTGTGGGTGGTCTACTTCAACATGCGAGACACGTCCGGCCTGGACAGCAGCTGCTACACCCTGCCCAGCAACGTCCACGTCTGCACCGGGCCCGACGCCAGCCTCGGCAGCAACTACTCCATCAGCCTGGTGCGTCCAGCCAGCAGGGGGCGATCACACACAGCTAGCAGCAGGACAGGCTAAAACTGGTTTTATTATACGTACATGTGTTTAGATGTTTATTAATTAATTTTTAAAGATGGGTTTAGCTTTTCCTTATTATAGACATGCCATATTCCACAGATAATGATTTCAGTACCTGAACTCGGGTCAGTATCCAGTACCTGAACTCAGATCGATATCCAGTACCTGAACTCAGGGCAGTATCCAGTACCTGAACTCGGGTCAGTATCCAGTACCTGAACTCGGGTCAATATCCAGTACTTGAACTCGGGTCAATATCCAGTACCTGAACTCGGATCAATATCCAGTACCTGAACTCAGGGCAGTATCAAGTACCTGAACTTGGGTCAGTATCAAGTACCTGAACTCGGGTCAGTATCCAGTACCTGAACTCAGGTCAGTATCAAGTACCTGAACTCGGATCAGAATCCAGTACCTGAACTCGGGTCAGTATCAAGTACCTGAACTCGGGTCAGTATCCAGTACCTGAACTCGGATCAGTATCAAGTACCTGAACTCGGATCAGTATCAAGTACCTGAACTCGGATCAGTATCAAGTACCTGAACTCGGATCAGTATCAAGTACCTGAACTCGGATCAGTATCAAGTACCTGAACTCGGGTCAGTATCAAGTACCTGAACTCGGGTCAGTATCAAGTACCTGAACTCAGGTCAATATCAAGTACCTGAACTGTATTGCAACATGTATAAAATTGTGCTGGAGTTTTATAATCAGCATTAAAAAAAGACAGTTTGTGGGTTATTAGGGTTTTATGATCTTATCCAAATAAAAAAGTGTTGCTCGCCACTCATTATGAATACAGGGCACGAAAGGATTACAGTCAGTTTCGATGTATGTGGTATATGCAGTGTGACACCAAATAATATACTGTGTGTGTGTGCAGGCTGAATCAGTGTTTCACCACATCCTCCCAAATGAGGACTTCTGCCCCCCTGCTCCCAACCCGGAGGACATCATATACGACGGCGACGGTGCAGGAGAAGCTTCCGGATTTGAGGACTCCGCCCCAACAGAGGAGGCCGTAGCTGAGGGTGAGGGTGGAGTTCAGGAGACTGACCAACCGGCCGAAGGTGAAAAGGTCGTCACCCAGGAAACTACACCTGAATGTGAGGCTGAAGTCCCACCCAGTGAGGAATAGTTCCACCCACTCACTTAGGGACTGTCTAATAAAAGCTGTCCTTCGTAAACATGGCCACTACCCCTTCTCCAAGCAAAGAGCAGGCAGGGTGTTGTGAAAAAGCAATCCATGTGCCATCCATGTAGCATTTGTTTTCCACATTAAAACCATAAGCCAGAAAACTTTTTTAGTGTTTGTTTCCAAAAACCAAATAAAAAAACAAGTTATTTTCCATTTTACACTCATATAAAAAATATTTCCATTTGGTTTTTAATTGGGTACAAATAGCATGACGCAGAGGTGACCCTTACACATGGTCAATCCAAATATATGTACATATTGGTTTTAATGTGAAAAACGAATGAACAAATGACAGATGGATTAAGAGGGCTGGTGGCCGCTGGTCTGACCCCTGCTCTGTCCCCCTGCCTGTGCTGCTCTCTACTCCTCTGAATGCTTGTGGAGGAGGACATTCCTTTCTTCACCCCTGTCCTTTGATAACCACCTACAAATAAAAAAAAAAATCTACACAAAATAGAAGTGTCTACACACTGTGCTGATGAGAATCGAGGTGAGAGGAGTCTTGAGGCTCCCCTGAGTGATGAGCCAAAGTGTTTACGTCTGTTCACTTCAATCTCACTGTAAGGATGTGGCAAAAATGATGAACATTAATCCAGAATACAACCATGACTCATTCAGGGGTGAAAATCATGTTATCGATTCAATGGACAACAATTCAACATCTGCCAATATCAGAAAGTCTGCTACGATACGGTTTTCATTTGATTCCGTTCAGGAGCCAGCGAGCAATATGAGACAATATCCTAAGATGAGTTAACACAATCACTTCTATTCATGTCACATCACAAAAAAGGCACTAAAACATCATTTGATTTTACTCCTGAGCTCAACCAGGCATTTAAAGGTAAAACAATCTTCTCTTAATGAAAACCTCATCACATAAAGCGACGTTACAAGATGTATGCTCGATATTTTGGGGTTGCTGATCATTGAGTCGATGTATCAGTGTAGATCGATGTATAGTTACATCCCAGGCTCTCCTGAGTGATGGACAACTGTGTTTACTTCAAACTCATTGTGGTTACTAAAATGAACTTTAAACCAGAAAAAAACATGTCTCATCTCACAGCAGCCTGCAGCTACCAAGCCTAGGTTTACTTCGATGGAAACATGAGTGGTAAAATTTTTTTTTTTTTTTCACCCACTTGCTTTAAATTTTCAACTGTTTTTACTGTTGTTTATTTATTTATTTTCACCCAAATTGCCTTCTTTTACAGACTTCTTTTATCAATGTCCTCACTCTTAATATGGCTTTTCTTTGCCTTTCATACTGTGCTGGAATTAAGACCATTTCTAACACTGGGTTAAGACAAGTTTTCCGTCGTTTTATTAAGTACGCAGGATTACACTTTAATTTGAAGGTTTAAACAGATATTGTGGCGATGAGGCAAAACAGAGATTATGATCATGAAATTCTGATCCGTTTAAATGTTTAAATTGATATTTGAGATCTTGATTTGAAAGTTCCTGGTTATACCTGGTTTTCAAGGTCAGTTGATGGAAAAAAAATGAAAGCTTTATGCTCTGAAAGGTCATTGCTGTTTCACACGTCTCTCTGCAAACACACACTTCCACTGTGTGGCACGAATGTATTAGGGCTGGTTAACTACAGTTACTTACGCGGTTGGTGTGTATTCTGAAGCAGTTTAAACTGTGATTAAGGCGTAACGTTTGTAAATGCATCCCCAGCACTGTAACGTACATGTTGGACATTTAATATTGTTGCTCCTCTCACTAAGCCTTAGTAGACTCAATTTGCCAAGGAGACACAGCGTCGTACTCGTTTCAATGCCATTACTTTTTTCTGTTCTTTGAAATCCTTCGATGGCGTATTAAGACCACTGTTGATAGAGCTGAGGGGGAGAGTATAATATACCGAGAGAAAAGTAGATTAAACTTGGAAATGTACTTATATATCGGATATTCTCAGACATAAAGTCTGGTGGCTTTATTCTCGCAAATTTATGACTTTTTCCAAGTAAATTTGTAACTTTAAACACTTTTGACTCTCCCTCAGCTCCAATTTTATCTACAATACCACTAATACGCCGTCGTATGTAATGCGTAAAAAGCCTGTTATATTATTGTTGATGAATGGTTTATGTCATTAAATACTTAAATCAGATGTGCCGGTGTATTTGTCCCCAGCGAGTTTGTGTGCAAACAGGATAAGTTTTAATATGTGAGTAAAGACACACTGAATCACCTTTAAGAGATGATAAGAAGAAGAACGTAATACAGTATTTCTCTGGAAGCGAACACACTTTTCCTCAGTTCAGCCACGGCTCCAACATCATGGAGGCTCGCTCCCGCTGTCCAGACATCAGCTGTTTACCTGCAGCGACGGCGAGGTGGAGGAGAGGATAAAGCCAGGGAGCGCGCAGGGAGCGCGGTTTGATGACATTTGGTTTGCGCCGGCGCGGATGAACAGATGGCTCATTATGGCTGCGGGTGTGCAGTCGTCCCTCGCAAGCGCTCGCCGGGCTTTGTTCCGCCCCAATTTGATAGGGGCTCTGCCGAGGGTATTTACCCGTTCGGCGGGGGAGCGCATTACGGCGCGACACATGGCCCAGGTTAGCCGCGGCCTCTCGGAGCTGGGACCTCGGCGTTCCGCTGCGGAATGAAGTCGCAACCTGTGCTGTGGTGAATTCTGCAAGTGTATTTTATTTTATTTAGCATCGGGCCACGTTATCAGGAACCCCGACCTTGTTGTGTCCAGTTAGAGACTAAAATGGTCAGTTAATTGAAAATGTATCCGAATAGACATTAAGAACATAATCTTATAATCTATACAATCTTGCCCATGTTGGATATTTCGATTATTTTTGAAATTCTGTTAATACTTTACCTAGTTTTCTATCACGTGTGTTGTCACGTGATTCCGCCTCATCAAGTCTGCCACTGCGTCTATTAAAATCACAAAGATATGCACTCTTTCATTAAAATATGGCCCAGCTTCAATCGTTGAGCATATTTACAGTACACACTTTGTCACTGAATTGATTTTAGGTCATATTACTCAGAAAACAGGGAACGTCACCCGGGCGTTTACAGGACGTTAACGACGTTGTCTTCGCGGCGTTCTCGTTACGTCCCTGTGCGACCCTCTGAAATCAAATGTTCCGGGAATGTCCCGCCTCGGTCTCCCACATTTCATTCTTCAAGAACCTCCCGCTTTCTCCCCCGAATTAATTCAGCATTTGGTCTTTAGCTATTTATTCTCTAGTCCTCCTTCACACACTCTTCACAAAAACCTTTCTTTTTGAGTCTAAAATGAGTCTACTCTTGTTGAACCTCGTCAGCCTGGCAGCGATACTGACGAGTGAAAAGTCCAGCAAACCTGATGTCCTATACTTTTTTAACCTTAAATATTTACTATACTGCAAACATAACATAATATCTCTAGATATGCAGAAAAATTATGAATGTGTTTTTCCTGGCATTCAAATTGATCATGATTTATTTAAGAAATATAGGAAGGAATATTTACTTTCCCATTATCGACAGTGCTACAGACACCATTAGAATGTTTGTAGCTCATCTGATTTTAATACCCAGTGGAGATAAATAATCAAATTTAAATTATATTTGCTCCAAGGGTAATGCTGAGATGAGTTCCCAATAACTACAGAATCTCTCACTTTTAAGAAGCCAGTGGCAAGCTGTCAAGTGCTTTCTAAATTTTGCCGAATGTAGATGCTGGAGAAGAGAACAGCAATGTTTTCGATCTTCAGCAAGTGTCCAAACCAGTATGTCTCAAGCAGTAAACACTGGCCACATGATCTGATTTTGATGGGCAAATTAATGTTGTTTCCCAAAGTAGTGCAACTTACTAAAAACATGTTAAAGCTTGTTTTATTGGCCTAGAAATGTGTTGTGTTGAGTTTGTCTTAGTACTCCTCTAACATGATAAAAGGTCAAGTCTTATTGGCTGGATATTCATGGTTTTGTTGACGCTCTCAACCTAGCAGTGGTAGAGACGTGTATAAAAAGGTTTCTTAAATGACAATGACAAAATATGTTTGTGTTAAAAGTCCAGCTGTGCTGCTGTGTCATGTAGACATGTGTCATAGGAGCACAACACCCACCACCATGCCAGTGTCACTGCTGTTTTGAGAAGGAACCCAAACCTGAAAAAAGGTTTTTTTGTACACCTAAAGAAGTACTCTTTTAATGGTTCTTAAATGAAGTGGCCATTTAGCTGAGGTATAAGGAGTGTAAAGTGAGTTTTTAAGATGACTCCATTTCTCAGTTTTTGGATCTTGGAGTGGATGTCCCATTTCACCCTTGGCCTTATGTTTGGCCCAAAAATGCTGCAAACATCATTTGTGGTCATTACTGAACTGAAAGGGATCTGGAATGTAAGTGGACTTTTTAGAGCTGAAACCTCCACGCTTAACATGGCTTCATTGTAAACATTGCCTGCGTAATTGTATGAAAATCCTTTATTTCCACCGTTTGGTTTTGTAGCTTTTTGTTTAGCATGAGATTACATTTCGTTTTCTCTCGGGTCACCCGGGCACTCTGTGGTATCATTGGGAATCGATTTTCTGCATGGAGAGTCTTGACATTCAGACGTAAAAGGGTAGGAAGTGCCACGGGCAAGACACCTAGCGGGGGCCGCCGTGCCTTTCCTCGCTGTGGGGTGCGTTCAACACCAGAATCCTTTGGGGATGTTGCGGAGGTTTTGCGCTGAGTGCAGTGTTCTAATACACAGCTGTGGTGTATAACACAAATGCTCCTGGCTGTTAACTTGAACTGAAACATTTTTATCTGCCAAGTTCAAGCCTGTTAAAGTAAATTTGTGACTAGATTTTGAGGTAAAATACGAATGTCTGCTTACCGGCCACATTATTATGAATTCTGATTTGTTAGGTCTGCCTTGTTGTGTCATGTGTCATCCTCTCACAGTGCAAAGCAGCATTGTGACCATCTTCACCCGCCACTACACAAAAGAAGAGAAAGACATTCATTAAGACACTTTTCAGTCCTGGATATTTCGTAGTGTAGATGAATTTGTCAGAACTACTAAGCCCCTTACTCTCTTCTAACATCATCTTAAGACTCACCTCTTTAAGGAGCAACTAGGGGACCTTCTACAGTTCATATATGTTGTTACTGTACTAATTACTCCCAAAAGAATTTCCTGAAATCAAAATGTTGGGCACTAAACTAAACGTTGTCTTGACGGTAGATATTTGCTGACAGAGTTTAGAGGATAAGTAACTCAACTGGCAGTAATGTATCTGACTAGCATTTGGTGATTTTAAGTCTAGCGTTACTAGTCTAAAGAACAAAGTCTCCTGTACGTCCTTCTGGGTAGGAGCATCAGCCAAATGCCATAAACATTGATTAGAGTTTGTTGTTCTTGTGCAGTTTGTGTAATAATCTACCAATCTTCCACTAATGGTCAGTTTTTTTGACACGCCCACATTTTGGGTTTCTTGTCTAGCAGTAATACTGGTAAATAATAAAAACTCCAGCTGAGCACTGTTAGTAGATGGTGACTGACACCCTAAAATGTGCACATTTAAGGGATAACTGACTTCTTAATGAAGTGGTCACTGTGGTCTATAGACTGAAAGCCTGACCCTGATCTGACTCATGGATGCCAATCCCTTTTTAATATCAGTCCCTTTTGTAATCTGTCTGTTGTCTCTCAATTACGGATTAAATGACACACACCTGACTTCCAGCAGAAAGGAATGGTCCAGAATGCCAAACTGTCCTGGGTACAGCCATATCAGATAACAGGTCCTGCGCCTTTACAGCGCAGTAATCACCCAGATCTGTCAGCAAGCCTACACACTGTGTTTATAGGCCCTAATGGGCCTCGTTTTCCTTTACACACAAAAAAAGAGAAGAGAGAACACAATCAGCAGGGTTTTAGAACACAGCACGTGAGTCTGTAATAGACTTTTGGAAGTGCAGCCAAAACTGCTCATCTCATATTAATATTATTCTTGTTTCAGGACTAAAGATTTGTATGAAAGAGGTTTGGCAAATGATAAGGACAAAGTATCATAAAAGGTAGGAATCGCTAAATTTAATATTTGTAGCATTATTTCATATTGTGGATTGAAATGTTTAAAGAACAGATTTCAGTTTCATATAGAGTGAAGCATTTTAAAAATGTTATATTTGATTCTGCTTTTTTTAGCTTTGTCATGTACAACTACGAGAAATGAGGAAAATACTTTTTAATACTTTTTAATGATTTTTCTTTCAGTTATTAATTTAATCAGACATTTTAAAATCATGACTTTGCCGGGGATGTATTTAACTGTTAAAAATATTAAAATGTGCCTTCACTGTCTTGCATGAACTAAATTCTATACCCTGTTCTTTAATGAGTTATTACTCTAAGAATATATATTATTAACTGCTTTATTCTCACATACGATATGAGAACATGCCGATGCAGCTGAACCAGGTGGGGAACGGCTTCGTCATGCGGAACTCTACTGACACCTAGCGGACAAGTTGCACTATAGGTCGTTTAAGCGCCACCGTTTAGATATATATAATCTGAATTTAAATCTAAATATGATCCAAATCTAAATATAAAAAGCTTTTTTAAAACTCCTTTTGCTACAGGTGAACAAGGTACAAAATAATATGCTAACTAATATATATTGGTTGAAAATATAACAACCTAAGTATATTCTTGTGTTCAAGTGTACACTCAAACCTGTTGGTTACTAAAGTTATTTTACCCTACATATCCCTCGCTATTAAATAAATACAACTCGCATTTATTTTATCATTCGTTTAATAATAAAATGGCTCCGGTCGCATAGCTCATTATTCACTACTTACAAAACCGATCTCTGCTAAAAGAAACAAAAACAAAACTCTGTGAACTTCAATTTTCTCTAACACATTTTTGTTAAAATATATAACTTAGTCGGCGGTAACTTGGTTTAATGACTGTTGTTGACTTTAAACATATTGCTTTACAGATCAAACAATATTCGTGGACTACAAAGCACTGTTGTAAGTCGCTCTGGATAAGAGCGTCTGCTAAATCCTGCTGTAAATGCTCATTCTTTACTCGCTTCGCCCTCCAGGCCTCCGTAGGCTGCAGCTCTTTTTACCCCGGAAATACAGCGTCCAGCCTACAAACAAGATGGCGACGCCGGAGCTGCCGCACGAGGATGAAGTCCTGCAGGATCCAGGAGAGCACGTGAGTTTACAAACATAATACCACACTGTCTGTCTGTCTGTAGCAGACGCTCGTATCCAGGGCGACTTACAACAGTACTCTGTAGTCCAGCATTTGACCCATCCATGAAGTAGCAGTGGGCAGCTGATTGAGAACGGTACCGTGCTCATGAGTACCTCAGTGGTACCTTTACCGGTCCAGACTTGAACCAGCAACCTTTCGATCATGGTGCCAACTGCCAAACCGTTACACTACCGGCTGCCCTGTGAAAATGGAAACAGGTGCCAATGCTTAGAATAAAAAACACTCGAGCACAAAACGTTATTTAAATGCTGCTTGCCATGTATTTAGTGCCGAGAAATTTTCATAATGTCCAGAAAGTGCAGACGTTTAGTGGCTTCAACATTCATTGTTGAAAAGCTCAACTCAAAACAACAAGCGGGTCGGATGCAGTGCGATGAGAGGGACATTCACCTAGACTACAGAATGTTGACCTCAGACAGAGCCATACTGACATATCAATTTCAAAAGAGACCAGTGCTGATAACCATTAAAAAAGCTACAAATCAGAACAGATAATCTGTGTTAACACAAGCAGTGCTGTGTGCCTCAGTGAAGATTATTATATTTTAAAAGAGCTGGGAGTTTAAAAGTGCCACTGATGTGTGCAGGACTTACCAGAGTCTCTTCATAACATGACATAAAAGTTCCTGTGTAGCCTAATCCCTGAAACATCATGCAGAAGCCATACCCCGAAAGAGTTTACATCCAAATGAAGTCCATGCTCTGCTTTTTCCTTGTGGACCTTTCCTTTTTTAAGTGTACATCACTTCCAGAACAGAGCCTGACTTGTAACTGGACTTTAGAGAGCAGAAACCCTTTATTTCTCCACGTTCTCATCCCAACCCGCTTACTTCTCCCGTCAGGAGGAGGAATCAGGGGACGAGCCCCAGCCTCCCAAGATCCGTGAGACTCCAGAGGACATTAAGCAGGAGGCGGTGATCAACACACTGGCATTCCACCCTAAAGCAGACATCCTTGCTGCTGGAGACATTGATGGAGACATTTATTTGTATGTTGCTTTTTGTGAACATTTTGGTAAAATTATAAGGGTATTATGGAAAGATTTTTAACCCTGTAAAACCCATAAATAAAAGATGAGTAAAATTTTATTTGTTCTCACGCCGTCTAAAAAATGTAAAGAAGGGTTTAATTGCAGGTTTGCTATTTATAATTCAGAATTATCATATATTATGAATAAAAGATTTATAATATTAATAAAAATTATTTATTTATAAAACTACAAGATGACCTTTAAGCCAAGTTTGAAAGTAGAATGAGTTCATGACCAGAAGGACAAAACCTTGCAGGACTGGATTGGCTGTTTAATGGAGGATGTAGCTGAAGGGGTTGTAAAAGTGTCATCTCTTCATATCTGTGTCTTGCAGGTACAGTTACTCCTGCACTGAGGGGGAGAACAGAGAGCTGTGGTCGTCTGGGCATCATCTCAAGTCCTGCAGGAAGGTGGCCTTCTCCCACGATGGGGAAAGTCAGTACGATATCACTCCAGATTCCATAGAAGTCTTGTTTGCAATGTTTACATGATGAGCTTAGCATGAGAAAGTCATTGGTTATGTCCTTATGAAGTGTCGTTGGTGCTTTTCCACCTGCAAGCAGGAAGCATCGGCCTCATTCATGACTAAGGTTCCAGTCTGGATAAGGCTTATGAAAATATAAACTCCATTTAAGTGAATTTGGTCTAAGTTGTGCTTGTGCTTACACTCTCAGATTAATAATCAATATTCCAAATGACCTGCGTTTTCCTGTCCTTCCCAGAACTGTTTAGTGTCTCTAAGGACAAATCTGTTCACATCATGGACGTGGAGGCCGGAAAACTCCTGACACGCATTCCTAAAGCTCACAGGTATGTTGTGTACATTCCAACTGCAGTGAACGTTCACTAAATCCATTGATCTAGTTGAAATCTAATTTCTGCACCAGTGTGTTCACTGCACTCATTTGAGCTTTACCTACTCCAATTTTGGGTTTATTTCTGCATCCTGTTGTTCAGTAAGCCAGTCAACTCCTTGCTGCTGGTGGACGAGAACATCATCGCCACGGGTGACGACGAGGGAATGCTGAAGGTGTGGGACATGAGGAAGGGGACTGCATTTATGGAACTGAAACACCACGAGGACTACATCAGCGACATTGCCGTGGATCAGGCTAAGAGGATTCTGCTTACCACCAGGTTTGGCTGATGGACAAATCAGTACAAGATTATTTCTCGAAAAGGCCGAAGTGTTCTCGAAACACTCCGGCCTATAAAAAGGTAATGTCCTTGTCAGTGACTAAATGGGAAGAATTGGAGAGTTTCAGCATGTTTTTTCAAATATTTTTTATATTTTAATGTCCCTATTAGTGTCCTTTTTACTGCTTCCCATCCCTCTTATCTAACTGCGTTCTTGAACAATTTCTCCATTAATATTAGATGCACTTAAACACATTTAGACATTAGGCTTGAAACATCTGGCATTTTAATGGGCTGATTTTTCCTTTATCTGTCTTCCTTTGTAGCGGTGATGGAACTATGGGCGTATTTAACATAAAGAGGAGAAGGTTTGAGCTGCTGTCTGAGTTCCAGAGTGGAGATCTTACTTCGGTTTCCATTATGAAAGTGAGATCCAGTTACAGTTACTTTTGTTATGCCGTTTACTTAAAAAAAAATCAATCAAATCCTATCTGACATCTCCGTGTAAACATGTTTTAGAAACGTATGAATATGAAAGCTTTGTCATTGTACCTAATACAGCAAAATTTGCTGAGCAACCCCAAGAATGCCACACATGCAGCACACACATTCCTCTGCACACCATAAAGATAATATAAGCATATTAAGAACAAAATGTACATAAAGTGAACATAAAAAGTATCATAAAATTACAGTGTGAAAAATATAAAACATAAACACGGTGAGTCAAAATCAGAACTGACATATGTAGCTGTGGACAAATTTTGATGATTGGTCAACAACACCTTGCAAAACTCAAGACTTGTTAAAAGAAATAGAGCAAAGCGTCATTGATAAGTGGTGTTGAGATTAATCACACAATCGATTAATAATCGGTGTGGACAATTGTGCATCGATGCAGTAGCAGACCATAATCGATTAGGGGTGTGTTTCCCAAAAGCATAATTGCTAACTTTGTTAGCAACACTGTTAGTTGCTAACGTACACAGTGTTAGTTGCTAAATGGGAAACGCACACTATATCGAGGGTTTTCAACTGGTGGTCTGCTGGCCCCTGGTGGTCTGTGCCGGCACTGAAGATGGTCTGTGGCATCCGGTCCAATAGACTGCACAGCGGACAGCCGCAGACTACAGCTTAGTCTGAGTAGTGGTTCCTGGGACAGAAGCAGTTGAAAACCCCTGGATTATATCATAACTCGCCTCTGGACCAAGAAGTTGTAGGTTTGAATCCTACCTCCAGCACTACCATCATTGGGCCCCTGAGCAAGACCCTTTACCCCAAGTTGCTCCAGGAATATCGCCCCTGAAATGAGGAAGAATGGGAGTCACTCTGGATAAGAGCTACCAAATGCCATAAATCTACTAAGTTGGAGTTGAAACGGGACTGGTCCTTGGGAGCAAAGCTGGTGATCACTGTTGAAGCTGAATTACAATTAAGATGATGATGGAAAAAAAGGAATCTATTTTAACACTTTAATAATCTATAGCTGACAGAATTCCTCTTTTCTCTGACATTCAGCGAGGTCGAAAGGTAGTGTGCGGCTCCAGTGAAGGCACCATCTACATTTTCGACTGGGACGGCTTTGGGGCCACCAGTGACCGCTTTGCTGTCCAGGCCGAGTCTGTGGACTGCATTGTGCCCATTACAGACAGCATCATGTGCACTGCATCTATGGATGGAGTCATTAGGTAAGAACACTCGGCTGTTATCAGTATTTAGATAATGTTTAGGGGTGTATTGGCTCTCCAAACTGTGGTCCATGACTTTGGATTAGAGGTTGACCGATATTGGTTTTTCAGGGCTGATATCAGTACCCATCATTGCTTGTTACTGGGCCTGATAACAGATATTTGGAACCGATATGTAAAAGAAATCTCTGTCAAAATTTTGAATTTTACAAACATCAAGCTCAGCTGAAACTCCTCCTCTCCTTCTCGGAGCATCTCAGTGTGAGTGTGTGTGAGTGTGGCGTGAGTGTCAACAAGGCTTCAGCGTTGATTGGCTACTACCCGTGTGACATATAGCCAATCAGAGATTGTTGTGGGACATTAAATGAAGCAGCGAGTCGAGAGCAAACGAGACAGAGAGAAGAGGCGGCAGTGGAGCCACAGTAGCGCACCTTGTAATTTACTTGATGTCTGCGATGGTCAAAGTTTAACACTCGGCAAAATGTCGATCAGCCCCCGATAATCGGCCGATCCTTACTTGGGATATTTGTGATGTACTAGTTGGGTATCAGAACTGTTACACCCCTAGTCATGATGGATTGCTTTGACTAATGCACTTTCTCTTGAACAAAACCCTGATTTATGAATCACAAACTCATAGCAAGTGGGAAAGCAGAAAGGAAGCTGCAGATGAAGCTGTTTCATAGAGGCAACAGCACGTATTTCGCCGTCATAAGGAACCAGCTCAGCAGATATATTGACCTTCAGGGATGGATTTGAAATATTTAGTAATAAGTAATTCATGCTGTCTACACTCCCAGATGATGTGAACATGAAGAAGCAGTTAATGCAGTTAAAAGCAGTCAAACTTGGATCCCGGAGGGCCACATCAGAGTTTTCTCTCTTCAGACACATTGGTTTCAGCTCATGAAGGCCCTGCTAATTATCAGATGTGTTGAATTATTAATTAGCAAGGATACTAAATACTGCAGTGCTGTGGAACTCTATGTTAAGGTATAGGTGCCAATTTGCAAAATGAGTACATAATAATGACTTTGTAAGAATTACAATATATTTACAATATATAGTCACTGTGGCTTGTTTTAACGGCCGTCCAGAAACGAAGGTCAGACAAAGTTGCTGTTTTTTTTTTTTTAGAGAAGCAGATGTTCTTCAGCGATGCAGATGTGCCTGTTAAATGATTTTATACCTTATTTAGGCTTTGACACAACACACACATCAGGTCATTTGGAAATGGAACATTGGACAAGGATGGAACAATGTTTTGCCAAAGGCCATGCACTGTTTGTACTGTGTAGTCATAATGACATGAGCCACATAGAATGATTTAATAAGTTGCTTAAATCATGGATATATAAAAATGAATGAAAAATACCCTTTTTGACGCAGCAGCTTTCAAAACCCTCTATGTCACCTGCTTACTTTACAGCATTAAACCTGCAGTTGTCATAAAGCAGCATTGCTAGGGTCACAATGGTACTTAAATTGGAAGACACCTTGGGCTGGGGATTATAAGTGTGTGTGAGTGTGTTCATGTAGAACAAAAAAGCTTTGGATGAGTGGTTAAGGTTTAAGAGGCTAAGCCCCAGATGACAGGGTGAATCTGGTAGAGAAGTAAAAATTTTTCCTCATTTTAAAACCTTTCTGTCATTCCCCTAGAGTTATCAGCCTCCTGCCCAACCGGGTGGTGGGCAGTGTGGGACAACACACCGGCGAGCCCATCGAGGAGATCGCTCGCTCCTGGGACTCTCACTTCCTCGCCAGCTGTGCTCACGACCAACTAATTAAGTTCTGGGACATTTCCAGCCTCCACAAGATCAAAGTCAGCGATTACCGGCGGCGAAAGAAGAAAGACGGGCGGCTCAAGGCGCTCAGCACCAAGGCCTTCGGCGGGGGGGCAGGGGACTTCTTCTCCGGACTTCTGGACACCACTGAGGCGACCGAGAAAACCGAAGCGGTGGAAGACAGTGAGGAAGACGGGGACAGTGACAGTGGGAGTGATTGAAGTAGTGTTAGTTGAAGTGATTGAGTGTGTGTGTATATAACACAGCATTTTTCCAGTGCATGGAGCAGGTAAGGTTCATCATTTCTGTTTTTTTTGTTTGATGGAGTTGGTTACGGTTGGAAGAAAAGATTGCATGAATGAGAAGCTTGAATGCTTTGGTAGGTTGTAAAGCTATGGTAATATGGGATTAAATAAGGCCGTAACTATAAGAGCACAAAATAATACTAAAAAAGAGAAGTTTTTTTTCACTAAGAATTTACTTGAGGTAAGTAACTTTAAGTCTTCACGGTGGAATGAAATCTTTGGAAAACAATAAGAAACATCCAAGTGGTGTCATGATGCCATGATGGTGGTGATAGAGGACCTTCACTGTTGTCAAAAATGATTACGACGGAGGACTCTGGACTGGTATGGTTTCATGAAGTATTGAAATACTGCAGAAACCTACCTTTTATTCTGCCGTTTATTATTTTGCAGTTATGTTTATTTATTATTCTTTTTGTTGATGATTAACATTAGTGATGCGATTAGACTTCAACTGTCTGCGATAAGATTATTTAATTATTTAACTGTCTGTCAAATAATTCCTTCTGGAATTACACAGCACATGGGTGATTATATTAAAAAGGTTTTCACAACCAGTCTTGTTAAATGGCAGAAAACACATTTAGACTCAGAGGATGTTAAACTACAGTAGATGCTGCCAGGCCGAAGTTCATCAAAGTCCCAGACACCAGCTCCACAAAGCTAAAGAATTTTTGTCCCCAACTGAGCAAGCACAGTAACAGCAATGGAACAAAACTTGTGTGATTTCTCAGTGAATTTAAACCATATTCTGTCTCACTTCATTGAAGTTACTGGGGTTTTTATTAACTAACTTTGGTGGTTATCATTTCTTCGTTGAATTGTGTACATACACATAACGCATATTTTTCCTACTGTGAAACTGTGTGCTTTTATTGTCTACGTTGTGATAATTCCACTGTACTGGCTTGTAATGGGGGCAGCAACCGTGTGCCGTGGAGAATCATAAATATATTAACACACAAGTAAGAATGTATTTACTGCGTTCTGTTTAAATGACGTGTTTCACCCCTCTCTTTCATCTGACTGCTCTTTTACAGCGTATTCCTCTCACAGTACTTAGTGTAACCGTCCCCAAGCACTGCTCCCCGGGCGCTGCCTGTCAACTGCCCACTGCTCCTTCACGGATGGGTCAAATGCAGAGGTCACGTTTCGTTGCGGTGCACTGTGTGCTGTGCTCACAATGACAAAAAAACACATTATCGAGGAATATGATCACAAAAAGACAAAACAGTTGCAACTGTTATTGTTGTTTATTGTTGTTCAAGAACAAATTTTGCACATCATTGGTTTTGACCTGCCTTTATTTTTTGATTCAACAGTAAAAAAAGAACATAAACAAGACGATCGAACTAACATAAATATTACAACCACTTGAACTGCTCTGTTCTGTCTTTGAAACACTTCAAACCCAACGCAAGTTGTACAAATTGGACTGCGGTCCGTAAGCTCTGAACAGGCGAGCGCTGTAAAAGACCTAACTACTGTGTGTAAACTAAATGGTAGTGAGTGAACTGATGGACAATGCTGACTTCCTCCATTGTTCCTGATTCTAATGCTATTATCTTGATGCTACACCTATACAACTTACTGTTTTGCAAATGTACATTTTTCCAGTTTGTTTTGAATTCTTTATGGAAAAAAAGTCAGCAATGTCACAGGCCAGTAAACTGTGGGATTTCTCTGCAGGTTTTTCCACAAGTTCCTCATTTGTAATCTTACCAAGTTTCCCAATTTTGAGGCCTGATTGACCTTTTCTAAAAAAAAACTTTTTGTTTGATTAAGTGACTAAAATGGACAGGTGAAAAGCAATAAGGTTGACAGGCAGAAAGGAAGGGGATTTTTATATCTGGCTAGGTTAAAGCAAGGATTAGCACATGACAAATGATCACATTCTGCATGGTTCATAAAGCGATGCTCAGGATGTGTTGGTGTTGACTTTCTACTAGTTTCCTGCTGGTCATCTGACCAAAAAAAATCCACAACCTCATTCACAAATCTACATTTAACTACAATGATCACACCAACATTCATTCCACAACTGATGGTATTACAAGATTTAACTGCCATTGAAAGCCACTGACATCTAATAGATGGGGAGGGGGGAAGGACAAACCCTTCAGTGTGAGCAAAACAGCAATACCTCCCCAGGAAAACCATCCAGGATCAAGAGAATCCAATGAGGAAAAAAGCGGACAAGCATGATCCTAAAAATGTTACGTTTCGGGAAAAATTGGGCAGTAGTTGTTTGAAAAGCATTAGTTACCTTTGTTTTAAAGTAAGTGCAATGCCACATTTGAGGTTGTCAAACGAATTCAACAGAAGCGCCAACTTCCAGAATTCCAAACTAATCTTACTTTTGACTATTTCTCTTCCTGTCCAGTCTTTCCTGGGAGAAGGACTACTCTTTAAAGCTTAAAGCAGGTAAATGTTTGAAAGGTAAGGCATGAGGATTCCATGTTTCGCTTATTCTTCAGTTTTATCTCTTGACTAATGACCACCTCCCACTATGAGTGGTTAGACTTATCTATGGGTTTTGCATGTTTTTTTCACTCGCTCTCTCTCTCTCTCTCTCAGTCTGTTTAACTGAGGGATGTGATGTTGGAACGGCCACCAGGGGGCACCACAATACGCCTTCCGGCCGGCCTGATGGGGGCTTCTTCTGGACCTGAAGGGGAAGGGAGTGAAGAGATGGAACAAACGCAAGAGAGAATTTGTTTATAGTTCGGATCGTCGATGTCTGATTTGTTCTGATCCCTTTCTGAACGGGATCTATTAAATACTTTGACTTATTTAAGGCAGCCATTGTGTAATTTCTTCAAGCCAGGAGTTTAGGAAAAAATTACGTGACTTGGATAGAGTTTCTTTGATTATGCAATTCTGGTGCCTTTTGTAATTCACTTGACGCTGTATTAGGAATGCAATGTTATGCAATTTGACAGGAAAAGGTGCATATCATTGCAAAGTTGTTTACACTATTTGCAAGTGACTTAAGTTGGGTATGATGTTCTGTACTTCGGGGCCTAGTGTGTTCCACTTTATCCAAAACCACATTGCACCAAAGTGTCTAAGACGACGCCCACATTTCCTTTCTAATACTCTCAGTGAGACGAGTGTCACAGTATAAACAATGCATGAGGCGTTAGTGGAGCCCGTGATGGGAAACATGCTTTCTGCCCTCCCCATCTAAAAAGGAGGGAGAATACTTTCCCAGCTAGATCACTATCCACCATAAGTGCATCACACATAAACCATTCCAATAAAACACTGTTTATACCGGTCCACCCTGACAGGTTACATTATGCATTAACAGGCTGCAGATGTTCGGGTTTGGGGTCCTCAATCTCGTGCATGGCTCGTCAAAGCTAGAGAGATTATGTAAATGCAAAAAGATCCCCACGCACTTCAAAAAGATAGATGTGATGTAATTATATCCAGATTTAGAGTCAAAACACACAAGAACCAACTGAGAAGAACAGACCTAATTTATCTTTGTGTTTAGAAGAATGTCAGGATTCTCACTGTGATTGGAAATGAGTATTTAGGATAAATATAAAAGATAAAAACTGAGCCACACAGCTAATTATATAAATAAAAGCCAAAAACAGATCATACATCTGAACATCAATATGCTTAAGATAATATGTTAATCATTAAAGAAAGCATGAGTGAACCCTAGACTAAAAGACAATATTACATGTAATCCTTGAATCCACAGCTATTTCACAATTTTTAGGATGGGATACACCATTGATTGAGCAATTCATGTGTTTTATAACTATTTATTCCTCTATTGGCTGCACTGCACATGCTGGTGTTTTCTCCTACAACACTAATTTTAAAGTTTGTTAAGTATCAGATTTAAATCTGGTGCGTTCGGCGAGAAGGCTGAACTCTGGTGTGAAGTGTGAAAGTGTGACGTAATATTTCACTTTGCAGTATATGATGCAGTCTAATGTTAAAGGTATGTTTGGTCAGAATTACCTGCTAGGGTGAATCCAGACTGATGTAGGTTTCTGATTGGAGCCTTGGTGGGAGAGGTACGGTTGGAGGCTGAGGGAGTTCCTCCCCTGGACATGGGAGAGAAGTCTGCCACGGGTCCATCATACATGCCACGGGGGACTGCACGCAACACTGCCAACTGCCAAACGAGCAGGAGGCATTATTAGTTTTCAGGATTAAAGCAATAAGGAGTTTGTGTTTGCTCTATAGCAGATACAGATCACTTAATACTAGGGGTGTTGGACATGGACGATTCTGCATTGATGCAGTGGCAGACCGTAATCAATTATATCAGGGGTTTTCAACTGGCAGTCTGCTGCCCCCTAGTGGTCTGCGGCGGCAATGCAGGTGGTCCGTCTCATGCAGTCCAGTTTCACTACTGAAATCACTTTTATAATAATGTTTTAATTTTCATTATTTTTCTAAACATTTCCAGGAGATCTGCAAAATTTATGCAATGTGAAGTAATGCAGAAAAATTGATGGGATGCATCGTGATGCGTTGAGATGTTGTATAGAATCGAATTGTTGACCTGATAATTGTAATTGAATCGAATCATGAGACCAGTGTAGATTCACACCTCTACAGAATTTAGTGAACAAACTAGTCTCCCCTAGGCTCTGTGGTGACACTGCTGGACAGAACCAAATCCCAACCCAAAACCACTAGACCTTTCCACTAGACCACCAGTTCCTATTATCACATCTTGTTTCACTGCACCACAACCACACAAGTGTGACTGCATGTGTTGGGCATAAATACCCAGGGCCACAAAACAATGTGGTGTTAACAGGAGGTTGTGGTTTCAAGCCTGGCTGTTTCTTATTTCCAGCACTGCCAAAACTGAGCTGTTGGGGCAAACCCATGGAGTCTCCTTGTAATTAGGAACTCACACTGTATAAGAGCATCTGCCAACTATCCTACCTGTAACTTTGAGAATTATATCATACCTGAGCATGGAAATGGTAACTGAAAAGTAAGCTGCTCCACAAAGGAGTGTCTGAAAAATGCCTTTAAAAGTTTAAACATTTAACACACACTTCAAATATATTGAGACGATGGAGACTAGCTGAAACTGAGGGTAGACTAAAACTCTAGTTTTACAGTGACCCATGAAAGCCTAACCTGATCAATTCCTTATCGTGAACAAAGCGTCCATTAATAAGGTGAAATAGATGCACTCCCCCTTCTCCCTCCTAACTGGAAATGGTACTCTCACACAGAGGCTCTTTGTTTGTGTCTCGGATGGGTGGAGAGCCACTCTGACAGTAATGATGCCGTTAGCATGACGACCTCTGGTTTTAATTACGGCGCTTAAGTGTATCTCGAAGATAGATGGTGTAATCATGGGAAGCAGGCCTAACACTCCTCTGCTACGTCGTGCACAAACCGGAATAGACAGTGAAAGCAAGCACTTGGGACCACTGCTCTCTGCAGTACGTCGTAGAAGGAAAACGTTTGCATGACAACAGCCCCAGTAATCAGTAACTACAGTACTACTAAAATCCTTTTATAATTATCTTTCTTAGTCTGCTCAAGTTAATATGCTTTCAGATGTAGTAAGATGTCTACTAATCTACTATGCACCTTATTCTAATACTATTTTATTCAAGCTGAGGGATAATTTTGCAGGGTCCTGAATCCACAAATTTCATTCCCAGGTAGTGATGATTCATTATAAGCTGTATATAAGACAGGAAATGTATTCATTGCAAGCACGTCCAAGACAGACCACATTTGTAGAGATGCAAGCAGTGATCCATATGGTTTTGTTCATAACCAATTCACAATTCCTATACACCTAAAAAGTCAGTAGTGCTCTAGTTTTACCTTTAGATTTTAGTTCTGAGCAGATATGAGCTCGGTGCTATTTCCAAATCGAAAGGCAGTTGATAGCGTAACGTTTTGGGCGTTCGCCCCGTGATCAGAAGGTTGCTGGTTTGAATACAAGGACTGGTAAAGGTATCACTGAGGTACTCATGAACAAGTTACCGTCCCCAAGCACTGCTCCCAGGGGGCTGCCCTTGTTAACTTCCCACTGCTCCTTCACGGATGGGTCAAATGCAGAGGTCACATTTCGTTGTGTGATGTGCTGTGCGTGTGTTCACAATGACAAATAAACACTCCCTTTCACTTTGTGTCCAGGGTCTATCGAATAAGCCAAGCACAGGTATCAGAAATATGTATTGTTCTACAGTATCTTCTAGGTTTTGTGACCAATAAAAGTCTTACCTTGAAAACTAACATGCTGTACATACAAAAAGGTGCCCCCTTTGAGTGTTCACATGATTTCAAACTATCTTGCATTTACACAGTAGTACTCAAAACTGCTAGATAAGCACATAATTGTTGTTTTTGCATTGACTGGCTGGTTTGTTATTGTCATTTGCTGGTTTGATGACTTGGCAAGATGTTTTATCCTCAAGATCACTTAAAAATGTTCCAAACTGCACATTTAGTGCAACTTAGTAAAACAGTCTTTATGTATTTATTGATTTAAGGTGGTGACTAGTTAAAGACGTACACCTGAAACATGATGCTGATCTTCATCTTTCTAACAAAATAGATTCCGTTTGTCATTTTGGTTAATCTGACTGACCTGCTTCCTGGCTTTGACACGCTTGTAGGCAAAATCCGGGAAGGGCGAGCAGGGGATGAAGCGACCTGAGCCAGAGGTGGCCTGCAGCTTCCCGTCCTCCAGAACAATCTTGCCCTGGCAGATGACCAACATGGGGGCACCACGTAACTCCATTCCCTCAAAGATGTTATACTCTGCGGCCTGGAAGAGAGTAACAGACAGCAGACCCAAAGCTTATTGTGGGGTAAGGTATGTTGAAAATAGTCTTTTGAGAGAAATATCATGTTTATAAAAATTACATTACATAAATTGGAATGATACAAACAGCATTATGGCATTCCAAATCCTGTTAAAATGCCATGTCTAGAAATTTGATATAATTACGATATGAAAACTTATTCATTTTTGCCCCACAAAAGTTCTCCTTGTCTTCATTTATATTCAGAAATGTTTAATATAATTTGTGATGCTTAAATACAACTTATGCTTAACAATAACAAAATATATACAACTTAGACTTTTAGAAAATTAGGGTTTCCCACATCTTTTGTCTTTCTGTGGGAATTACCTCATCTACGGAATTCACACCTGACAAATGATAAACAGCTGTGTAGATTCCACACATGTAAAAAGCTTTCCAGCGAGAACACATGTCCAAATGCATTAGGGGAAAGGATGTATGGATTTGTGTAAGAATGTTGCCATTCTAAACACGCTACCGCATTGCACTCTGTCATATTTCAACATTTACTGCTAGATTACAGGCAAGTGTGAAGCATTAGAACAAGTGCAGCTACAGCATACAGGACACAGCTGTGTAACCTCCCAGTATGTCAGAGCATTTAGCCAAATTCTGGAGGAAATTGAATTCCGCCAGCTTTGAAGACATGCTGGCTACACAAAACGATGGGCACAAGATGAAAGAAGGGGAGATGTATTTTTTTCCAAGACATTAAAAATCAACTTAAAAGCAGATCACATGAAATATTGAACTTTTAAATCAGCACTCTTGAGTCATGAAAAATCAAGTTTGGCGCCAAGATGTGAGGCAAAAATATTGCTCAGAAAATTCTGGACAAGCAGCAGCAAAAAAAAAGGGAGAGTCGAGTCCAGTAACACTGTATGAGATTGTTTTAAACAACAACTGGGACATTACCATCAAATGGTTAACAGTTCCACCTTATTCTGAATGCATTTTTAATAACAGTATTGTGCAAATATCTTTTTTATATTTTGTTAGTAAAATGAGACAGTAGGTACAGTGATTTATTGCAAACTTACATGTCTTGCTCTGTGGAAACAAAATATGAAGAAATGAGGGTGACTTAAAACTTTTACACAGTACTATACTGTACACACAGTTTTGGACAATCAATACTAATGTTTCTGACATCTGCATGAATACTTACGTCTCTTATCTTGTCTCTACTGGATCTGTTGAACCTGCTCCAATGTTCATGTTCAGCATAGGTTTCATGAAACATTTGTTGTAGCCATACATGTTCAATTTATTTATGTTTATGTTTATTTATTTATTTATGTTTCAATAAACTTTGAATCAAATTTTGGCTTAACTTATTTGCGTTAATAAAGTAAGTTAATAAAATAAAATAATGAAGTTTTAAAATTGTGTTACTGTGACGTCCTCTATGTGCCTTCGCCATGCCATGAGTCAGGCCTTATATAAAGATATTCCTGTGATATTCCTCTTTTGGTCATTTAACTTTTGCACCAATTCTGACTACAGCTCCTGCTTTGCCTGTTCTGGATCTGTTAGCTGATGTTAGGTCACTGTAGAAAGAGTGCTAAACTCAGGTGCTGGTTGTCCAAAGTTTAACTTCCTCCCTTCTAACACTCTAACCTTGGCTTATTAAACAGAAATGTTAAATCTTAGCTTTATATTTGCTGTGGTGTGAAATTCTTCAGAGCCTTGACCCTCCCAAAGTGGAGTCCAACATCCCCAAAGCATTTGAATTGTTTTCTAGAGGGAAGTCTAACAATTCTTCTTAAGTGTTCAAATTTTAGCAGTAAATTGTTCAAAATGTGGTGCAAAACAGAACTGCAAGTGCTGAAGCTGCTTTTAAGATGAATGATGTCTTCCGTTTTACTAATGTACCAAATGGTGCCTGGTGTTTATTACTTCTTGTTTTATACTATGCATTTCCTCACTAAAAGCTTTAGAGAGGGCTAAAGGGAGAGAGAGGGAGAGAGAGAGAGAGAGAGAGAGAAAGAGAGCGGGCATGAGAGCTATAAAAGAAAGAAAAAGACTACTTGGATGAAGAGGAAAGGAAGTCTAAAAGGAGCGATGTGAGGAGCTTGGGAATGAGACCATGGCAGCACTTTAATTAACAGCATGTGAGGGAACAGAGGGATGAAGCTTATTTCTTGGCCTCCCGCCTCTTTTTTCCCGCCTTTTCTCATCTGTTCCACACCATCCATCCTTTCTGTTTCTCACACTCGTCCACTCGAAGTGGAAACACCAGCAGCTGACATTGCACAGCACGCTTCAGAAACATTCCTCGTTCTCCCACCCATTCCTGCTTGCATTTTCTCTCTTTCTCCCCCTCCCTCTCTTTCTCTTTCTCTCTCTAAGCCTTTTCTCACAAACACACGCTGAGATACACAAGTTCATCTCTCAAGTTGATATTTTCTTCCCTCCCTTTTTACCCCACACTCCTTCTCAGACAAATGTGCCATTCTTCTCCGGTTTTCCACGCCTGTGTTCTGTCTTGAATTTTCTTTGTTTAGTTTTTTTGCGCCATCAGAGATCATGGAAATTCGAAAGTGCTCGCGTCCTGTTATTGTCTGCGACTGTCTCTGCACACGACCCTGTCCTATTCTGCATGAACGGGACAACGGGGGATGGGGAAAAAAACAATAACGCTGCCAAGAATGACGTCACGCATAGCTACGCCAATAATGCAAAATCTAATTTCAGAAGACAAGGCACATCTTTAGGTATTAGGGTTATTTAAGAGCATGTGGGAAAAAAAATCAAAAGCAGTGGCAAATGGGCAAAAAAAATTTAAGAGTGGCTTTGACTAAGAAGAATTTCCTAGTGTTATAGTGAAACCTATAAACCTTTGGTTCCTCAAATTTCTTATGGCTCATTTTTTAGGATCCACAACAAACTGATGTAAAGTGTGCTTTATTAAAACACAAATACAGTTTTGAGTAAATCTGGACTCATTTTTTGAGGTGTGAGTGGCCTTTGTGACTGTGTGACAAATTAAGTTTCTTACCCCAAAAATACCAATGCAAAAATCTCATTTAAATGCAATTGTTTGAGGATTATTTAGTACATTTAATGCTGAGATATTTCATAATACTTATTCATGCATTTGCATCCTCCCATCTTGACTACTGTCTCCCAACAAAAACTCTATAGTGACTTCGGTACATGCAAAACGGCGTGATTAGAGTCCTCACTTACACCAAAAAAATGAGCACACGTTCTCCCATTCTCCATAAACTCCATTAGTTACCCATTCATTACTGTATTCAATACAAAATGCTTCTTGTAATTTCTGGTCGTATCTGTACTACCCCATCTCACTTGAATTACTTCACTACTACACTCACTTATTATGTTCCTCTGTGAGATGCAGATCATTTAGATCTACCTACCCCCTCTGACCTGGTCAACTAGTTTCCTATTTCATGTTTAAATCCCATGTTCATGCTTATTCTGCTTTTACTTGGCCTGTTTTGTTCTTTATGTTCATTTTTCCTTCATATCTCCAAATATCAAAGCGACCTGTTTTGAGAAAGGGGCTGTATAACTAAAAATTATTATAAGCTATGACACCCATGTAACCAGAAATGCAATGACTAACTGGCTCTAGCTTGTATGTAATTCACAAACTGTTGTAGATGTGCAAAGTAAAAGCGTAATAGTATACTCTCACAAAGTTGGCCAGTGAAATCCCATCAGGCTGGCGAAGCAAAAATGTGAAGCCTGTCTTTTTTTTGCTAGCCTGATATCTCTCCCTCTCTGACACACTGGAAGAGGGGTCACAGAGAAAAAAACACTTCCATTACGGCCCTCGGCACAGACACTGAGTGCTTAGTTAGCAAAAAAACCACCAAGCTGCACATTCATTTCCACTCAGAGGTCCTGGAAGTGGGGTGGCAGTGTGCCAGGCTGGATTTCTATGTCTCTTTTGCTAGAAAGTCCTGCTCCCTTTTGACCACTTTCGAAAAAAAAATTTCCCCCAAGAAAGCTTAAGTAAAGAATGTAGAACAGGACTTCTCATGAATAAAAAGGAATACTTTCACAGATTATTATTTTAGAGATTGTAACTGTTCTGAGTTTATGGCCCATATAGTCTTACAACTTCTTGATGTAGGTAATTCTTGACAGAAAATTAGAGTTGTTCTTTGCTTCTACATGCATAGAACCAGACAGTGCAGCTCCTGTTGACCTGTCCAGTACCTCTGATTTAGTCATTAAGGGCTGGTTTCTTGCTAATGGATTAAGCCTAGTCTTGGACTAAGTTGTCATACCAATGGAGATTTACTATCAAAGCTAGTCTAGCTTAATCCTCGACTTGGAAACTGACCCTAAGGGCCAATTTTCCAGTCGAGGACTAAGCCTAGTCTTGGACTAAATTGTAGTACTAATGGAGATTTACCATTCAAACCCAAAGCTAGTCTACGACTAGGC
Source organism: Distichodus sexfasciatus (assembly GCA_032718565.1). Taxonomy (NCBI): domain Eukaryota; kingdom Metazoa; phylum Chordata; class Actinopteri; order Characiformes; family Distichodontidae; genus Distichodus; species Distichodus sexfasciatus. Next base: position 233,454 of record JAVGVS010000342.1, on the reverse strand, counting down.
TTAAACCTCAACTGGGAAACTGGCCCTAAATGTTTTGCTATTTTTTTGGCACAGAGTTATTTACTGTTGCATTGGATGTTGAAATTTAGTCCTATTTGTCATGATGCCCACAGCATCAAAAATGAAAATGATTTTTTCATATATTTTCACATAAAAGTTTAGTCTTTCAGCAGCGTCTGACCTATAAATAGCTAGTGGAAGCATAAATGAATGGCTTTAGATATGTTCCCTATTATGATGTAATTTCTATGTCATTTCGCCACTGCCTGGCCCTTACCGAGTTGTGTGTCTTTGCAGTGACAGTCCTGACCATGTCTGGATCCCAGATCACCAGGTCACTGTCAGAGCCCACCGCTATCCGGCCCTTGCGGGGATACAGGTTGAGGATCTTAGCTGCGTTGGTGCTTGTCACTGCCACAAACATGTTCTCGTCCATCTTACCAGTAGCCTAAGAAGAAAGAAACTTTGCTTTAGTGACAAAATGGAACACTGGCAGAGGTGCTAAGATTCTATAACGTGAATACCTAGGTGGTGCTTTCTACTTTTTAGTTGAAAATGAGAGAAATTCATCTGCCTCACATGCAGGCGCGCACACACAAGGCTAAGACACATGAGAGACGTCCTTCAAATGTTATGTCCCTTACTAATGGTATGTCCTTGCTACTCTATAGAAGAGTTTTAATAATAATTTATATTGCAATTTTCAATTGCAAATTGTCTTTTTTATTTTTGTAAATGGCAATTAAAAAATGTAAAAATAGCTAAATAAATGTGAACATAAAAAGTATCTATCCCTTATAAAAATTTATTATTCAGCTATTCAAAAGTATGGTGGGGATGGATCTGATTTGTCAGTATTAAATGGTTTTTCAGGTTGTTTTCTGGGAGGTGTTATATAGCCTGTTGGTCTTATGATGAACATATAGCATCGATTTACCTTGCCAAGATGATAGATTCGTTATAGAACATAGAATGATAGAATACAGAGTTATAGAAAAAATGAAATATTTAGAGCAAATCTGGCCTAGTAATTTTTGTAGTAGCAGAACAGCATGTGGCATAGGAGCCTCACCACAGCCTTGTCCCAGATCAGAGACATCCTCTCCTCCACTCCGTTCACTCCTTCAGGAATCTGGGTGAAGTCGTCCTTCCCGATGGCTTTCTGGGCCACGCTGAACGTGCAGTGGGCACTGCCAGTCACATTCAGATCACCACTGGCAAAATGGAGCATGACCAACAGAGAGATATTAGCGTATTCCTGAACTCTAGTGAAGAAGATGTCGACAGGATAAAAAATTTTGTCGGGCAAAAAACCAAAATAATGGTGAACAACAAAGTAATGATCTAATACAATGATCTAATCAAATGATAATGCTGGATGAATGCAGTAACTCCCTTCCACGTTTTCAGCTTCCCCTCCCAAGTCTGTCTGGATTCCTGCTGTAACCCTGCCCTCTCTAACGCCATTATCAAGCAAACTGCTGCCAAAACTATTTTGTCACAGGTGCTGATTAGGAAACGTGCACTATCTTTGATGAAGTTAAGATGGCAAGGACAAGGCTGAGAATCACAGTACGTAATTCACCATCATTTAATCTGGACCTTCTATGACCGCTGCCTTCCTGAAATACAGGAAAAGCCTTCCCATATCCAAGTCTCTGTACTATTTCTGGCATAAACAGAGGGACTTTCCTAGTGTGTGTGAGTACTAATATACAATGTAGTATTGCAATAATAGTAGCAGGCAAAATGTGTGTCACTACAGTAGCACAGAAAAGGCAGCGATGCTAATTTCTCATAGTCTAGGCTTACTATACAACACTCATACTATATTCTAGGCTCCTATCGAGATCTCTAAAGGCATAGAAAAAATAGAAAAAAGTTTCTAACATGATGTTGTTCTTGATTCCAGCCTTTACTCTTCTGTGAAGTCCAGATGCTTCACATCTTCATGTTCTTATGTGAGAAGCATTTCCATGGTTGGTTTCTTGGCTTCACTAGAGGTCTCTATAGACCTAGAAACCAACTAGAGGAAGAGCTTCCCACATTCAATTGACTGGTTAGTTTTTGGTTTTTAGGCTCCACTACAGAAACCAACTGGAGGATGAGCATCAAGAAACATAGATTGAAAATCTAATGTGAAAAGTTTATCCTCTGGTTGGTTTCTCGTAGCTCTATAGAGATCTCCTGTGGACCACAGAAACCAAATAGAGGAAGCACTAATAAAAGTTTAGCAGACACTATTATCCAGACACGCTTTTCCCTTAATTAAAGGATCAGTCTCCCTGAAGTTAAGAGTTTTGTGGTGGTAGTACTGGAGGTAGAATAGAGCTTGTTTTGAACTTTGTCAGTAAGTCCAAATCCTACCACTAGACCACCACCACCCGCATTAAAGTCTAAACAATAAGAGATGCTCAAACACATTATTCAAACACATTAGCTGCCTCTATTCACCTTGCCAGCAGTGTGTTCAGGTAATCTGGGGTGGTGGGATCTGGACTGAGTGGTGGTGAAGTCACAAAAGAGGCAGCCTTGGCCCAGTTCTTGCTCCAGTAGTGTGTCCCATCTGTACCCAGGCTAGCCGTGATTGGCTCACCGAACACCACATTACCTGGAAAAGAAATCCAACTGCAAATTAGCATGTTCAGTTTTCTTGGCCTAGAAGTGGCAAGAAATGTCATAGAAAATTGAGTGTCTTGACAAAGCATTGTAGCTGAGGAGTTGCAGGGTTTCATACAAGTATAAACACATGAGGAATCTATTAGTGAAAGGCTAATTAAGCTAACAGATTTATAACTGCAGTTACAGTATCCATTACACAAACGCCTGGCTATGTTGATAGTTTGGCTAGCAGTCTTATATTTTGTCTGACTAATATACACACTCCAGACCTCCACAGACCTGTGACAAGACAAATTAGCTAGATTCTGAGACTTGAATCCAACATAGGATGGAAGAAATACATGACTCATCGACTTCTCACTTGTCTGACTGTGTCGTTCTAAACATTGTCTTGTGTGGTTCTAACGTCAGTTACGCTATACCCTGTGAGTCAAAAAAGGGACCCCTGTACCTGCCCATAACTTTTGGAAGAAATAACAAGCATTTCTCAAAAGTAGGATAGTGCAGAGTGAAGTTCCATAGAACACTGTTCCTACTGGTCACACCCACTGTGCTTATTGCTTTTGTGATGCACACATCAGAAAATTCTGAAACAATCAACAGATGAGGTTCTTTTTTAGGCTTACCAGGTTAGCATCAAGCCACCTAAGCCCTTAATATTTCATTTATTAATTAAAAGTACATTAATAGCTCATAAATGTTAAAACCAGTGACATACAATATGAGTTAAAATGGACCAAAATGTTGAGTGTTTTTCAAAATGCTTTCATTGTTGCATTAAGAATTAATTTTGTATCACATGATTTAGGTCACAGTGTAGTATGCTCAGATGATGACTCTGGATTGATCTAAGTAGCCATATGTACTGTATCTGGGTAATTCTTTAGCGTAGAGAACTGCTAAGACAGTGACACTGGCAGATCAATATGATAGTTGCGTTTTGGCACCTTTTTTCCTGGCCTGTGAGATGATGTCAGCTGCACTTTTGCTCATGACGCGGGTCACATAGAGGGGACAGTTGGTCTGGCTGGCGATGGTGACAGCTCGGAACACAGCTTCAGCTTCCAGCTACAAACATAATCGTACAATTCATCTACTGAGGGTGTTATCATGACAATATAATTGTGTTCATGTTATAGTGAAATCGAATTAGTGGGTGTAGAGTTGATTGGCACAGTAATGTTCTTGGCTGAATATTTATGGCCTTGATGACTTTCCATCTAGCAATGGTACTGACATAACTGAAAATATGCTGTGTTTTATAAACAGTACAACACACACTACCATGCCAGTGTAACTGCTCTGTGGACCATGAGATAAATAACAGCAGCTCAACTGGGCTCCTGTGGTCACAAACATCATGCATACCGCAACCAGACATAATGGATCTCACAAGATTGTCTGCTTGTTGCATGTAGTGCTTGACGACCTAGTCTAAAAAACTAACAGCAGATCAAATCTCATAGGAAATAAACAAAATTAGACATATTAGTGAGATTTATTTCAATTTCCCCTCATAGGAAATTAGATGAAATGTGCATGCAGTTGGCTATTATTACTAAGCTGTGCTAAGGGACATTCAAATTACTTACAAGCTTTCATGTTTTTCATGACAAGGCAGAATATAATTGAGACGTTGCTGACTTAGCCCAAAATACACACTATACATACTGGCAGTAGAGACAGGAAATGACTATGACTATGATGAATCAAATACCATATAGATAAATGTCCTGGGAAGCGGAGACTTAAGAGGTGAACTACTACAATGTTTACAAATAAAAACCTGCTACAACTTACTCTTATATAACATCATTTTTAATCTACATAATCTTCTAGTCCTAATCTAGTTATGCAGGCTGCATTTTCCAAGAGCCAGTTATCTGACCTCTGCATTTGCCATGACACATTCCGTTCATATTTCAAGTTGATTCTTGTAAAATTGAACAAAAATTGTGCAAAAGTTTTGAGCCACACCTCATTTCTTTTCATCTTGCTAGACAAATGAGACAATAAATTACAATGATTATAGTACAAACGTACATGCATGTAAATACAATTTCACAAGACTACATAAAAGACAGATAAGAGCCTGCCTCTTTAGAAGAAAATATAAAGAAATGAGGGGCAGCTCAAGACCTTTGCACAGTACAATGGAGTAGAAAGGTGGTATTAGTTTTTGTTAAAGTCTAAACAATGCCTTTAGTTATGGCCTCACCTCCTCTGGACGGCTGAGAACGTGACCCTCTGGCCCAGTAATGCCCATCCCCAGCATGCGGGCCTGCTCCTGTAAACACACCACATATTCAGTCAGAACAGTCAACGTTTCATTTGAAAAAGAACCACAGAAGTGACTAAGTGTCTCAACATTAGATTACATTATACTTGTCATATGCTTTTATATAAAGCAACTTACAATTCAAACACACATTCTTATGGTTCCCAAAACAGGGTTTCAGGTTTCTCTGATAAAACCCACAAGGATTTATCTGCTTAGTGTTGCTTAAAAATCATATCTACAGTGTATACAGTGTATCTATTTTTGAAAATGATTTCTTTAGGGTTGGCTAACATGCATTGGTTTGAACTTGTGACCAAAACAATCACTTGATATTAAATAATACACTTTTCATGGTTTCATTCTCCTTTGATACAGTTATGAAGAGCAACCAATCTGTTTAAACCTGGCAGTTTTATTAACAATTACCAATTTGTTACAGACATTTTCTCTGACATGGGAATGCTTCTGCAAACACAGAATTAGATTAAATGAAATTGAAAGCAGACAGTCTGCTTGTTAATCTCAGTCACTGTTTTCACATGTAATGCTCAAAATCCAGCACATTCTAATGTAAACTGTATGACTGTATGACTATTTTCTGTTTGTGTAGCTGGCATCAAGGGCAAAATGATCTATTACACAGCTAATAAATTGGGTGGTTTGAGTTTGGGATTTAATTCTGCCTTGAAGATCAAAAGCTAATGGAAGATAAAACATTTCAGGTCACTTGAGTATATAAGGAGTGAACAACGAACTCCATGTGGAGTGAATGAGACCACCCAGACATTATCTCGACACTGAGATGGTTTTTCTGAAAAAAGACAGGAGGGTGAGTCACGCCCACCCAAGTTTCTTATGAGATTATGAAATTACGCTAAGCATCGGCTCATACCTCCGCTATGATCTCCCCATTTTCTGCATGGACCTGTGCAATTCCTCCCAGTTCCCCGAGGAAAGTGAAGATCTCATAAAGCTGGAAGAACATAAAAGAAATTTTAATATCCTCCTTCTCTCTCTCTCTCTCTCTCTCTCTCAAACACATGTACATTCACCTTCCACATACACACACACACACACTTTCAAAAATGCCTAAGTCTAAGATTCACATGATGTAATCCTCATGTTGTTGCCCCGCTGCACTGAAACACTAAATCTCTTGGGGAGAACGAGAGCACATTCTTAAATCAGCATGAATCACTAGCCATTCACCACATGCAGCAAATCTGACCTTTCAGATGGAAACTGCACAACGAAACATCTGCACAAACAATAACATGCACTTTTTTTCTGACCACACTGACCACTTTCCAGTGTTTTTACTCATGTCTTCACATTAGTAGGTCAGAGTAGTGATATTTTTCACTGGAGAATTTTCGAATGTTTGAACACTCTTTGTGGCTTTATTTCGACTTACTTCACTGTTGCTCATCTGATAAAGATCTTTGAAGGCCATATAGACTTGGAAGGAGTTGACACCTGCATGGAAAGACAGAATGAAAAGGGGAAAAGGACAATGACAACTTACTTTTTACCATTCTTAGGTACTGCCTTGTGTTGCATGATTTTGCACAAGCACAACAAAAAAACCCAATTCTGCAGTAGTTACAACTTTCTACAACAGATATCGTCACAACACAGGCATGTCTCCCCAACTCTTACCTTTCTCCTTCAGCAGGCTCTCCACCTCCTGCTTGACGCTGTCGTTCCAGTGTGTGATGTCCACATGGAGCGAATAATCGCAGCAGGATTTCTCATCCGCCCATTCCTTCCAGTGTTCAAAAGCCTCCACTAAACTGCAGCCAGGCTCTGGGATCACATGATCCACTATAGGGAGAGACGGCAGATGAAGGAGAGAGATTTAATGGATGCATTTGCCGCAAATCCAAAGACTGACCAAGAGGAATACAAAACGTGAGTGCAGTTTCCGCTGTCACAAATGCCCAAATAAACCAAACCACTTTCATTATTTAAAGTGGTCCTGAAATACACCAGTTTATGTTCTGCAATTTTCCAAGCTATAAGTTTAACACAAATTTTAACAAACCCCAAGTGTCTCTTCTATATCTGATATAGAGATGCATCATATTTAAAAGTCTCAAGTTCACATCATCATGTTCAAATTATGATTGAAATTGTAACAATTGTAACAAAACAAAGCTTTGAAATCATGAAGTACAAATTAATTAATAACTCTATTATGATTTGAGGGTTTCATGCTTGGCTCCAGCCAAAGTTAGTGTAGAATCAAATTCATTTTTAGTTATTTTTAGCCACAATAACAGTTTTGTGTGACTTGTTCCTTTGTTTCTTGTGGTCTGCTGATGCGGTTTTGTTATGATCTACTGCTGTTTACAACATCAACATCTTGTGCCAATCAGATAGGAGACTCCTGGCTCCTTGTCTATAAGGCATTTAAGATTGTCTTGACCTAGCCTCTGCATAAGACTCCCACAGAGGCAGGAGATATTTTGGCATCCAACTCTTTTGAAACCTTATCTGTTTAAGACGCTCACGACCAAATGTTGTCCTTCCCCACTATGGTGTAATGGAGATTACACATCTCCATCTATTTTAGGTTTCCTTCAGACCAAACAGACAATCTGCCATGTTTTGCAGAATCACAGAGAAGTCTCTCTTGGGGTGAAGGATTACCAGGCCACCAGCGGTCCAACAGCAGAGGGAGGAGAGACAGGGATTCTCGTGCACCAGCTGTTGCCTCCGTTTCATCCTAGGCTGTGGTGTGGGTGACTCTCCCAGTGCTGCCAGGTTTCCACAAGACTAAAGTTTCACTCTGGGTCTTTGTGGACTCCCACATGAGCTTTGTGTGGTCCTTTTGGATCTCACCCTGATCCCGTGCCTTTTAGGAGCACCTAACTCTGTGCCCTGTTCACACACAACCTTGCTCTTCTCAGCCAGAGAAGCAATGCTGCCTCAGCTAGCTTTTAGTTAAATGGTGAAGGTTGCAGGAACTAAAGTCTTCTACTGAGAACTTTAATATCCTACCTTGATCAATCCTAATATTACGACCAATGACGGATGAAGTGAATAAAACCCTGATACAATGGCACCTGACACATTTATCCTAGAAGTTGATGTGTTAGAAGCATTAAAAAATCTGCAAGCGTAAGTATTTGAGCCACTTTGCCAAGGGCCAAATTATGATGACTAGACAACTGGGCTGTGCAGCTCCAGAACCGCTCATTATTAGGTGGGTGGCCATAGTGTCATGCCTGATCTGTGCATGCAGACCCAAATAATTATTACTACTATTAATACATTCTTTCATAGAAAGAATCATAGTTACCAATCATAGTTGTTCCTCCTGCAAGAGCAGCCTTGGTGCCCTGGCTGAAATCGTCCACGGTGGTGGTTCCCCGATAGGGCATCTGGAAGTGGGTGTGAATGTCAATGCCCCCAGGGATCACCATTTTCCCGTTGGCCTCAATCGTCTTCACCCCTCCAGGAACGATCAGGTTGTCTCCAATTTGCCTGTTGGTCAGCAATGATATTACTTTCAGGAAAGCATAGTCAAACACTAGTTCATTATCTATCCCCAAAATACAGTATTTTTGTCCAAGTACAGTCTCATTTTGCCTGTTTTTTTATTTTAGAAAATCGTTCTTGGAAGCCCAGTTAGGCAGAAAGTGTTTAAGCTTCCATGAGTGTTAAACTTTGTAATGCAGTTACAGATGAATTTGAGGTGATGTGCTAGTATTTCATTTTCATACCTTAACATCTAATAATAAGAATTTCAGCAATATTAAAAACAGAACAGAACATGCTTGTCCATGACCCCGATTGACCCCGACTGATTTGAGAAGTGCAAAACAGAAACTATTCTTTGAAGGCTTAATTGGAGGTAGTAGTCAGTAATAACTAGAGCTGCAACTATCTATTCTTTTTGTAATCGAGTATTCTATTGATTTTTTTATCGAATAATCGAGTAATTGGATAAAAAACAATTTAAAAACAGAAAAAATGCAGTACCTTTGTTTTTATGCTTATTCTTTATGTCCTGCACTACTCCAATTTGTTTAGTGTTTTTTTTAGCTTTATGTAAAATAAAAGTGGCGAAACTGTAATCCTAACTACTAGAAATAGTAAGAACATAGTCTGTTTTATTCCCGAGTTGCAGTGGTTTTTATTATGCATTCTATGGCTTTACATTCTATTGCTAAAACGGTTCTTTATCCATTTGGTATCCATAAGAATATTTTTTTTTTTTTTTGATAAATAAACGTTCTATATTTCTTCTTTTCTATTGATTATACTATAACATAATAAATAAGAAAAAAATCTGATCAAATGAAAAAATCCTAAAGTTTTGGGTGATTTTGAACCAATTTGGCTTATAAAATGAGCTGTTTTCTGGAAGAGAACTGTATTTCCCACAATCCACCACGTGCCCCTCAGAGCCGCGTCACAACAAAGCGTTGGGCGAGCGTTCCGGAATAAACTATGGAAAATCTAATGGAAAACCTCAATAAACTGCACTGTATTGTGAGTAGACCTGATTGTTGTGGCTATCTACTTTAGCAAGTGAAATGAATTAAACGAAGCTTCGACTCTAGAAAAATTGCCTCGGCCATTTTTTGTAATCAAATTACTCTAGTTATTCGAATAATCGTTTCAGCTCTGGTAATAACCTTCCAGCGAGTGTTTTTCTATAGCTAAATCTGCCTGTTGGTCTACAGAGGCGGTTAAGAGCCACAATGGTCAGTTTAGCACAGAAAAATAGTGTGTGTGGCTGGGAACCAACACATTGACCTTCCAATAGAAATAAAACATGCAACCACTGTGCTTGGACATGGGCCACAAGGGAGGATTCTAAAATTGTCTGGAGCCAAAAGCCTAGATTTGGGTCCCACAATCTGTGTGAGTGTGGATGTGTATGTATGTGTGTTCTGAATTCCAGCTTACTTAATGAGGCCATCCTCCATGTATACATCTGCATAGAAAGACTGGTCATCATTCACGATCCTGCCTCCTTTGATCAGAAGCCTGTCACTCTAAAAACACAGAAATACACACACAGAGTAAACAATGTGTTTTTGTGTGAAAGAGAGTGAGAGGAAGTGAGGGATGTGTGAAGCAATCACATGTCATTCCACAGTGGCACAGGGCTTGGAAAAATTTTTGGGAGCTTTCCCAGTTCTTTTCCTGAAAAATTACAACCAGCAGCTGGAGCCCAGAAAAAACCCCTAAAAGAATTATGTGAAGTAGCATCTTTTAAGGCACATGCTAACCCACATTTCTAACACTGACAGCCAAATGCCCGAGCAGCTAGTCCGATAACACAAACGCTAATTACCGGCCTGAGCCGAGCGCTGTCATGTCAGGTCAATGACAAAACACCCAACACCCGTTAGACCGCCGTTAACATGGCCTCGTCTGACACCTCCCGCCTCGGGCCTGTGGGGAGATGGAGCACTCTGCTGATACAGAAATTCCCGTTCGTGACATTCAGAGGCACTGAATCGCAAGGGCTGCATTCTTGGCGCAGGGACAGAATGTTACAATGCTGCAGACGTGGAGTGTTAAGGACGGGCCAAAACTTAATAAACCTCACTACCAACGTACATGTCTAACTGTTGTAGTCTGTTTAGCCTTTTTAGGAAGCCAATTTTTGGGCTAAATCTTAAATAGCCAAGCTGACACATGTGTGACCTTTGATTTAAGAATGGGGAGAAATAAGCAAGTTTAGGCTGATTTTGCTGTGATATGTTGAAATTTTATGTTTTGGGTCAAACTAACAATGGGACTTGCACAGCGTCATCCTGCATTTTCTCACCAATATTACCCTATTCCTTAATAAATATTTTTCCAATTTTGGGAATTGGCTGGGAATATCTCTTTAAGAAAAAGATGAGCGTGCTTGGAAGTATTTTGCATTTCTAAGGAACCTGGCGGTCAAACTGAACTAAAATAACACCTTTAATAATAGCATCAAACATTTAGGACAAACATTAAAACATTAAAAGGTTTTAAAAGGTATTATCTTTTGTTCCCTCCCTAGCAAATCTTGAAATGTTCTACAGTATCAACTACAAGAGAACTGGCCAAATGGGTTTTTGGATTTGTAAAAAATGTAACAGGGTCAATTTGATTGGAATCATAATAGTAGGGTAAAGTTACTTTAGATTTATGGTTACCGTAAAATTCATGTCTGTTAAAAATGGGCTTCAATCTACAACATAATGTAGCGTTGCCGTTGATTCCTACCACATGGCATTTAATAGTAAAACATTATGTCTGGCCACAGAGTTGGTTTTGACTGAAAAGAACATTAACCAGTGTGAAATAAAAATGGCAGCCCAGACATTAACTGGAAACGCTGTTTTGAACCACTTTCTGTGTGAGAAAGACAGACTGTGCAACTCGAACATGTTTGTCATTTAATGTGGTATCGTTTTTAACACTCTGTAAAATGCTTAAGTAATATTCATTGACCAGGCATCAACGAGGCGGCTTTAAAGAACTGTTAAACGCCTGCGATCAAGCATTGTGTCCAAGCTTCTGTCAATCACATCATCCTCACTCACATTAAACAAAGCCACGTGTGCTCCCTGACGCGTGGCACTGGTCTTTATCGGTTGAACAATAAATCTTCTTGCGTGTAGTGAGAAGTTTAGTTGCTCTGGCCTCACTCACACTGATAGCAGCAACTTTACACACCACATTAATTATTAAAGGATAATGTTAGAATAATGTGAATAGGGACTGAAAATAATTTAAAGCCGTTTGTAAAATATGTATTAAAGTTGGTACGTTTTCTCACAAAAGTTAGATCTCTAACAGGGAAATACTACAATGCAAAATATACCATAGAATAGCTATCAGTTGGATAAACAACTACCTTAATTTAAGACCATTTTGCATGTAATTTCACTAAATTTCCTCAACGCCACCATCAATTGTTCCTTGTGTGTTATGGCCACACAATTTCTCTATGAATCGCTAATGTAGGCATCAAGTGAATAATGTAAAATCTGGCATATCATCTTTCTTGAAGCATGAGTAATCTTGCAACAAGAGTCTTTTCTGTCACAATGTTTTTTTGCCAAAATTCACTTTGCACGCATCTGGCATCAATACTATTTTAGCTCTACATGTTGTGGCCACATGTGTATTCTTGAACTTGTATGAAAGCCCTTTTACACAAGTGGGGTAAAATATTAATAATAATGAGAAATAATGAGAAACTTTGTTGAAATAATGACATAATATCTCGAAATTCCAACGTAGTTATCTCAAAACAGGCATATCGTTTATTTTGAGATACTAAGTCATTATTCTGAGATACTAAGTCGTTATTTTGAGATACTGAGTCATTATTTTGAGATAACTAACTCGTAAATTCATATATTATGTTGAAATTTTGATATATTAAGTCAAAATTTTGAAATATTAAGGCATTATTTTGGAAGAACTAAGTCAAGATTTTGGAATAACTAAGTCAAAATTTTGGAATAACTAAGTCAAAATTTTGAGATATTAAGTCATTATTTCGAGAATGTTTGTTGATATTTTGAGATAACTAAGGCATTACTTTGATTTAAATTATAGATATGGGGATTCCAAAAGCTTGACCTGCCCCGATCTAAACAATTCCTGGCCTCTCTGGCACAAAATAGAGGAATTAACACAGAACTGGAGCAATCTAATACAAATCTAATCATCAAAATGCAGTCTGATGAACAGGTTTAGAAAAAGCAAGGCAGTTGAGGATATAATATCTGTAATTTCAGAGTTAATTGCTATTTTAAACTTCTAGAAAAAATGTCCTTTTACTTTCTCTCTAATAGCTGGATCCCAAAGGAGGTACCTTGGTATTGGCCATGGTAAAGAATTCTGCAAATTCATTACAGCAAGTCTGCCACACCCAGTCAATCGAGATAAGTGATGTCAATCAAGAAAATTATTTGCTGATTACTCAGCAGTTATGCAGTCTGAAAGGTTACTGCAGAACAGGAGAACATGCATATCAGTGGACAACTTGCAATAGCTCCATTAGTGCACCATTCCATTAGCTCTCAATGCTTTTTAATTCCCACACTGTGTTTCTGGCTGAAATACCATAACAAACAACATGGGATATACACACATGCATGTATTGTGCATTTTCATACAGCAATTGACCCCTGAACTGTACTTCTAATATACTGATTCTCTTAAATACCTAAAATACTTTCAGAGGAAAATGCACAAATCTAAAATACATAAGCAGAACATGGCTGATGGTTTTATATACCTACAGTTAGTCATATTGAACAACATTCATCATTTTCTTTTCATAAGTTGGCTGCTAATACTGGATGACTGCACTTGTATTTCAGATGGCAAGTTTAGCTGAAAAGAAGCTTGGCATACATTATAAAACAAACATGCTAAATGATATTTAAAGCACTGAACAACGAAAAGTATTCTTGTGCACAAGCATAGATCTAAGAAAAAGAAATAGGGAAAAGCGCTAATAATGAACGTGATCATTCTACTATTGTGAAAAGATCGTCACAAGGGCATAATTATCGCAGCATAGTGATTAATGGTCCAAACATCATTACAGCCTCTCATTGTTGGCAGCCAGATCTTGCTGGGACATGAAATCAACAAAATGATGAATGATTCACTTGATGAAATTAGGTTTATAGAACACAACAAGGCCCTTGTCAAGGGCCTCAGTAAAGGGAAATCTCTGCATAATGTAAATTGTGGAAGCAGAAATTGTCTGCCTCCAAAAGCAACAAACAGGGAAGTGACCCCCTGCACCCCCAACCCCCCCATTTCCGAGCAGAATTTTTTCCAGCAGATTATTTTGCATGCATTACCTAAACAAAAAAAAGTTTCTCAAGGGATGGGAAAATGATGAACTCATCTTTGAGGGGGTCTTACTAAACTCAAAAGCAGCGGTCTGTTTTCCACATTGATGAAACAGGCAAACAGGAAGGACACTACTGGGGAAAGACAAAAGGGTCCCTCCATTGTCTCCCTGCATGTCAGGTTTGACATACAGATAAAGTCTAGAGTCCATTATCTGTCGCATGCAAGTGCCCTCTAAAAGAAGCCAAATGACTATGTCAATTGAAATGCGTCCAACGTCATTAACCAGACATGTCAAGCATAAACTTCAGTCTGCTGGGTGGAATATGATTTAGCAGTGTAATCTTTGGATTTGTAATGTCCAAAGATTGAAACATATTTAATTGATATATGATGGCAATGGGACTACATCTGATGAGCAGCCTTACTGACTTACAGAGAAGTGTGGGACAATTTTAGCCATGAAAGATTCTCAGTTCATTAAAGCAAGTTCCTAGGATCCTGGTAGCACAGGTTTATTTTTAGCACGAAATATTGTCTGGATAAAAGGATTGGTGGTGTGTGTCGGGAGAGAGAGACAGCACGCTACTGAGGGACTTAACAAAAGTCTCACATAAAACAGATCTAAAAGGAATGTGGGAATTATGAAAGATAGACCATAGAAGCTGGTAGATCAGAAACACTGAGACACGAAAACTGATCCGACATCTGATTTACCACGTTCTTTGTAGACTTTTTTACAGTTTTTGCAAAACATGTCCAGATACAATAGTCCAACACTAATGCCTTTGTAAATGTCTTACAAATGACTATACTAAAAAATAAAGACTAAGAGTACAGCTGTATAATTTTTTTTACAGATGTCACAGCTTTGAGGTTATCATTATGACCTACTAACATTCTTTTGGTATGAACATTGGAATGATGATAAAGAATGAAGTCAAAATGATGACTGTCTGGAAACTGCACAAAGAACTCAAACAGAAATTTGGACAGTTGATCTTAAAAGATGTCTATAATCTGATCTGTTCTATTTCATAAGTTGAACTACTTTAATTTCCAAATTGGGCTCTTACAGCACAGTGCCACACACTTATACCAAACAGGACCAAAGTCCAGAAATGGAGCAGTGTGAATTTTTCACTTTGAGTAACTTCCACTAAACTCTAGCTCTGTCTGAGGCTTTTGAACATGAATAGTGCTGTCAACTGTGCTGTGAGCGGGGAAGGGGAGGTGAAAAAAATCAGGCATAAGGCATAACACTGAGCCAAGAGGCCATTAAAGAGTGTGCCTTTAGCTGCACTTGTACCAGAGGAAAACCATGACGGCACCCAGTTCTGCAACGCTGTTGCTTGGAGACCAAAATATTTACTGCACCCTCATAAGGTTCTGGCGCTTTTTGCCGGCAGAACAGTCAAAACAGTGGAACTTATCAATCTAAATAGGTTGCACTCGCCTGTTGCGAGGAACCAGGGACACATTGGCTGCTCTCTGTGCTTGAGACTGCTATATTGCTATGGTTACCATAATACACCCTCCTCTCATCCACCCCACATCCCGTCACATCTGAGAGCAAGCCGAACCCCTTATGTCTTGCTGACAGTTTTACAACTAATTCTTGGTTCCCTATCTGTAAATGTCATTTAACAGAAATTTTTACCCATTTAGAGGGGACGAGTTGCTTTTGAAGCATTTTAAGAGGTTGGATAACAACAATAATAGTATGCATTATGAATTTCAGAAAATGAACACCCGGTAAAGACCATGGGAACATGAGATAGATGAGTACATTGGGTAGGTGTGGCAGTTTGTGCTTAAGACATTTGTCATATGAAAGTAAAATGTTGAAGCGCTTCCTTCATCTCTCTGTCCTAGTCCATACTTTGACACTTTCTTAGTTGTTCCAGTCTTTCACCTTTTAAAATGTATTGTATTGTATTGAAGATTCAGCTATCAAACATGATATGCTATTTATTGATTAGTTAATTGACAGTGAATCTGAACCATTATGTCTCAGAAATATATTAATTCTGCAACTCCAACTAGAAATTTCAAGCTAGAGACTTCAAATTTGATACACACAAGCATTTCAGTATTTATTTTAATGGCAAGTGTTTATATTTTCCCTCTTATAATTCATTCACTTTTTCTGTCTTCACTTCATGCTATCATGCCTTCTTCCTCAGTCCACAGCAGTTTTTATATACAGCCATAAGACACATTTTCACAGTAAGAGTCCTTCCTGTTCTTCTGGTTTAATAACGGGTCTGCATGAAGCAGTCTACAAATAACCACAATAATAAAGCTCCAAGCTGCAGCTCCAGCATCTTCAGCACCTGTAAGAATGACGTAACGCCGGTTTGGGCTCAGCAGCCAATTGCAACATCCGTTCGTGCGCGTGTTTCCGTCTTTACGGTTTGTCTCCATGGTGAACGGACGGCAGCGGCCGGGTGGAGCCTCGCAGCGTCGCTACCCTTTAAACAGATGGTTTGCAGCGGCCCGGGCCCGTTTCTGCGGTACAAGTGCGGCCAAAAAGCGGACCTCGTCCCGTCTGCTGGCCCCCGTCACTCCCGCCCCAGCACGTCTGGAGAAAATGATCAGTGCGGCGAGCGAGGAGACGGGAAAAGAAAAGACCAAACCACACCTAGAAATGGGACCAGACCCCAATCCGATCCGACTGCTTTTGCTCGTTACATAGACGCAAAGCGGACCCACAGTTTAAATATGCCGACTTGAGTGTTCA
>JAVGVS010000342.1:215000-216978 GCA_032718565.1 Distichodus sexfasciatus | reverse complement strand
ACAGCTGGAGACAGAGTCGACGTGGCCCCTGAGCACCTTTATGGGGATCTGCATGAAACACAGGACACTGGCCATAACATTACCTCATTTATGCCATTTAGCAGATACTCTTAATGCAGAGTGACGTATATTTCTAAATTAGAGCGACAGTCTCCGTGAAGCAAATTTGGGTTAAAGGGGCTTAATAATGGTAGAGTCAGACCTCGGACCTCAACAGCATCAGAATTAGAAATACAAGGAATTTGCTTGGTGGTTGGTGGAAAAAAAAAAAACGTGTACATATATATATATATATATATATGTACATACACACACACGCGTATGAAAATTCAGATACTGAGATATAACAGCGAGCGAAAGGGAGACAAAGGATTCTTCTTCTCCACAGTTCAGAAAAATTTTATTAAAGCTCTCTACTAAAACTGACTTTCATTCTGGTCTAATTTCTTTCAGACTATAATGTATCAATACATCAGGCGCAGTCCGTTTTTGCCGGTTTTGTCTCTTTGTGCCAGGTGTGTACCGGCTTTTATTGCAGTGAGTATGTATCAGCACTAATGGCTTATGGGCGTGTTTTTCCTCCTCTGCAGCAGTCCCGAAGCTGAGATTTATCCCAGCGCTGTCTGACTAGACATATATATGAATAAAGCGTCAATGTAACCTATGCATGTCACAGACAAACAAAACATAAAATAAGGGGTGGATTATTTTACATGGTATGTATATATCAATTTTGAATGCGTAAATTGTTCGTTCGTTTTGCTAATTGTTAGGAAAATCTGGTTTGTTATAGGAGGTGTAATTGAGAGAACTGGACCATTGCAGTGCATCCCTAATCATGCACAAGCACTCCAGAAACATGCAGTTTAGCTTTAAGGAAACGCCTTATTCTGCTTCTGTAGCTGTCAGTATGGTAGCCAGTCATGCCGCAGTTACAGCCTCTAACAAAAGCCTGCTCATGTCCAGAAGCCTCTCTCCAGTCTACCGTAGCACGTTCAACGTAGATTTAATTAACATTTCTCTCGACCACAGAGAACAAAAAGGGCTGGTTTCCAAACAATAAAATGACCCGGATTTACTGGCAAATAAACGTATTCCCACTTACTGTGATCTTTGGAATATTCTTTTTGCCTTGGTAGGACATGGTTTATGCGTCGTTGATGTGCACGTTATTCCACGGAGTTTGGGTCGAGGTTTTCTCTCTGTGTGTTCGGTGTGCAGCTGGTGCGTTAGAGGCAAATTGTCCGATATCCAGAGACGGTGTGAGAGCGGCGGTGAGAGTGACGGGCGACGGGGCTCCGCCCTCCCCATAGTGGCCCGAGCGGCACAGCAGAGGGCGCTGTTACGTATTGCGTGTAATTTCGAGTGTGTGTTTATGATTGTATATAAACACACGCATACATATATACTGTATAAAAAGTATCTAACGTATTTTGTGCATGTATAAATATACTATATGAATATATATATTATATATTCGTATTATGTATACGTGCATACGTGGCTAAGATTGAGCGTACTATGTTAAATAATCTGTTATATATATATATATATGTATAGTATACAGTATTGCGTTTAAACATGTGTTTAATTATATTCTGCTCGTGTGTGTGAATAGGCCTACATTGTTTTTTTTCTGTTTGCATGAGTATGTAAACACTATAGTGTTCTGATAGCATGGTTTTTAGCTAGAGATTCTGCAATGTATTTCCATATAAAATGGAATCTTCAGTTCAAACACGTTCTTTCAAATAATAATAAAAAATAACTAAAAACAATATAAAACAACTAACTAAAATTAACAAATATAAACTAGTACAGTATATTAAATTGCTGAATAACAATCGACACTTGGAAACAGTTATAAATACTAGAAACTATACATGATAGAAACTGTATAAATATTTCTTTATAGTTATTACAAAAATGTCTAATGAACAAAGACGGTGTTCAGATCTAAGCATTTATCTTGGTTGAT
>JAVGVS010000342.1:0-210000 GCA_032718565.1 Distichodus sexfasciatus | reverse complement strand
ACATCCAGAGCAACTTCCATAATTACAAAGGAGAAATGCCTTCCAGCAGCGATTTGAGGTTAAGTGTATGACAGTACTACAGTAAAACATGTCTAACGGTAAAGTCTTACTGCACTGTTATTATGCAGACGTACAGCTTGAATAAAGAAGTAATCTTTGATATATTTATTTTACGAATGCAAAGAAAGCATCCACTATATTCGTGAAAGGACTGATCATTGGATTAAAACAGAAACTGAAATCGAAAGCAACAAAAGAAAAACAAGTAGGGCTGGCTAAAGCTGGTAGCATCGAAGGAGAAAAGATATTCTATCGCATCCAGCGTCACGGTCTTCATAATTTCACCAATAAGAAGTCACTGTACGAGGTATGATCTTAAATAATGCAATAATATTTTTAATCACATGGTAATGTAAAATGTGTTTATCAAAGAGGTTTTTTTGTGGAGGGAAGCTAACTCACACCGAATTAGTTCCGAAACGTTGTTTCTCTTAATAAATAATTGTGGCATTGAGCAAAGAACTCCTTCATCAAGGAGTTACCTTTTGACAGTTCTTGTTATCTCACTATACAGCACATCCCGCTTTAAAGGATCCAGCCACACGTTCAAAATGCTGATGATGTAAGTTTAACTGTTATAAGAACTATATTACATCTGTAATAAACCTATGTTAATATCACGCACTAAATGTTTTTTTCTCCAAATAGTCAAATTTCAGCACGAGCAATCTTAGCACTTGGACTAGTCCTTGCAGCTGTGTTGATGTCTGGTAAGACCGTCTCATAGTCCAGCATCTTAACTTTACTGTTGCTCTCCCGTCTCTTACCACTGGATGTAAAACAGTTAAGATAGCATGAAAATGGCTTTAAAATAACAATGTGACATGCATTTTTAGGGGTTTTCCTAAACAGAGGGTGCAACATTTTAAATAAGGTTAAGTACATAAATAATCCAGTGTTCACAATTTCAAATGCTCAACCTTAAGTAGCTTTTCAGTGTATTTGAATTAAGTAATTTGGATAGCTAAGATATACTATTGGTCATTTATGATATACACCATCCCCGTTTCCTAGCACATGTGTGCAAACTTAGTTAAAATGAGTAAATTCCTTGTAAATGACAACTTGAAATGTATCGCAAAAATGCAGTACAGCTGTTGCAGTGTAGATATTAAAGTGAAAAGTACTGAATGGTTTATTGGCATAGCCACATACATCCATTCTTTGTATGGTTGCACATGTGAAACTGTGGCACTGGAGCGCCTAAAATTAAGAGTGCTTTGCTTCCTCTCTCCTTATAGTCAATGAGAATACCTGTGTGGGAATGTCTGCATGGATTACCAGGTGGTTTCCAGGAAGACAGAACAGAGGAGAAATACAAGAAGAAGCTCAAAATCAAGATTGTGAGGAACCAGAGGACATTGAAGAAATGTGGGATCACCAGGGGGACACAGGCCAAGCATGGCATTATGAGTTGAATTGTAATGATGAGGATATGGAGGAAGAGCAGGTGTTTATTATCAGAAACAGATCTAATCCCACAGCAGCTAGGTACTGAGCTCACATGAAATTAATATTTTGAAGTACATGTGAACCATGTTCATGTTTTATCATCCTTGTGCGTCTTTTAGGTCTCCAGGTCGGTTAATGTTGTTGGAAATATGCTTATTTGTGTGACCTAATGGTGTGATGCCACAGTATGATTCCTAAGTATACTAAACAATTGGTTGATTTGCATCTATTTGATTGAACCTGTTAGATAATTTTAATGAACTTGAAAGACAGTGAGTCATCTATTGGCAAGACTCCTGATAGTGCATAGAGAGCAATATTTTTCTAGCAAAATGGATATGTAATATCATAGCTTTTTGGACAGCTGCTTCCGCCTACCAGGGCTGCCACCGCTCAGCAGCTTTCGCTTAAATTCACTTATGAGCTACAATGAAATGACATGCTCAACAGAGCCCAGCTCTGGATTCTGTTAGTCAGAGACAGAAGCCTGTTTCTTCCACAATGTCTGTGCTGTTTTCAGATGAGGAGTACTGATTACTTTTGCCACTCCATGATCCTGATGCATAATGGCATATTATCAGGATTTTATAGGTCACATTGAATGTACTTCAGACCTAAGGGGTAATGCGTTATCTTATAATGATGTTATTTCTAACGTCCAACTTTCCACACCAAATCCACAGCTTTGCTGAAACTAAGAAGAGTTTTATACACTGGACAGTGTAACTAATCCATCAATAGACTCTTGTTTCAGTTTGGACCATTTTGACCTTCCTGGAACATTTTGGAATGTCAATACAGATTTTATCAGCTTTGACTGACGATTAGACTAGCAAAAGGGTCAGTCCAAGTCACCAGTCTGTGTATGTATGACTTTGTTTCCAAGACCTGTCCTTCATTCTTTGTGCTTTGTTGTAAATAAATAAATAAATACATAAATAAATACATAAATAAATAAATAAAGACACAAGACACAGATGTGAATATAAGCAGTCTGGGGAAACCTCAGAGGATTATTTATGGAGACATTAAGAATGGGAAGCTGTCAGCAATAAACACTGAATAATTTCTAAATTCTTCCTTTTATATTACCCAAGGAGTAGTAAAACCTATGAACTACATATAGGGTATGAAAAGGGCTATTTGTAATTGATGTGAAGTTTGAGCTTGACTTAAGTTACACAAAATGCAGGAAGGCTGTTAATATTGCAGTAGTTGGTACACAGGTAAAGCGAAAGAAAAGAAGTGGAACAGGTGTAGGTTGCATTTACTTTCTCTAATTACAGCAGGTTCAGAAGGTTCAGGTGTCCTTCTGTTACAAACATGACATGCTATACTTTCTAATTCAGAAGACCCATGCAGGTTTGGCCAAGACTGCAAATGTAAATCTTACTGTACTCACTACACTAAATATAGTGTAAAGCAAAACTGTCCATTTAGGTCTAGCATAATTGAAAACCTTTTTTGGGTTGGGATGTAAAATGGACAATTTGGAACATGTACATCCAATAAGTAAACCATTTCTGATTTAAGTGGTTTCCTCTTTAACATGCAGTGATTACAGAGATATTTTAGAAAAACCTAGGATGCAGGTACCTGTAATATTATTATTAATAAAAATAATCATTTTAAATGTATAGTAGATGTTAGTTACTACAATATTTTCTGGCTTTGTTCAGTTGGGAATATACTGTGAAATGTCTGTGTTTACAGCAAAATGACAGATATTAGCTAAAAGCAAGACTATCAAAGGTAACTTTTGAACTCTCTGCTGTACTTCTATGCACTCTGGAAACAGTGTAATTCCAAGTGCTCGCCACAAGAGGGTAACAAAGGAAATTTGTAGAATTTTCACCGCTTCTTAATAAATAAGGTCTTATATAACGCTTGCTAGATCTTTTTTCTTGGAGTGAAGAATACATTAACAGCAATTAGTATACACCATATATCCAGTATCCTGATCAACTTACATTTCCTTAGTAAATGGGAAATTCCTTCTTGGAGTGATTTGAGCTTTAAAGTGCCTCATTCATGGACACTTTGGTTGTTTTGTTCAATGGAAAGAAGAATTATTAATTAAGTAATTATCCAAACCGCCTAATTCTAATTGGGGTTGCAAGGAGGACCGGAGCCTATGCCAGGAACTACGGGCTCAAGGTGGGGACCAACCCCGGAGAGATGCCAACACACCACAGTGGAAAGAAGAATTACTTGAATGTAATTAAGCAATTTTTAAATATTTATATAATATGGAGAGTTATAAACAGAGTATTTTTTCTTCAAACAAAATTTTGGATATTTGGAATTGCTGTAGAAAAAGAACCATAAATGACAGCACTTATGACAGGATTCTGCAACTGGTGACAGTTTCACAATGAACAGTAACAAACATGCTGCTGGCCAAGTTTCTATACTGTTCTTATATCATTATGAATATGAAATATGTTGCATGACAGGTGAACCAATAAGGATACACTCACATGCACGAAACCTTTCTTATCAACACATTAAAGATGATTGCAATTGAAATCACATCAGCATTTGTTTGACCTCTGGAAATACTTTGTAAATGCTCAATATTCTATACAAGTGACGAGGTCGCACAAGTGTTGAAAGCGCAGAAGATAGAGAGCTAAGATGATGGAACTTTGACAAGATTCCACACCTGGTGATGGATACACACAGAAGTGGTCGATACTTGCGGACAGAATGAACTTCAAATGTAAGAAAGTGTTAAAGCCACTTACCTGCTGCTGCCACCATCGCACCTACAGCGTTGTTCGGCCATGCGCAAAGTAGACACCACCTGTTGGATCTTATTTTCATTACATTTCTTTACACCTTAGAGGTCATCATTTATTTATACCGTATGCTACGGATATACGGATGCAACGGACATTGCCCCTGGCAATAATAATCTATGACCACAGAACATGATAATGTTTTTTATTCTGTGTCACATCCATGTGTCCACCACAAACAGCTTGGAATGGCCGCTTCTGTGTTTCCCAGACAGTTCCACAATCCTTTTTTTTGATGATGACCACGCTGTGCTCACACCTTCTTTGCTCTGTTTCATTCTGTCTATCATTTTACCATTTGTGCAATTTAAATTAAGAATTAGGGACTTGTGTGTTCGGTCAAAGTATGACAAACCATGATCCAGTACAGCAGTGGCCCAGTAATGAGGTGACCGTCCTGAGGTGTCACAGCATCTGATGGAAAAATCTGACTCTTGTTTATTAGTATGTCAGTTTGGCAGAGTTGTGTTATAATTTATTGTTTATAGAACTGTAGCCTTTAATGCTTTTTTTAGAAACTCTATGTTGGTAGTAGTGCAGGAGTTAGTACAAAGTCAGGCTTGAACATACAACCAGCAATGCTCGTTTGACTTTAGATGTACAGTGACTTGATTTGGGTGCAACGACTCTCTGAAAGTGCCATGACGCCTGGCTTTCAAAGACAAAAATGGAATTCCAAAGTGTGATGTTTGATGCTCATCACATAAAAGGCATCCTAGTGTTTTATAATAATTATTGTTTATTTCTGTTGCAGGTTCAGTGAAACATCTGCACAGAAGAAGGTCAAAGGGAATCGGATGAACTAAAGCATAGTTTTGCCACTTCATGCCACTGCCCTCTGCAGCCCTTTATAATCTCTCAGAGACACTTACATGCATAAAACCTTTCATACCAACACCTTACACTCAAAGTGCAGATGTCCTCATGAACCTGTTGTTTATGCCTTGTGTTAACTGTAATAACTTATATGGGGGGTGGCGCCAAATACACCCCTAACAAACACTGCCACCTTTTGGTCATGTATAGGCACAGTTACATGCAATCATACATTTATCAACACTCCCACTTATGATTGACTTGCATACTGTATAACTTTAACATAGTTAAATAAGCAAACAAAAATGGCATTCAAATGTCAAGCATTTACACACCAAACATGACCCTTGCAAATTTCATTTGCTTAAATTTGGAGACAGGCTTGGTCATGGCATCTGCAACCATGTCATCTGTGGGACAGTAAACAAGTGTCATCTTCTCGTCCCTTATGGTGGACCTAATAAAGTGATATTTAATGTCCACATGTTTACATCTTTGCCTGGACACAGGGTTCCTAACAAGTGCAATAGTTCCCTGGTTGTCCTCATAAACAATTGTTTTCATGTATACATGGGTATCTATGCCTTTCAGCAATTGCTCCAAATAAATACACTCCTGTATTGTTAGAGCTAGAGCCATGTATTCGGCCTCACACATTGACAGGGCTACTGTGGGTTGCTTTTTGGTTTTCCAAGAGACCAATGAGCTGCCTTTAGCCATACTCACACAATAACCGCTCATGCTACGCCTGTCACTGGTGTCTGCCCCCCAGTCTGCGTCACTGTATGCTATGAGGCCTAAACCTTCGTTGCTCCTTCTAAAACAGAGCTGTCTGTCTGCAGTCCCCTTGAGATAACGCAAAACATGCTTCACTGTAACCCAGTGCTCATCTGTGGGGTTTGCAAAATGCTGCGACAACTTGCTTACCACGAAACATAGATCAGGTCGTGTACAGGTAGCCAAATATATGAGGCCGCCTACAGCCTCTCTATACTTCTTTACATCAGTCATCTTAGGTGCATCCACAGAATAGTCTATCTTTTGGTCACATGGTGTTTCCCTAGTTCTACACTCCTGCATGTCAAAACGATTCAAGATCTTTCCAACATACTTCTCTTGTGTCATTTTTACGCAGCCGTCAGACTGGTCGAAGTCCATACCTAGGAAATGCTTTAACTTGCCTAGATCCTTCATCTTAAACCTAGTGGAAAGCATGGTCTTCACCTGCTCTAGACCCTTGGTGTTGTTGGCTGCAATGATAAGATCATCCACCCAAATAACAACTATCACTTTACCTGTCTGTTTGGATTCTTTTGTATACACGCAGTAGTCTGCTGGGTTCTGTGTAAAACTATCACCAACTAGACATGCGTGAAGCACCTCGTTCCAAATACGTCCCGACTGCTTCAAGCCGTAAATGGATTTTTTCAACTTACACACAAGCTCCTTTCCTCCCTTCTCGTAACCCTCAGGCTGTGCCATGTAGATGTCACGATCGATGGGTGCGTGCAGATAGGCTGTCTTTACGTCCATTTGATGTACAATTAAGTTTTCTTGGGCTGCCTTCTGCATCACTACGCGCACACTAGTCAGATTGGCTGTAGGTGAGAATGTCTCACCATAATCTATCCCTGCCTTCTGACTATATCCTTTTGCTACGAACCTAGCCTTGTATTTGTCATGTCCATCACTGTCCTCCTTAATTGAATATACCCATCTACCTCCCACTGTCTCTCTGCCCTCTGGTAAGGTAGTCAAGGTAAAGGTCTGCTTGTCTTCTAAAGACTGAAACTCCTCATCCATTGCTCTCCTCCATTCTTCAGACTCAATTGATGCCATAGCCTCTTTAAAAGTCAGTGGAATGCCACAAACAGCTCGGTAGCAATAGTCCATGCTAGTGAGTGTGCTGTCATCCTCGTCACTATCTCCCTGACTATAATCCTTCAGGTACCCTGGAGGTTTACGCTCTGTGATGGGATATTTCCCTCTGCTCGAGGTCTGTGGCGCCACCCTAGGGGGTTTCTCGCCATCATCCTCTACTGACTGTGGAAAATCAGTCTGTAAAGCATCGTTGAGGCTACTAGACTGTGGTGTCTGTCTATCCTCACTATTCACGGTGGGGTCTAGTTCTAGTCCCTTAGTCTGAGTCTCGTTTTTGCAGGTTGTCTTTGTGACAAACTTTACTAATCTGTGCTTTTGTACTTTCTGTTTACCGGGGTAGTAAACTAGGAAGGCGGGGCTACCCTTGTCATGTCCTACGAACAGTCCCTTCTCACACCTAGAATCTAATTTACCCCCGTCTGGCTGATAGGCGTAACACACTGACCCAAACTTGTGCATCCTGGCTAGATCACACTTCTTTCCTGTCAGTGCTGTGTAAGGTGTAGTACCTGTGTGCTTGTTAAAGCACCGATTTCTGGTGTAGGCAGCCTCCTGAATGGCATAATGCCAAAGGCTTTTGGGTAGACCGCTATCAATGAGCTCACACCTTGCCATTTCAAAAAGGGTGCGTCCCTCCCTCTCCGCTATCCCGTTCTGGTGAGGCGAGTAGGGACAAGGCGTCTCGTGTCTGATTTTATTCTGTCTCAGTAGTGTCTCAAACTCTCTGTTAGTGAACTCAGTCCCGTTATCTGATCGAATGCATTTTACAGTGCCGTAAGGCGCTACTTCGGCCAGGAACTTCTCAGTCGCCTGAACTGAATCACTCTTTGCTTTGAGAAAGTAAACAAACACCGCCCCTGTACATACATCTGTGAAAGATTGCATATACTTGAAACCTTTTATTGATCCATTGCTTACTGGACCAGCTAGATCTGTATGCACCAGCTCAAGTGGTGTCTTTACTTTGTCGTTTGGCTCTCTGTTTCTTGTTTGAGTAAACTTACTCTCTATGCACACACTACACTCTTTATCAGGCCTACGCTTTGCACCTTTAATGTGCATGCCTATTGTTACTTCCTGCAACTTCAATATGTCTTCGTAATTACAATGGCCCATGATCTCATTAACATTTTTATCTTCGTCAAAGACCACCTTGGCACCATTAGTAGTGGCACTCTTAACTGAGAAAAGTTCTTGTGGGAAGGAAGGGATGTAGAGGGCGTTTTTTAACGTCACTGTGCACCGGTGCCCCTCGCTGTTGATGAGGCATACCTGTGCGTCTCCCCTGCCCTGTGCCAAACCAAAGGTGCGTTTTCCGTCTGCCAGCTCCATGCTGTGCCTCTCGGGCTTGAAGGTGCTGTCAAAGTTCTGGAACCGGCTCCTGTCGTTGATGATGTGGGATGACGCGCCCGTGTCGACGAGCAGCCCTTTTCTCTGGTCCGGTAGCTGTTGCCCTGACCGGTCGGCCTCTTCTTTCTGCGCCCCGAACGTGAAGTCTTCTCTTTCGGCGGCTCTCCGCATGCCATCTTGCCCGCGACTGGCTTTACGGTTGTTGCCACCACAGCCGCTATCTTGGGCACACGCGCACCGAGAGCCCTGCGCATGTCCCTTCTTTCTGCACGCTTTATCTGTGTGACCTGTGATTTTGCAGAAACTACACCAGGCTTTCTTTGTGCAGTTACTTTTCCGGTGGCCCTTTTCTCCGCATCGCCAACACACTAGATCCGCCACGTGTGCGGATCAGTCCCAAGCTCGTATTGTCGAGTAATGGCGCGAGCGCGCAATATGCATCCGCATTAAGCTTGTCCTCTTGGGCCTGTTCCTCCGCCGTCAGAGGTGCAGTAGGCTTGTTCAGAATTGTCTGTTTCAGGCATGCAGCACAACATCCTTTCTTCCCAGAGCTCATACTCCTCTGCTCTTCCGTCAAACGTGGGCCACTTGGTCTTGCTTCTGTTCGTCATGGCTTTCTGTGTCTGTAGCTCAGCTTAACTCCCGTTTCGATTTACGGTTCTCTCTCCGCTAAGCTAGCTATCACTAACTCGCTACTTCTTGGCATGCTAGTAACTTGCCGTCATGCTATCGCACATGTTCACAATTTCCTGGGCCCATAACCTGTTAGCAGAATTAACTCCACCTTTGCCTTCTTGCAGCGGAATAATAATTCTAATAATGAGAACGGCCACTTTTACCTTCAGCCTTCACTGGCATGGTTTATTAACACGAACAGATACACTGCTTCCCATGAGCCAAGTGCGAAAGATAATAAGCCAGAGAAAAAAAAAACATTCCCTTATATGGGGGGTGGCGCCAAATACACCCCTAACAAACACTGCCACCTTTTGGTCATGTATAGGCACAGTTACATGCAATCATACATTTATCAACAAACACTTTTAATGGCCTTAAATTTGGCAATTTTGATTTATCACCTTTTAATACTTTTTAAAACCCTGCGGACACCCTGCAGGGGCAATTTCATAGTAACGATGCAGGGAATGAACATCTTATTCTAGAATATCTAAAATCAGTTATTTGTGGATAATACTGCATAGCTATTGTATGCCGATTAAAGGTTTGCAGGATTGTAGTAAGACTGGAGAATCAGTAAACTCAAAGTAAACATTGTCTAATTCTCACTATCAAACACATCCACTACACATTATCAAGTCTTATCTACAAACCTAACCCAGCCTGCCTTATATTTTAGGATGTTTTGTTTGCGTCTCATTATTGACACTGTTGTTTAAATAACACTAATATATCAGCTGCCAGTTTTATCTCTTTTTGACATCTGTGCTTCCCTTAGAGGTCTTTGACTTTCCTCCGCTCTGATTTGACCCAGTCTGATCTCTTTTATTCTCTCCACCCTGGACTCCAGCACTGTGACTTGCTGCCTGGTGGCCTGCGTTCATCCTACTATGTTGACTTTGGTACATTTGTCGATCAGGCTGACCCCTTTCATTCTTTAATCTTGTCTGGTCATTTACTTCTTGCCTACCCATTTCTCTTGCTGACCGCCGATATTGATCCCTTTCAGGCGAGTGTGCTTTCTCGTTCTTCGCAGTTGTGCTGTCCTGTTGTCTGCCACCGAACCATGACGAGAACCAACTGCTGGATTGTTTATTTTTATCAAATCTGTAGACAAGGAGAAAATACATGAATTCTGCTCCAAAGCTGTTTGCAAAACACATGAATGCTGCTCTAAACACTAACTCTAACTCTTAACACTGCTGAACTGCTTCATTCATTTTAATACTAAAGGAAATAATGTTAATACTAAGAAAGTAAACATTATTATTAAAATGAACATACTGTTGGAACTTTCTCTGCATATTTAGGAATTACTCTGCCTCAACACATGGTATTCATCAACTACATTTAATTAGAATGTGATCTGAGACAAAGTGTTTTTGCTTTTATTGATCTAGAAGTTTTTCATTCCATAAGCCAAGGTTGATTTACTTACAAGATTTTGCATCTTGAATCTCTCAATAATTCATAAAGCCCTTCCATAGAATCTCCCAATTTATTGTCCCTGAGATCCAGCACTCTCAAATGTGAGTAGTTTAACTTCAGATCTGAAGCTAGAGCGGCACAGGCTCCATCTTCTATGCTGCAATTCCGCAGCCTGCAGACAGGGACAACATCAGATAGGGGTTTATTTCACATCCAAATATTACCCCAACAGTCTGAAGTTGCAGTCAGAAAACTTTATACTCTGTTCAGTATTTTTCTCAAGTTACTTACAGCAGTTTCTCTAGTTTACATGATGTGTTCTTTAGAAGAGGAGAGAGGTTTCTTATTCCCAATTCTCCTAGACTGTTTTCACTCAGATCCAGCTCTTTTATATATAATGGATTTGAACATAATGCTGAAGCCAAATCAGCACAGGCTTCCACTGTTACACTCTTGCTTAGACTGCATAGAGAGAAACAGAGAAAACAGCTTAAAGGACATGAGGTAACTGCTTTAGAAAGATAATGACAGCGAACACAGAAAACTCAAACCAAAAGTTGCTGAGAAGCTAAGGAATGTCTGACATGCTTAAAATTCGATAAAATATGTGTAATCTTTTATTTGAAGTAAAGTAAATAAAAAAGTTCATATACAGCATATCACTTTGTAGAGACACACAAGTTGTGGTCAACAAAAAATGTAGGCTTCCTTCCTTCCCCTGTGCTCACTTCAAAGGTAAAATATACCTTACTTCATTGTGATTAAGCACCACCAAAATGACAACAGCCAACTCATACATGGCTCCTACAATAATATTATTAATATTGTTGTAATATTCTGTCTGGGGCGAGAGTAATGAACTGGCTTCAAAAACTTTTTGCCGTTTACAATACTGTGCAAAAGTTTTAGGCAGGTGTGAAAAAATGCTGTAAACAAAGAAGGCTTTCAGAAATATAAATAATGATTGTTTATTTTTATCAATTTACAAAATGCAAAGTGAGCGAACAAAAGAAAAATCTAAATCAAATCAATATTTGGTGTTACTACCTTTTGCCTTCAAACCAGCATCAATTCTTATAGGTACACTTGCACAAAGTCAGGGATTTTGTAGGATTATAGTCATTATATTATTTTGTAGGATTATTGGATTATAGATCTGTGGTTAGTTCTCCAAGATGTTTGGAACAACCTACCAGCCCAGTTCCTTCAAAAACTGTGTGCAAGTGTACCTAGAAGAATTGATGCTGTTTTGAAGGCAAAGGCTGGTCACACCAAATATTGATTTGATTTAGATTTCTCTTTTGTTCATTCACTGCATTTTGTTGATTGATGAAAATAAATGATTAACACTTCCATTTTTGAAAGCATTCTTTGTTTACAGCATTTTTTCACACCTGCCTAAAACTTTTGCACAGTACTGTACATCATGGATTAACATTTAGAAAGTGTTTCCGATGCATTTTAATGTGAATAAGACCTGAGACTGTAAGTGTTGTGTCTTCAAGTGCTCACCTCAGTATCTTCAGTTTACACTGAGAACTTATCAGTAGGCTGCAGAGTTTCTCCATTCCCACCTTACTTAGTTTATTCCCATTTAGATTCAACTCTTTCAGATGCGAGAGGTTTGAGGTCAGAGCAGAAATCAAATCAGCACAGTCTACTTTAATAGTGTCTTTTTTGTACAATCTGTAGAGACAAAGAGAAAAAGAAAGTCAGATATAGTTCTAAATGAAAGTTGCTGGAGTACAGTTAGCAACTATGAATTTTGCTGGACGGGTTTTGGTAATTCTATATACTTAAATGATCAAACTCTGACTCTAAAGTTCAGCTGCACTTCTCTTGTTTCCCTGTTCTGACAAAAAGACAAAGAGACAAAATTCTAAAAGAGAATCTTCAGATTATAGTACCACTTTGGTGATGTGGCAAGCTAACCTCAAACCCTCATGTTGATGTTTGTCAGTGGCTCTCATTACACCTCAAATTAAATTTAATTTCTTATAATGGCAATATCTGGAAATTACAGATGGTTTACAGTACGTCATGAATCACATGTCTAATGAATATATTCTTTACGTGAGTTTCTGCAGTCTGCAATGTGGATCTTTGAGAAGAGCACACAGCTTCTGTACGTCAACCTTTTTTGGCTCATAGTAGCTCAGATCCAGCTCCCTCTCCAGTAAGGGGTTTTTACCAAGAATCTTTTCAAGAGAATCACAGGCTTCTGCTGCATCACTTTTCAGAAACCTTTAGAGGGGAAGGGAAAAAAATCATACTTAAGCATGTACTTGATGCAGTAAATGTATCTTTATTGTGTTTAGTCTTCGTCTCACCTTAATGTTTTTTTTCTGGAAAATAGATCAAATCTAGACCAAAATGAACTCTTATATAAATCAGTGAGCAGGTTCACTCCATCATCTCCAGGATTGTTCCCGCTGAGATCCAGCTCTACCAGCTGTGATGAGGAGTTTGATCTGAGAGCAGAAGCCAGATCAGCATATCCCTCCCCTGTTATACTGCAGTCTGAAAGTCTAAAGAAGTAGATAAAAAGAGAGAGCAAATGTGGTTTAAACTTTTCACTAAGTAATATTTATTCATACCTGTTCATTTTCTTTTCTTTTAATTTTATATTCATGGTGTTCATCCACTAAGGCACCACCAAAGTGTGTGAAACATTAAGTGAGTAGATTTAATAATGTTACCTGAGAATCTCCAATTTGCAGTGTGGATTCTTCAGTTCCTTACAGAGCTCTCTCACTCCTGAATTCTGTAGGTTATTGTAGCTCAGGTCCAGCTCTTTCAGACAAGATGAACTGAGAACTGCAGCTAAAGCTGAGCAACTTTTTACTGTTAGATCATCGTAGCATATTCTGAAAAACAGGAGAAGGCGACGTAATTATTATGAGTGTGCATTTATATTTCTCTTTATGGTGGCATTCTGTGACTACTCCAGGTCAAATATATACAGTACTGTGCAGAAGTTTTAGGCAGGTGTGAAAAAATGCTGTAAACAAAGAATGCTTTCAAAAATGGAAGTGTTAATCATTTATTTTCATCAATCAACAAAATGCAGTGAATGAACAAAAGAGAAATCTAAATCAAATCAATATTTGGTGTGACCAGCCTTTGCCTTCAAAACAGCATCAATTCTTCTAGGTACACTTGCACACAGTTTTTGAAGGAACTGGGCTGGTAGGTTGTTCCAAACATCTTGGAGAACTAACCACAGATCTATAATCCTATAATCCTACAAAATAATATAATGACTATAATCCTACAAAATAATATAATGACTATAATCCTATAAAATCCCTGACTTTGTGCAAGTGTACCTATAAGAATTGATGCTGGTTTGAAGGCAAAAGGTAGTAACACCAAATATTGATTTGATTTAGATTTTTCTTTTGTTCGCTCACTTTGCATTTTGTAAATTGATAAAAATAAACAATCATTATTTATATTTCTGAAAGCATTCTTTGTTTACAGCATTTTTTCACACCTGCCTAAAACTTTTGCACAGTATTGTACCTCAAATGTATAATATGATATTGCTTGGAAATAATGTGGAAATAAAAAAATTGAACAAACATATATTACTGAAACACCAAAATACTGACTGAAGTTTCTCCCATTTGCAGTGAGGATCCTGCAGCAAAGCAGAAAGCTTCTGCACTCTGGAATCCCCGGTAATCCCTGACGTGTTCTTGCTCAGTTTCAGCTCTTTCTCCAGTAAGGGGTTTTTATTTGTACGGGAAAATAGATCGCCCCAAACTTCCTGCGCGTCAGGAGACTTCAACAGCCTGCAGAGAGAGGAAGAGACAGACAGAGATACAGATGTGTTACAAAATATTTCAAGATTTGATATAATGACAGAGATATAATTTGACTGGCAGGTTAGATGTAAGTAGCCAGCTAAATCCATCATGCTCCAGGTGGGTCAAAATAATTTAAGAGAACATTCATCTTTGTTGGTAACTGACTTTTCCTCACCTTAGTTCCTTCAGTTTCCATGGTGGAGTTTGTAAGTCAGTGAGCTGTTTAACTCCTTTATCTCCCGGGTCGTTCCCTCTGAGATCAAGCTCTACCAGCTGGGATGAGGGGTTTGATTTCAGAGCTGAAGCCAGAGAATCATATCCACCTCCTGTTATACTGCAGTATGAAAGTCTGAAGGAAGGACGGAATCATTAAAAAACCAACATGATGTCTGATGCTGATACTTGTTTAGACTTAGTTCAACACTAACTTGAGTTTTGAAAGTTTGCAGCACGACTTCTTTAATAGAGGAGCGATGTATTTAACTCCTGAGTCTTTTAGTTGATTCCCACTCAGATCCAGCTCTGTAAGGTGTGTAGGATTTGAACAGAGAGCTGTTCCCAGAGCCGAACAAGCATTTGCTGTAATGTTGCTTTCTTTAAGTCTGTAGGCAGAACACATACAACAGAAAGATTTATTAAATACCACTCACAATGTACATTAAATGTACTCGTGCTTTTCAGTGCATTAAATAGACTGGGGTGTTTGGCAGGATGCTGAAGACAATAGTTTTGATAAGAGGACCTGGACAGGACCACTGCATTAATAATTAGCCACTCTTTAACAGATTAGACAAAATCAGATCTGTCTCTAAACCTGGTCTATAAGTCTACTATATGGACAGAGTCATTGGGATACACAAAGGAGAGATATGGGAGATATGGTATGAGGTTGTTGAGAGTTGGGCTTGACCCTTTAGTTCCAATGAAGCTTAAATCTGGAATTTTCAACAGAGTGAAACATTTTGGGCAATTCTACATTTGGGGAACTACAGTCTGACAAAATGAGTCAAAATTTATGCTCTTTACATTAGTTTTGTCACTGTACACTGTGAATCCCCCAGCAGATGCGAGAGAATCTTCACGTCGGAGTCTCCATGTATTTTCTCACTCAGGTCCAGCTCTTTTTGCAGTAAGGGATTTTTCCCTAGAAGTTTAGTCAGAAAATCACAAGCCTTTTCTGCTTCTTTGGTTTGCAGCAAGCTGTACAGAAAAGAACAATAAAATTTATGAGCTCATTATCTTACTGCTGTTCTAACCCTCCATAATGCTCTGCTTGCTTTATGGGAAATATTCACGATAAAATGAAAACTGTTGATGTAGAATTAAGAGTCAAGCTGAGCAAATGTCACAATAAGATCCTAAAATAAGATGATTTTTGCAAAGGTAATACATAATCAATACAATAAAAAGTCGACTTTTTTGCACAAATTCATAGCTGACCTCAGTGTTAAATTGGGATGACGATCTTTCAACCCAGTGAGCTGCGCCACTCCTATGCTTCCAGGGTTATTCCCTCTTAGATCCAGCTCTCTCAAGTGAGAAGATTTCACAGATTTTAAAACTTCGGCCAAAGTGGTGTATCCGTTCAATGTGATGGAGCAGCTACTAAGTCTGAAATCATGAATAAATACATTATCCTTAATAGTGTTATATGTTTTTAAGAAAAACATATAACATTGTTCCAAACAAAACAAAACCACACTTAAGATGAAATCTATGATTTTATTGATTAGTCAAATAATCAAAGCAAGTATTTTTCCTTGCACCTTTTAACTTGCACCTTTCCTTATACGTATCACAATTATTCATTTAAATATATTCTATTTATGGTCTATTTACGAAAAATAAACATGTGTATCAGAGATCAGATAAATAAAATGAAGATACAATTATAAACAGGACCAACATGCAATAACACACATACTGGCACCCTCAGTCATTGTAGATTAAGCCCAGACGCCGATCTAAATGTTTTCAACACCTACATTAACTGAAGGGAGTTTCTTATGTAATGAGAATAGCAAGTAAATGACTTATGGCTTTAATAATGAATGAATTAAGCAACTGAAAAGACTAATGATATTAAAATTCAGACTCTGCTGATTCAAGTGTTCATGTGGGAGACTGAAGCAATAATATTTGTTACAAATACCTGAGAAAGGGACTGATATGACTATTTGAAGAAGGGAGCTTTCTCAGTTCTTGTTTTATTTATAATATGATTATTTAAAGGCTCCGAGGGCAACCAGTTTGGTATTTGTGTATCTTTTGGGAATCTTGTGGCAATGCTGTATTTCCTCATCTGAGTATATTTAATTCATACAAGCAGATATATGAAGCCAAAATTGCACACATGGTTGTTCAAACTCTGCAATCTTTTAGTTTGAATTAAGTTCAATGTAATTGAATGTAAGTTCCTTACGTGAGTTTTTCCAGGTTGCAGTCTGGATTCCTAAACAATTTAGCGATCATCGCCACTCCGGAGTCTTCTATTTCATTGTTACTCAGATCCAGTTCCTTTAGAGGTGGGGGGATTGCTGATCTTAAAGTTCCACAGCATTTATGCGTCGCATTGCAGTTGGACAACCTAAAAAAGAGATTTCTTTCACTTACACTGTACTTATGGTTCTAAAGAGTCAATGATTGTAAGCAACTGATAGTAAATATAAAAGTTCATCAGCTCATCAGTGTCCAGAGCCACTTACTTGAGTTTTTCCAGACTGCAGAGTAGGTTCTGCAGCAGAGCACAGATCTGCTCCACTCCTGAGTCTCCTACATTATTTCCACTCAGATCAAGCTCTTTCAGATGTGAAAAGTTTGTAGCTGAAGACACAGCAGCACAACCATCGTTTGTTATACCACAGTTACGTAGGCTGGGTGTGGGAGAGAAAGAAAAGAATTTTAAATGGAGTGATCAAACTGCTCTTCAGAAACTGCCTACATTTTACTACTACGAAGTGAAAGACTGGAAAAAGATACTGAAAAATTTACTGTGAGACTTTAAGTAAAAAATATTGTGGAAAATTAAGTAAAGAAAATATTTAGTTGCTTAAACGCAATACATAAGCATCTAAGGATGACGGACTGGTGCTGTGTATATACAACAAGAATCTCCAATTACTACTATACCATCATAGTATTGCACGTCATTCAAACATCGCTTACACAAGGCTTGTCAGCTTGCAGTTTCCCAGCAGATCAGAGAGCTCCTTCAATCCCGAATCTCCGATTTTATTCCCACTCAGGTCCAGCTCTTTTAGGTGTGATGGGTTTTTGCTCAGAGCTGAAGCAACAGCAGCACAACCTGAAGCTGTTATACTGATGTTACACAACCTACACAGAGAGAAAGAACCTCCTGATATCCTGCATTGTCCTACATAAGGCTTTATTTATATTAAATCAAAATTTCCTTACTTCAGTGTCTTCACTCTGCAATGTAAATCCTCCAGTACAGCAGAGAGTTGCTTCGCTCCTAAGTCACCTTGTATCTTCCCACTCAGATTCAGCTCCATCATCAGCAAGGGGTTTTTTCCTAAAATTCTAGTCAGAGTGTCACAGGTCTCTGCAGCAGGAGACTTCAATAGTCTGCGGAGAAAGGAACAATGAGACTGACTGAGATTTGAATGACTGCTTAAGTGATTTACATTTGCATAATGTCCTGAATCTAAAAGCTGACCAGATATGAAATGTATAACTTCATCAATAAAGTTCTTAACAACACTGACAAAAAAACCCTCACATAATGGCAAAACCACAACCCACTTCTTTTAACTTGTCCATTTCTTTTTTCCAGTGATCACCATCTCTTTGAATAAACATTTAGGTCTAATCCTCACCTCAGAGTCAGAGTGTTTATCTGAGTGAGCAGCTTCACTCCTTCATCTCCAGGGTCATTTCCGCTGAGATCCAACAGTCTTAGCTGAGATGAGGAGTTTGATTTCACAGCTTTAGCCAGAGTGTTATATCCTTTTCCGGAAATGGAGCAATCACTGAGTCTGAAAAAAGAACAAATTTTTAAATGTTCAGATCACCAATAATCAGGTATTTCCTAACAATGTTAAAACACACTACAAAAGCTACTCTAGAACACACTACACTAATCAGACCAACTCTTTTATAAATGCTTTGTATATCAATTTAGTGGTGGACATTAGTAGACATGGTATATAAAGAATTATGCCAAAATGTTGTTATTTTAGGAAAAATGAACAATAATTGTAATGCAACATACAGTTATGACTATTATAAAAAAGATGGATGTTTTCTTGACTTTTTATGTCCTCAAATGCAGAATAAATTACACTGTACCAAATTTTTAACTTAATAATTTTATTCTGAATAATTGAGTTTTTTCATTATCTAAACATGTTGTGTGGAGTGTGAGTCCGAGTTATCTAGTATTGTACTAGAACATAAATGTGTGTATGTGTATGTATTATGTATGTACTAGATACAGAAATAAACACATACATTATGGATGTATGAAATACAGAAATATAGAAAAGAACTTACATCAGTGTTTCCAGGTTACAGAGAGAATTCTGTAGTAAATCAGAGAGCTGCTTCACTCCTGAGTCTCCTACTTTATTCCCACTCAGATCCAGCTCCTTTAGGTGTGAGGGGTTTTTACCAAGAGCTGAAACTACGGCAGCACAACCTTCCTCTGTTATACTGCAGTTACACAACCTGGAGAGAGACATATATTGGGTAAAATTAATTTGTCATTGTATGGCGCATTCAGAGAAATTAGAATGAAAGAATGGCCGAGTATGATCAGTGTTTATTCTTGAATAAACCTTTCAGCATTATTAGTAAAAACCCAATATTAAAATCCCTTTTTCTTAGTTAAAGGCAAGATCTGGGGGTTCATGGTCATTTGAAATTAAAGGTGAAAGGGGGGATTGGTGCT
This sequence comes from Distichodus sexfasciatus, assembly GCA_032718565.1. NCBI lineage: Eukaryota > Metazoa > Chordata > Actinopteri > Characiformes > Distichodontidae > Distichodus > Distichodus sexfasciatus. The sequence continues at coordinate 190,813 of JAVGVS010000342.1, read as the reverse complement.
GTCATCCTACCACTCTTGCTGATCGCTCAAGTTTGCAGACGGTGGTTTGGTGTGATGCCGAGACCCCTGGAAGCCCTCATGTCTGTGTTACCTTCCAGCTCTACCTTCTTAGCTAGGCTGCCATAGTTACTTTAGCACTGCCGGAGGTTAGGTTAGGGCACTTAACTCTCTTCTCTCTCTTCTTCTTTTTCCGAGCTGTTCCTGAGTTGATCCCGAGATGACGCTTGGCTGACCGAACCCTCACCGGGACTCTTTGGAGATGCCCCGAGCTGACACTGACCATGTCGACCCTACCAAGCTGACGCTGATCAACCGAACTCACCAGGATTCCCTGGAGACGTCCTGAGCTGACGCTTGACCTTGTCAACCCTCCTGAGTTGATCCTGGCCGACTGAACCGGCAACAGGACTCCACGAAGACATCATCATGAAACGAACTGGGATTGGACCTTATGGACGTCTACTGACTTAGCAGCACAATACTGAACTAATTTCAGCCTAATGTTGCTGAGAGAGTCCTTCAAGTGGCCCAGCAACAACCCGGGATTCAAAATATCCCTTGGACTACTTTTGTATCTTTGCTTCCTTAAATAACTAACAACTCATCTTGATCTATTGCTGTTGTACTTTAATGTTCGTGCCCGGTTGCCCACAGGAGGATGGGGTCCCCCTCCGAGTCTTGGTTCCTCTCAAGGTTTCTTCCTACTAGAGGGAGTTTTTCCTTGCCACTGTCGCCTCAGGCTTGCTTGTTGGGGGGTTCAGGCCGGTTATATGTAAAGTGCTTTGTGACAATGACTGTTGTTAAGAGCGCTATATAAATAAACTTTGAATTGAATATAGTTTTATAAGCACACACTGCTTTATTATATATACTTACTTTAGGTATTTCACATTGCAGTGTGAATTCTCTAGTAAAAGGGAAATCTGCTTCATTCCTGAATCTCCTATTTCATTCCCACTCAGATCCAGCTCCTTCAAGTGTGAGGGGTTTTTACAAAGAGCTGAAGCAACAGCAGCACAACCTTCCTCTGTTACACTGCAGTCACACAGCCTGGAGAGCAGACAGCAGAATAAGAAATATTCCTGGCTCCTTCTCATTTTAGCTGCAAAATCTTTATTTGGTGTATTTATAGCAAAACAGAAAATGTTTACTTACTTGAGTTTTTCCAGGTAGCAGAGTGAATTCTGCAGTAGATCAGAAAACAGCTTTACTCCTGAGTCCTTTATTTCATTCTGACTCAGATCCAGCTCCTTCAGGTGTGAGGGGTTTTTACAAAGAGCTGAAGCTACAGCAGCACAACCTTCCTCTGTTACACTGCAGTTAGACAACCTAGAGGGGAACGGGCAGTGTGAGAATGCAACTTTATATTGTAATAGATATATAATACAATGTTAAGATTTCACACAGTGCGGCCATCAGAAGCCCATATTACAGTACTCTTGCCCTGATAATGTGGCAGTCAGCTGGGGAAGTTAGAAATACCAACATACTGTGTGTGATGCATAATGTGACATATTAAAGCCAAATTTGATAGCAGAATATAATGTTTAAGCATCCTGAACTTTATCTGGATTAATTCAAACTTTTGTGGAACCAGAAAATACAAATACCTCAAGTTTCTATGCAATAACACATTAAAATTCATAGACAATCAATAGACAGTGACATTCATTGAATAAATTGCCTTCATACTTAAGTGTCTTCACTCTGCAGTGTAAATCTTCCAGTAGATAAGAGAGCTGCTTCACTCTTGAATCATCACATTTTTTCTTACTCAGGTCCAGCTCTTTGATCAGTAAGGGGTTTTTAGATAGCAATTCTTTAAAAAAAGCAAAGGCGTCTTCTGCTTCTTGAGTTTTCAGCAGCCTGCAAAAATGTAAATTAAAAAAAACATGCTAATGACTGAAAAATGATATGCAATGAAATGATTTACTAAGCAGGCAAAAAGACTGCAACAATTATATTTATTTTGAGAAAGGCAAGCTAAAGCAAATTAAAAGATAAAGGTATTACCTACTAACTTTTGGCAAAAAAAAATAAACTGCTGCTCAAACCAGATGCTCCCAAGTAAAGGTTTGCTCTTTAAGGTCTAAAAATCTTACCTCAGTGTCTTCAGTTTCCTGGATGGAATGCCACTAAGCAGCCTCACTCCTTCATCCCCGGGATCATTACCGCTGAGATCCAGCTCTATCGGGTGTGAAGGGATGTTCAATTGCAGAGCTTCAGCCAGAGCAGCGTATCCTTCTCCTGTTATACTGCAGTCTGAAAGTCTTTAGAAAGAGGCAAGTGTTTAACTTTATTATAATCAAAAGTCAGAGTCAAGTCCAAGTCAAAGTTAAGTAATAACTAGTAGGTTAATGAGCAATTCCTGTCTTTTAATATAATGGCTCATTTAATTAGCTTAACATTTTTTCCATCTGTGTACACACTGTGATATGAACACAACATAGTATACAAATTATTAGTCAAACATTTTTAGTGTAAAATATCACTTCAAACTCCATAATCAACTAATTTAAATATATTTAATATATCACTTTTTGTGATTGCCATGATAAAACAAATGTTTAACAAACCACAGAATCATAACTGTGTCCATGACATGAATGAGAATGCTCACTTTAGTCTGTCCATTTTGCACTTGGAGAACATTTTTGAAAGCTCGTGAGCTGCTGATCCTCTGAGCTGATTCCCACTCAGATCCAACTCTCTTAAATGTGAGGGATTTGAAATCAGAGCTGCTGACAAAGCAATGCACCCTTCTTTTGTAATGCCATTGTTACAGAGTCTGCAAAGGCAAACACATAATAAAGAACAGGAATTGGGCATGAGGAGGGACATAAGAAAGGCAAAACGCATATGCTGATCCAGAAACACGTGAAGACCACACAGTACTGTACTGAATAAATGCCTGTGGTACACAAATAATGTATGTGAACCAGAGGTGTGATTTGTAGTCAAGCCAGGTCACGTACTTAAGTTCATTCACTCTGCAGTGTAAATCCTCCAGAAGATGAGAGATCTTCTTTACTCCTGAGTCTCCTTCTATTTTCCCACTTAGGTCCAGGTCTCTCTGCAGTAAGGGATTTGTACCTAGACGTCTTGTCAGAAAAGCAAAGGCTTCCTCTGCAGCAGGAGTTTTTAAGAGTCTGCAGGTAGTGAGGGAACAATGGTACAAGTGAAAATCTACATTCTTTTAGAAGTATTATGTTTAATACAGTATACCTTGTGTGTTCCTTGGTTGAATTGGAATATGAGTTCACCTGAGTTCCTGCAGTTTACATTCCGAATTTTTTAACTCTGTGAGCACCTTCACTCCTTCATCTCCAGGGTCGTTCCCACTGAGTTCCAGCTCTACCAGCTGTGATGAGGGGTTTGATGTCAGAGCTGAAGCCAGAGCAATGTATCCTTCTCCGGTTATGCTGCAGTACGAAAGTCTAAAGAGAGAACAGGAATGAGTCTTGGATGAGTATTTGAACATGAATACCAATGTATGATTATTCCTATTTGTGCTTTGCTTTTTTAAATTCACAATAAAGAGACAGTGTGCATATGACAAAGAGTCAGAAAGAAATATTTTAAGAGCAAAATTCAATTATGACATTTTGTGAAAAATCAGTAAGACAGAATGCTAAGTAGACAAATTAAAACAATTACCTAAGATGTTTCAGAGCACACTCTGAATTCTCAAGTAGTTCGGAAAGCTGCTTTACACCAAGGTCAGATATTTGATTTCTACTCAGATCCAGCTCCATCAGGTGTGAGGGGTTTTTGCTCAGAGCTGAAGCTACAGCAGAAGAACCTTTCTCTGTTATACTGCAGTTACACAACCTGGAGAGAAAGGAAAAATATTTGCCATGGCATACTTTACTTTGAACCTCTTTTAAACAGTGTTTAAAACATACTTATTCATACTTAAGTATTTTCACTCTGCAGTGGGAATCCTCCAGTAGATGAGAGATCTTCTTCACTTCCGAGTCTCCTTGTATTTTCTTAGTCAGGTCCAGCTCTTTCTCCAGTAAGGGGTCTGCATCTAGACGTTCACTTAGTAAAGCTCTAGCGTCCTCTGCAGATTCAGTCTTCAACAGCCTGCACAAGAAGAAAATGCATTACTGTAACAGCTATTAAATATTAGAACTTTGAATTAAGCAGTTGTGTTCCTATAAATCCTCCATCCTTTATATGTCAATGAAAGTTTCATTCATTTCACATCCAAGGTGTAGTGAAACACCAGAAGGAAACAAATTTGATCTTACAAAGCCAAAAGGATGTGGATATTTAAATTTTTTGTCACCTCAGGATATAAAGCTTATAATTTGAATCCTTTTGGTAGTGAGTGAGCAGCTTCACTCCTTCATCTCCAGGGTCATTCCCTCTGAGATCCAGCTCTTTCAGTGGTGAGGTAGGGTTGGATTTTAAAGCGTCAGCCAGAGCAGTGTATCCTGCCCCTGTTATACTGCAGTCTGAAAGTCTAGGGAGAGCGCAGGGTTAGAAATCTAAGCAGAGAGTATATATTTGTCCACAATTACAATGGCAGCAGTTATAAACTCTACTGTGAGAACATGCAATACTGAATATTGCTGAAATACATGTAAAAAAAGAAGCAGAAAATAAAGTCAAACTGTAATTTTATAATAATTAACTGTAATAGTTTCACCATAACTGCAGTAATTAGCTGCCATCATCTTAAAATCATTAATAACATTTCTGCTGATATTTGTATTATCTGCCCCTTAGCTGTTGGTTTATGTTTTATTTCTCTTCTGTTTCACTTTGTATCTCATGAGTCATCTCTATTTCTAACTTTGAGTTCTTTCTAACTCCCTCTACTCACTGTGTTCCATGAGACTTGGTCCTTGGCTGTTTCTTTTTCATAAACTCACTCATAAACTCACCCCAGTATCTCTAGTTTTGAGTTTGGATTCTTCAGTCCTTCACAGAGTATTTTTACTCCTGAGTCCTGCAGAGCATTGCAGCTCATGTTCAGCTCTGTCAGACTGCAGGAACTCTTGCTGAGAACTTCGTTGAGAAGAGCTGAACAGCTTCTCTCTGTCAGATTACACTCATCAAGTCTAGTAGTAAAAAATGACAAGTGTATTACCAATTACCAATTCACATAATGGTACAGGTCTCCAATAAGCAATAACAATTCTTCAATGTGGCTGCGACTTGTGTAGAAACATTTTTGACTCACAGTGTTTTTGTGGCACGCTGGACCACTGGCAGAAGCCTCTTTAAACATTCATCTGATCTGATGTACTTCTTGAGGTCAAATACACTAAGATCTTCATCTGATGTCAGCAACACAAAGACCAGAGCTGACCACTGGGCAGGTGAGAGATTCCCTCCAGCAAGTCCTGAGTTGAGGTATTTTTGCATCTCCTTCACTAAAGAGTCATCATTCAACTCATTCAAGCAGTAGAACAGATTGATTGACCTTTCTGGAGACAGATTGTCATCTAACTTCGTTTTGATGTACTGGATGATTTCTTCTTTGCAGTTGCGATAGTTTTCTTTATCTTTCAGCAACCCTCGCAGAAATGGCTGTATAGATTCCAGTGAAAGCCCAAGAAGGAAACGAAGGAAAAGATCCAAATTACCGTTCTCACTCTTCAGGGCTTTGTCTACTGCAAATTTGAGCACTTCAATCATCTGAGCTTCGTTTTTGTCCTGTTGTGGAGCGTTCCCTTGGTGATCAAGATCGTCTGGGATGTCACCGCTGTGTGGGACAGGATTTTCCACAAGGACATTTTGGGACTCATTCCTGTGACACATGAAGGTATACAAGGCAGCAATAAACTCCTGTATACTCAGGTGCACAAAGCTATAAACTCTGCCAAGGAATCTGCCAGTGTCCATAGTGCAAACCCCTGAGTATAAAGATAACTTCTTGGTGTCAACTTTGCACTTTTCAAGATCGTCTTCATAAAAAACCAAACTATTTTTCTCCAAGTGTTCAAAAGCCAGCTCTCCTAGTGATTGAATAACCTCTTTATCCCAGGAAACATCAACGTCATGTTTCCCATGGTATTTTATATTTCCCTGGATGGTCTGAGTGATCAAAAAATGGGTGTACATCTGAGTCAGTGTTTGAGGGGTGTTTTCATTTTTTTCCACCGCTTTAGTAGACTCATCATGATTATGCAGTGATTGGGAAGGAATATCATCTTTTTCTAGTCTGTTTTGGGTCCTTTCACCTTCTTCCTGTGAGGGAGGGGAGCCCTCAAGATTTGTTGTTTGACTGCCACTGTGTTCTTCATTCCTGGATTCTCCTAAAATTCTCTCAAGGACCATGGCTGAAATCCAACAAAAGACTGGAATATGGCACATGATGAACATTGTTTTCGTTTTTTTAATGTGATCAATAATTTTTTCGGCTAATTTCTCATCGCTGATTTTTTTTCTGAAGTACTCCACCTTTTGTTCATCATTGAAGCCACGTACTTCAGTCACTCGGTCCACATGTTCAGCTGGGATCTTTGCAGCTGCTGCTGGTCTGGTGGTTATCCAGATAAGAGCATTGGGAAGCAGATTCCCCTTGATGAGGTTTGTCAGCAAAACATCCAAAGGTGCTGCCATTGACTCACTTGTCCATGTCTCATTATCAAGGAACTTTAGAGGAAGTCGACATTCATCCAGACCATCAAAAATGAACAAGACTTTATACTTTTCCCTAAATTTCAGTCCTTTTGTCTCTGGAAAGTACAGATAGATAAGATCCATCAAACTGTAACGTTCCTTTTTCAAGTTCAGCTCTCTGAAAGGAAGTGGGAATATGAATGTGATGTCCTGATATTCTTTCCCTTCAGCCCAGTCTAGAAGAAACTTTTGTATGCAGATTGATTTCCCAATTCCAGCAACACCCTGTGTCAGTACAGTCCTAATAGATATGTCTTGATCAGGTGACTCAAACATGCTCTTGCATTCTATTGGTATCTCTTCTTGCATTTGAGTTTCGTTACTCTGTACCCTAGTGTTTTGGTTTTGAATATGTCTCACTTCGTGGTCTGTGTTGACTTCTCCAGTGCCACCTTCAGTGATGTACAGATCTGTATAGATCTTATTAAGAATGTTAACCTCTCCTTTCTTTGCTATTCCTTCACGGACACTACTGCACTTTTTAATCAGTTTTGATTTGAGCACTCGCTGATGAACCCCAATCAACTCATCTAAAAAACAAAGAAACAAAGATTAATATGTAGATCTGCTCTCCCCGTGTTCGTGTGGGTTTCCTCTGGGTGCGCCGGTTTCATCCCACAATCAAAAAGCAGGCACTATAGGTTAATTGGCGATTCTAAACTGAGTGGGATTGTGACTGGGTGAGTGTTTGTGCCCTGCAGTGTGTTGTCGCCTGCCCAGGGTTGGTCCCCGCCTTGCACCCGTACTTCCCGGGATAGGCTCCGGTCCTCCCGCGACCCCAGTTGGAATTACGCAGTTCAGATAATGAATGAATGAATGAATTGTATAAAAACTTGATGGTTGAGGAAAGGGTCTTGTGGGGCCTACCTTTTTGAAAACCCACATTTTCCTTACCTTTTTAACTGCATAACGGTATTTGTTAACATGGAATTCAAATTTAATTTTAATCTGATTAAATTTCCTTCCTAATTTCCTTTTCTTAATTTTAAGTAATTTTACATGTATTATGAAACTTCCCTAGTCTAAATGCCAAAGACATTATTGGCCATGTGGCCCGAAAAACAAATTGACCATTGTACAGCAGAAATCTTAGTCTTTAGTGTGCAATCTTGAGGTAAAAAACATAAAAATATATAAATACAGGTTTACATCATTATTCAGATACCTTCTAGCTTATCAGCGATGTCATGATGATTTAACTGGTGCAGGAAGTATAAAGTCATGTTGAGGACTCCCTCTCTGATTCCCCACTTTTCTTCTGCGATATCTCCATAGAAATCTGTGTTTTGTTTTCTCAAATATCTCTTAAACATCTCTAAATCATGCTCGATAAAGAAATTTATGTTGTTCTTCACATCCTGAAAGTAAAACACATGAACAGGGCATGATGGAAAGTTAGTACCCTTGAAACACATCATTAAAATGACTTCTTTACTAATTAGGTTTGGACAATAACTAAATTATTCAAACAAAGTAGCTTAGTTCTGAGTGGGATATAAAGTCCAAAGTAGTAAATGTCTATACTGCAGACATCAAGTTCTTTACGCTGCTGGCATGAGAACCACTTTGGCGTTTTGCTTTTCCTGTTCTCTTCCTTCTCGTAAGAACAGAAAAACTAACATACATCCACCTCATAAACCCATATAAACATATAAACATAGGACATATAAACGTGAAAAACATTTTTTTCTAGCACAGAAGAGTGAAGACTGGTAAGCAGACAGATTGGTTCAGTTGGAGGGTAATGTTTCAATGCAGACATATACTGCAGGAAGTACTAGACTCGTACTAGTGTGATTGGATGCTTTCAAGAAATACACTGAGCATTTATGAACTGCCTTACTGGATATTTTAAGAAATTAAGATATATCATAATATCATAATATCAAGCAACATCTTGCTACTATTAACTTGTTGTCAGTGAGATGTTAAAATGAAATAATCTGATGAGCTCACAAGGTTAAGGAAAGGACATAAAATTAACATATGTATTTTAAATAATTTAATAAATAATTAGAAATACAAACGTTGTCAACAATATTTTGATTAGCAATTATTGAAGATACCCACAGTGACCCACTGCGTTAATATATCAAACAGGTTAAAAACCATAAATGTAAAGTTCTGTTCATAAAAGTCCTGTCAGACATGACAGTCTATCCTAAGTGTTAGTGCCCCATTAAGGAAAATGAGAGTTGGTTAGCCAGTTTGAGAGAAATCAATAAGTATTGTTGGATAAATGTCACAATTGTTTGGCCTTTGCATATACTGTTATTGCGGTCTTTGGAACTGTTTCATAAAGCTTACATATTCTATAATTGCCAGGTGCCACGTGTCATTAATATTGAATATTAATGAATACTTACTTTAAAGATATGACCTAGAGAGTCTTCAATCTTCTTGTCTGTCTTTTCACGTGGCTTTGTCAGTTCTGACTTTTGTGAAACTCTGCAGTTTAAGTAAATTCTGGTTCATATCAATCTGTTTCTTTTCAGTAAATCATTTTTGAAAAGCTGCTCAAGCTAATGAAATGGATTCAGAATTTCGGATTGATGGAAAAAGGCCTACGTACGTTTCCTGGGAGGCTGTTTGTCCTCGTGATGGAAGTTTAGGGTGCTCTCTCTTTTTGGGAGTACAGGCGGTGTCAGCACGGTTTAAGTTTTTTCTTATGCTACTGAGGAGCAAACACAGTATAAGTATATATGGTAAATGAAACAAAAATAAACATTTGATGAATTCTCAGAACATAAGTATTTGTAGTTGGGCAACATGTCCTGCATGGCTTTTCTAAATAAGATATTAACATTCAAATCAATGTTTGTTGCTTACATTTTTTCTGTAGTATGTTTGTGCAGTAGTTGTTTTGCTTGCAATATAGCTCACCTTTTTTAAATACAGTAACACAAAGCTCAAAAATCCTGCTGTGAATATGCTTGTGCATTTATCAGTCATACTAATAATACACTATGATAATATAGTATCATAAAGTAGAATAATATAGTATACTATACTACAGTACAATATTTAAATAATAAAATACAAACATAAGATATATCATTTTCATCTATTAGCAATAATGTTAGCTAGAATTTCAAAGACAACATTTCAGTTAGATGCATGCAAATGATTTTACTTTTTCACAGAGGGTGTTTTCCTATCTCCGATGGAGCAAGAGTTGGCACTGTTAACAGGAGTATTGGTGAGTCCAGACGGCTCTGTTTCTTTCACATTAACACTAATAAGGAAAAAGATAAACATCTGAGCAATAAAGACTAGAACAAAACAATGTCTGCAATATAAGAGCAATAAATACATACATTAAGCTTAATAATACACTGAATTTGTGTCAAATAATAAGAAAGACTTCGATCTGAGGTCTCTGTGCATTTTTGCTATTTGCAAATAATGTGGTCCTTTTAGCATCATCAGACTGTAAGTCTTCAATCCAGTGTATGACCTTTTGTGGCCAGGATACAATCTCAGTATACAAATCCTTGTTCATGTCATTGATTTCACTCCAATACACAAGACTACCTAGTAACCAAATCCCAGGTGAGTGTGGAGTCAGGGGGCATCTCGGAATACCTTTTAGGAAGTTTTGTTTCACCCCTAAAATGGAGGGGTGTATCTTTTGAATGGTCAGTCTTCATAGACACAGAGCTTGGCAGAGGAGAGCTGGACCTATTGTCACTGTCACTAAAGAGCAGAGAATGCATATTAAAACATAGAAAAACATATCCGGACCTGTTAACGTGATAATGTTCATATTTAATCAATGGGTAGCTACCAATAATAATAATAATAATAATAATAATAATAATAATAATAATTATTATTATTATTATTATTACATATATTATTATTATTATTATTATTATTATTATTGTTGTTGTTGATAGTTACCCATTGATTAAATATGAACATTATCACCTTAACATGTCTCAGTATTATTATATACTGTTTCTAGCTATCTGTGCTCTTATTCCAGAAAGGCTGTGCAATATAACTTGACTGTACAAAAATATACTAAAAATGGTCACATCTTTAGTTAAAGTTACATCTCAAAAACATGCAATAAAACGCAAAATGCATTTTGACTCCTGAGTCATTTAGTTCTAGTGATAATTGCCCCCAAAAAGAAAAACACTGCCAAGCTGAATCAAAGCTTATTTTGAAGTCACCAGCTTAAGAGCTTGAACAAAACTGAATAAAAATACAAGACATATCACAAGCAAAGTTAAAATATTATAACAATACCATACAGAAACTATAGCCTGGTATATAAATAGCTGTGTTATGTTCAATCTGAGAACATTATTGCTTGTTTTAGCCTGTTCATAAAAAACAGATAAAATTACTTGATTTGGATCTACCATTCTTGGGGGAAGGCTGTGGACTGATCTTTTAAAAATGGAGAGGTGTGTTCTTTGAATGGTCAGTCCTCATAGGACACAGAAGCCTGTTCTGGGAGCCTGACCTCTTTCTCAGCTTCACTGAAGAGTAGAAAAAAACATTTAGAACCAGATGGCACTAAATCAGAATTTGATATAATAAAGATTGGTATGATCACAAGATTGTATCATGTTATACTCAGCAAGCTGTATCAAATAGTGCCGCGAAAGCAAACATTTTATTTAAATAGTCTATAAAAGCTATTTTATTTGGAATCTATAGGTGGTCAGGAGCTAAAATCACAATTAAGTTTCAGTACCTTTCTTTTGTGGTGGGAGTTCATTTCTAAAGTGGAGCGGAGTGTCTTTGGAATGGTCACTACTCATGGACACACAGCTCTGTACTGGAGAACCTGACCTCTTCCCACTCTCACTAAAAAGCGGAAAAGACTAGGTGATCTACATCTGCCTGGAACATATGACAGTAACATTCTACACAAACTAGATCAATATATGAATTACTTTTTCAGCTCTAAAGCAGATTCATTAAATGAGGTCTTCAAAGAAACTGTATACATTTGTCTTTGACTAATCTATAGATGGTCTTTTAAGACATTTGGAGCTAATTACAGAACCAAGCACAATAACCATTTAACCATCAATACCTTCCTTTGGTGTGTGGTTTGTCTCTGAAGTGAAGAGGGGTGTCTTTAGAATGGTCACTGCTCATGGACACACAACTCTGTACTGGAGAGCCTGACCTCTTCCCACTTTCACTAGAGAACAAGGAGAGAGTAGAAAATACATTATTACTAAGCATGCGACAATACTCACTTTTAATGCAAATAAAATAAAACAAACCGTGTAAAAATGTTCAGCCGTATAAAAACATCTTGTGTTTATAACTAGGGGTGGGACTCGATTAAAAAAATTAATCTAATTAATTAGAGGCTTTGTAATTAATTAATCTTGATTAATCGCATTTAATCACATTAAGAAATTTGCCCTAAAAGCTAATGTTTTTTAATTTAAAAGGGTTTCAGTGGCTTACAGAATCAAATAATAGACATGGACACTTAATATTGTAAACTCAAGCTCTTTTCATCTCTGAAAAAAAAAAAAAGCATTTAAACTGCATTTCACCAAAACAGACACCTGCCGACACCTTTTGTTGGTACTGACCTGGGATCATTAGCGCTAACAGTTCTACAGTTTCTAAAGTCACAGTAACATGTTAGATGGTACCGTGACGGTTGAAGTGCAAGCTTCGTGGTGGGCGTAAACCTCTTTTTGCACAGTTTGCACAAAACCACTTTTATCAAGGCTCGCCAGGTAGTCTTTTTGAAAAGAAATTCTGTCTTAGTCCTAGCAATGCTATTTTCTGATTCTTCCATTTTGCATCAGATACTTAAAGCTGTCATAAAATGCATAAATGAACATGAACCTGAAAATTAAAAACATAAGATAACCTCAGAGTACCTTTTTTGGGGTTGTGGTACATCTCTGATGATGTGGAGATGAGTGTTTTTGATACTACATTACACTAATCCAGACCAACATATGAACTTTTTTAGCTCTGGAAGCATCAAATAATGCCATCAACAAATTGAATTATTTAATTATATAGCCATATTTCACATACCAAATGTGGCATTGCTATACCTGAGGCCCACTTGCCAACTGCTAGGCTTATGAGGGCGATTATTTATACTCCTAGTTAGTTGAAGGGGCACTATGTGAATTTCTGCCTAGGGCCCCAAAACAGACCTCTAGAATTGCTAGTGCCTATATTATATTATATATATTATATTATATTATATTATATTATATTTATATTTATATTATATTATATTATATTATATTATATTATATTATATTATATTATATATTTTAGGAGCTTTCTACAACAACTTTTACTGCTACTGCAATGGACACTAGTTTAAACCAGAGGGTGAACACTTGAATTACAGTTCAAGAAATTACCTTTTCTTGAGGGTGGGGGGTTGATTTCTAAAGGGAGGAGGAGTGTCTTTGAATGGTCACTACTCATGTATACACAACTGTACCGGGAGAGTTTGAATTCTTCCCACTATTATCACTAAAGAACAGAATTTAAGACCAGGGCAGGATGCATCAGTTCAACAAATTTGTATTCCATAAAGATTGCTAAGATCACAATATAGTATCACATTACACTAACTAGACCAACATATGAACTCCTTTTTTACCTCTGAAGCAGTATCAAATAATGTCATCAAACATGTATTTTATTTAATTATTTAATTATATAACCATATTTCACATACTATGTGGTATTAGCACTGAGACACAACTTGCCAACTGCTTGGGGCATGAGAGCAGATTATTTATAAATATTATGCCCACCCTGGACTTTGGCCATACCAGTCCCCTGGACTTTTGCTGAGCAGCCAGAAGATGCCGCCATTTGTTTAACATATTTAGTTTTGTCCGGATGTGCTCCCTGTCTGTCATGTGTTGTCGTCCCGCCTTCCTATTGTGTTCCATTGGTTAGTCAGTGTTCTTGAGTCGTCACACTGTGTTGGTTAGCGTTTCGGTTCAGCCCCTGTTTCTGATTGGTTTACCCCTTTATTGTTTGATTTGGCTTGTTTAGTGATTGTTTTCTGATTGGTTTCCCTTTGTTTAATTGGTCCAGCCCTCATTTCTGTGTCCCATATAGTTTGGTTCTTCCCCATTGCCCTGTCAGTTCACCTCACACTGCCTCTGGCTGGTGTGTACTGTGTTTTCAGGTTTCTGCCAAACAAGAGTTTGCCAGCTCCGTGTCAGTTTCTGTTTGAAGTTTTGTCAATAAAATGGCTTGCAAGTGTACCTCATGTCATGCCGACCTCACTGTGACAATAAAGGTGTGATAGACTTTGGTTGAACTGGCACCATGTGAATTTTTGCCTAGGGACCCAACAGACTCTAGAATTGCCATTGGCTATATATTATATATTTGAAAATATAGTTTTATCATTACTGCATTGGACACCATCCATAGGCAGAATACTAATGATACAAATAACCTTTTCTGAGGGAGGGGGTTGATTTCAAGGAGAGAGCGGAATACCACCATGGACACACAACTTGTACTGAGAGCTTGACCTTCTACTATCACTAAAGAATAGAATTTCAAGATCAGGTGGTGATGCATCAGTTCAACAAAATGATATAATATAGCTTGCTAGGATCAATAGGATAGTATCATATTACACTAAATACATCAATATATCAAATAATGTCTTCAAACATACATCCAGTTTAATTATTCTATAAATGTTCCTTTAATCTATTGTAATTATTACTGTGTGATTTAATAACAATAAAAAATCTTCAGTACCTTTCTTGAGGGTGTGGTTCATCTCTAAGTGGAGGAGGTCTTTGAATGGTCACTATCATGGATACACAGCTCAGTACTGGAGAGGCCTGGACCTTTTCTCCCTTTCAAAGTAGGAACAGAGAGAGTATGTTATTAGGACAGGTGATAAATTAGTTTGATCTCATGATGGAAAAATAATATAAAAGAGTATTATTACTAATGAATTAATTGACAGCTAGAAATGCTAAAATTGCATCATACTACTAATGTGCCAGTCGATAAAATATCATTTATCATGAGCCTTCATTAGAAATACCTGAATGAACACGTTTTAATGAAAAATTAAACATCAGGAAAATCAACATAATTTCTGTAGGTTCAGTCTGAAAGTGGAGAGGTGTGTCTTTGAATGTTGGCCACCTATAGACACACAACTCTGCACTGGAGAGGCCAAATTTCTCCCACTTCTCTTTCACTAGGAGAAATAGAAAATGACACGAATGATGCATTTGGTTCTTAATGCAGCAGAAATTACTGTATTATAGTGTTTTTTCTGTGTTTGGAGAAGGTATCATAAAAGATGACACTGTCATACTGCTATTGCTCTTACTGTATAGATATCTACGTGGACCAGTGTAATCTTTTTATGACACTCCTAAAAACATAGAGAAAAACACTTTAGGTCAAGATGCAACTGTAAAACTTAGTAAATGAGCTTACTGGTTTACATAAAACAACGCCATTACAGAAACGGAAGATGGATCCTTCATCCGTGTTATGTGTTCTTGTTTGTCCACAAGAGGGCAACATTGCTCCTGCACTGCTTGCTTTCTCGAACTTCTACACATTCTTTCAGTCACTCATTGTCCGAACCGCTTAATCCCGACGGGGTCGGAGCCTATCCTGGGAACTACGGGCGCAAGCAGGAACCAACCCAGCAGGCGCCAACTTCAAAACATTTCGGTATTTATGAAACATATTATTTATGCAAATTTAATACAGTATCTTTGAGATGTTCTCATTTCCCCAATTTTAACATTAACGAAATTAAATTACAGCCCTTGATGTCAGTGTTCTGAAAGCTCTTTTCAGAATGTCGGCCGAATAATGTAATGTTCATAAATACTTTAAAAAATACAGTCATACCTGTCAATGTTAGCACTTGCACTTTGGCCTACCCATAGTGTCGTTTTTTCAGGATTTGGCTTCATTTCAGGACTTGGAGCGTCTTCCATGATTCAATGTTAAGAATGTCCATAAAGGATTTTGATCTGAAGGGGAAACAAACGTGGTCACAAATTACATCTTTTATTGTCAGATGTAATAATTAAATTGCTACTACAGCAGTAAGATGATGCAATATTGCCGTGCCAGGAGAAGTACTTTTCTGAACTCTTTAGGGGGTCATGGAGGAGGAAAGAGGCTGTCAAACAGTCGTGAGGGGAGAAAGTGGCGCACGCGGACCTCACGGTCACGTAAAAAAAAATAATAAAGTAGTGTGTCAGTGGAATTTTACTTCACTTCACACTCTTTCACTGTTTCTTTTTGCAAGACTGGCAATAAAATGCCCGAGAACGTTCGTGAAGAACTGACTGGAAGATAATTAGAAGCTGATAAAATACAGTTTCAACTGCCAAGACGGTATCGTAGTCGCCCATGCGCTGTCCACATCTGTTTAAAGAAGGTCGAAGAGCGCGAGTGAAGATGGAGACAGAAAGTACTGTTTATTGTGGTTACGGTCACTTTATTCATTATTTTTTTGATGAATAGTCAGTAGAGTCTTATATTACATAGCCTACTGATTGTAGATGCCGTTTGTTGCGTGTCAGTTCCAAGGACGTTAGAATCCACCTGCATCTGGTGTCCGTATGCCTTTAACGCTAAATGCTGATGCTAAATGTGTAAATGTGGGGTGAGCATATTTTCTTGTAACGTCCAGTATCTCCGATGCAAAACAATGTAACAATATAACCAGTATAAGCACTATAATCAGCAACAGACTCAGACATCATGCGCAGTTGCAGTAACTTCTAGCAGGGTCCCATTTAGAGGAAAAACCAGTAATCCGTCAGAAGACGTTATACGTCAAACTTTCTAAGACTCAAAATGTCATGTCCTAACAATCTAATAATAGAAGAGTTAGCTTTCGTCACAACTGCTTAATTTGGAATGCATAAAACAATATTTTCAAAAAACAAAAAACAAAAAAGGTTAGGTTAGTAGTTTATACAGTTATAAAGCCCTAGGTTAGTAGTTTATACAGTTATAAAGTGTATGTCATGCGTTTGCAGTTACTGCAATAGCATTAACATTCTTACCATGTCTTATTTTGTTTCTGAAACGGCATCTTTTTGTCGTCTACAGCCCTTGTATGAGCAGTCCGGAGAGAGAGGGGAGAGAGAGAGAGAGAGAGAGAGAATTGATCTTAGCAGAGTCTAAATGAACTGCAAGAATAAAGCCACTTTAAATGAGACTTTGGTGAGAACAATGTGGAGGAAAGGGATTAAAAAAAAACCCCTCTTGAGGGGTTGGGCAACTGTCACAATTGGAAGTTATGTTCACAGAAACTGGAAAGCATATTTTTATGTCCTGACAAACCTGTAAACTAATTGCAAAATGAGTAGGAGTGTGTTTTTAGTTATTGCTTATCTCACATCTTTATCATATGTGCTATACCATTCTAAATTGTTATGTAATGCAACAATTTTAATATGAAATTGTTACATTTTCTTGTGGACAACATATTTTTCCAAACCGAAATGTGAGGTCCTGACTGAGGTTGACATTGTGCCATAATTTTATGGCTCATTTGTGAACAAAGTCCTGCTGAAACAGAGAATACATTATAGTCATAATACTTTATGCTAATATGAACTTGCTTGGTCAGGTCAATAATTATCAATATTGTTTACTGGGCGCCTCCCAAAACATTTCTTGACTTTGGACTGACAATGAAATAGCGCTTTTCTACATGCTTTCGCTGTGTATGGTGTAGAGGTGTGAACCTTCACTGACCTCACAGCACGATCTGATTCGCTGCTTACGTATAATCAGATCAATGAGCTGATTCCATATTAATATCTTGATGCACTACGATGCATCCCATCAATGTTTTTTACATTACTTCACATTGCATGCAGATTGGTCATGGATCACAGACTGGGCAGCCAAGATATTTCCGTAGGTTCTTTTAACTAGAATTTCTATGAAGAAATCACGGAAGATGGTAGACTTTTTTTTTTCGGAAGCGTAATGCGTTCACTTGAGAAAAAAAATAATTCAGCCTCTGTTTTTCCAAATTAACGATAGTTTTCATGTAAAAAACAAAAGTTCTGTTTTTCTGAATTAACGAGATACAGTTTTCATGTTAAAAGAGTTGTTTTTTCTGAAATTATGAGATACAGTTTTCATGTAAAAAAAAGTTGTTTTTCTGAATTAACGAGATACAGTTTTCATGTTAAAAAAGAGTTGTTTTTCTGAATTAATGAGATACAGTTTTCATGTAAAAAAAAAATTTCTGTTTTTCTGAATTAACGAGATACAGTTTTCATGTAAAATAAAAAAAAAACTCAAAAGCTCTCATTTCGCCTACTTTAGAGCTCTGCTCACTGCAATAATGTCACACCTTAGATTAATCCAGTTTAATTTTGGTTTGCTTGAAACACTGGGAAATACTTCAGAATCAGAAACCTTTTATTCATCCTGGACCAAGACTGTACAATTCACAAAAGACACAAGACAGAGCACAAAGAAATAGTACCCAAAATATAGTTAAAGCTTAAATAAAACACATCAGATAAAACCTAGTGCAATAATAGGAATAGACTATGTTGGCTTAATATTTAAAAAGTATTAAGTAACATAGATGCATTGTTATTAGTTTGTCGACTTTGCACAGGCACCTCAAGAGGGAAAGCCCATTCTGATTTGCAGGACATTGCAGCGTGTTTTTTTTTTTTACAGTGAAAACTTTATCTCGTTAATTTGGAAAAACAGAGCAGATTATTTTTCCTCAAGCAGTTTTAATATGCCTCGTAATTTTCTATTTATCGATTATGTGAATAATTTCAACAAATCTAATGGTTTTGGCCAAAAAGCTTCCAAAGAATTTACTAAAGTCTACTAAATGAACACTAAAGGCTACCTTATGTTTTGTTTGTCTAGAATATTTGGGCTTTAAACGATACAAGTAAAATCAAAAATTTTTTTATTTTTGCATTTATTATTGATATTTGAGTGAAACATGGATAGTAAATGTAATTAGTAAATAGCTTGTGGTCACAAAGAAAAGTGATTCAGAAAGTTGCATGTGATAGAGTGCATGAGAGGACTTTTCACTTTTTTGCCAAAGGTCATTAGGCTGGTAAAAACCAACAATTAAAGCAAATATGGAGGATGTTTACAACAATAATAACAATGGCAGACTGTGTAGCGAAAGCTAACTTAAATTAGTTGAACTCAGTTTTGCAAACATGTCAATAAATAGTAGAGAAGGAAATTAAAAGTGGAATATTTCATGCATGTACTAATTATCTATAATAGATTACATATGTCATTATTTTATCTCTAAGATTCAATTTTAAATATATGTGCAAAAGTAGTTGTTTTTAAATGCAAAATGGTAATAGCCCTGTTTGTTCTCAGCAGGTGTTGCTTTCAGTTTCAGAGTTTTAATGTTGCTCTGCCCAGAGGGAAGTCAGAAGTGTCTGTGTCATTTGTGTGCGGGCAGAGTCAGGTGGTATATTGCTAATTTCTTGGAAACTTCATAGAGGTAAATGGGAGACTATCCTTTTGGCTGTCTGCCGCCTGCCGACATTTAAAAAGTTTTCACATGGTTTCCTAAACTCCTCTGAGATAGCACACAAACGGATCCACACAGCTGTTGAGGCTGGACAGGCACAGTACGAATATGTAGAAGCCATAGGCATCATTTTTAATGTCAGCAGCCAGTAGAGAGTTATGCACCATCAGTGTAATGTTGCTGGGAGTGAAACAAACAAGGAACAATATGAGAACATTGATCATGAGGACTATTGCCTTTCTTTTCTTCTTACTGTTGGTTGAGTCTAAAGCAGAACTGTTGAGGGAATTTAAAATCAGTGCGTATGTCACTATGCAGACAACGCTGGGAATTACATATCCCAGAATGCCCATGGTCAGGAAGTAGCCAACAGGGATGTGGGACTGACTTGGCCGTGTGACGTCATGGCAGGTGGTGATGTTGAGGTTTATGATTTTTACAGTTTGCTTGTACAAGTAAAGTGGTGTGGTTATCAGCCAGACAATGACCCAAACACACAAGGACACCCACACCATGGCACGAATATCCAACTTTTGAGAAAGTGGATGCACAATCGCCCAGTAGCGTTGCACACTGATGCACGCAATGAAGATGGTGGAGCAGTACATATTTCCATAGAAAAATCCCACCAGCACTTTACACAGTGGCTCCCCAAAAATCCAGTTGTTGCCATTAAAGTGGTAGGAGATCTTCAGAGGCAACCAAATGATGAAGAGCAGATCAGCCAGCGCCAGGTTGGCCATTAAGATGGAGGCTGGGTGCTTCTTCTTTGTTCTGAAGAGGAAGACCCAGATGGCCATGACATTGGTGGGTAACCCCACAACAAACACAATGATGTAGATGATTGGGAGGAAGACTGTGGTGAGATTGCTCTCCAGAACATTTTTGGATGTGAGGGTCACCTTAACACCCTCAGTGAATTCTTCACCAGGGAATCCATTAAAAAGCATGTAACGACCTGGATTTAGAAAGTTGGGAAAGAAAATAAAAAAGCTTTACTTACACAACATGCCACAATGAACAAAACAACAAAAACCTTTGAGATTAATAATACATCACAAACATCAAAACAAACACATAATAATATTTAAAAAATATTATAGGTTATATAATATATAGTATAATATATATATATAAAATATATAGGTTTCTCTGTTTATAAATTGTATTTCATTATTGTGGTGTTGTTTTTTTCCTTTTTTAGATGTTCAGAATCATGCTTTACACCTGTTATATATCAGTTTCTGCATAGATATGCATGGAATATGAAAGCAAGTAGTCACAGAAAAAAGTAGTCTAGTAATACATTTATTTAAAAGATGTATACTTATAGTTGTGAAAATAAACATTTATCCTAAACATAATATATTTAATATATATAGAAGGCTCTGTATGACAATGTTGGGGAGTAATGGATTACTTGAACCAACGTTAGAAGTGATGCGCAACTGTGTAACATTACAGTTTAAATAGATTGTCATTGGAATACAGTTACATTGTTAAAAATAATGGATTACAAGACAATGTTTATCAGTTTCACATGTTTATCCTCTCTCTAATAAATTACGGAAATTCCGTTCCTTATCGGAAGCCCTTCATTACACACAACCAAAGATCTCTAATGTAAACGTCCATTTAATGTAAGTTGCCACAGTCATACAATGGAGGAGTCAGAGCTGGAGCCAGCATACAGAGGCAGGGCAGAAACGCATTTCTGTTTTGAAATTCGGACAACACTTCATATTAAAAGAATAAAGAGGGCGGAATATGATAGGTGTGATTGCAACATTCATATAGTTGTAACAAGCAAGACAATGTGGAAGTAATCCATAGTATTCAGAATATGTTGCTCACATTGAGTAATCTAATGGAATACGTTACAAACTTCATTTAAGGGCATGTATTCTGTATTCTGTAGTGGAATAACAAGGACTTTTTAAAATTACATACTGTATAGGTTTACAAGAATTCCAGGCAAAGCCACCACACAAACACACACAAACACAGATCCGTCTTGCCTGAGATCAAGACAGCAAATATAGTGAAAATAAAGTGTAATACCTTTATACAAGCCGTTGCTTCTGGTAAAATTCATTAGAGTAGGAGAAAGGAATAAACTTAACAAATAAACCAAAAGGAGTTGCTTATCTTGAAAATAGCAGACAGCCTATGTCAGCCTAAGAACAAGGTGTTGTTAATCCAAACGTAACAGATAAGACCACAGTCTTCTGGGTGTTTTACTACCTCTGGGTTTTAGTGCAGCATTCAAGAGCTCTGCAGGAAGTCAAAAAATCCTATTTCCAAGTATTTACCCTAGAAATCAGTTGATTAGTCCTGTTGAGCATTCACAGACTGGGGTCAGAATTTAAGACTGGTTTGACCGTTTGAATGTGAATACTGTGCCAGTCCAGATTTCTGAGTCAGTCTGGAAAGATGTGATAAAACATGAATGTTTGAAGAGTTTTTCCTACCTCAGATGAACAAAGTTGCAAATTTTAATATGAGAACTGACTGGCTTATATATCTCCATTATTTGCAAGCATATTTCTGATGATGAATAGAATGATAAACTACTATAAATAACTGCTTTGGCTGCCTACGTACTTATCTAACTGCAAGCATAACACACAGACTGCAGATTCAAGAAGTCATTTTGCCTCCTCACTCAAAGTTTTCATTTTCATTCATAACTACTTATAAATTGTACATTATAAACTTACCTTGAAGAGGTTCTTTGTTGCTGACTGGATTCATTTGACTCCAGTTGAAAACAAATGCCAAGAACAAACAGGAAAATTCAAACAGACTATGTGGAAAAGGCATTCTACTTCGAACTGTGTATTATTTTTTAGCTTATCTCGCAAGTTTAGGTATTTCCTGTGCAAGATCGCCAGGCACAGAAGTGGTACTTACTGGAGTTCTTACTGAAAAGGAGTTTTGAATATTTAAATAACTTAATAAATGAATAATTATCTTAACCAAAATGTTATTATTTCTATTTATAGTAAATATTGTATATGCTTATATACTGTATACAGTATAGACCGGAATTAAAAACAATACAACTAATAGAGATCATTTGTAAAATTTACCTGATTAGAGAACAGAACAATAGCTGCTGATATTATTGCAGCAAAATACTAAAGACTTAATATGGTGTTAATTCCTGCTAAGGCTAAAATAAAAGCTTGATGATGTTAGTGGTAGATAATTACCTCTGGTCTAGTATCACAACAAATTGTGATTAGCAAATTGTAGATCTGGAATGTTTATTCAGTAAAATGAACACCTCTTGTCACTGCTAGTACTACGAACCAATCATAACTGATGTTAAAGCAAAACTTAACGGTGATTCATTTGAAGACACCAACAGTCAATTTAGGATCCAATTCTCAGCTAATCTCTTTGCTACCGTAGTGGGTGTAAATGCAGTGTAAATATCTAGGGCCCTAATTTAAATGAAAACGGAAGGGTGGGAGCATCTTTAGACTCACATAAACATAGGAAGTGAAAGTTTGGTGAATTCCATGGGAATTGAGACAAAACAAGATGTAAATCTACAGTGTGTCTTCCTGTAGAACAGGAAGAGGCCAGAGACCGTATTAACAAACATGAGTGTCTTTGAGACAGAACGCTTTAGAGCACAGATGCCATTATGGAGGGGGCCCATGGCAGCTTTTATTTTTTTTATGATTATAATTTTATATTGTTTAGGTGGTGTGTTTTATTTGATGCTTTAAAATGGTTGGTTTATTTTTACATAGTGCCACCAGTGATTTAGAGTCTTTATCAGGACTATAGCAACAAGTTTCAGTTAGGCAGCCATAATTAACACTTTCACACAATGATGAGGTAATCAGAGACAGAGAGAGAAATAAAGAGGGATAATGAGAAATATAGGGATACTGTATTATGTAAATGTGTGTGTTAAGACTAGGAGAAAATACCACCCGAAAGTAATTCCCATGTGACCCTTTATATAAACACAGCTGAAGTAAGATAGTTTTCTCAGCTGAGAAAGTCTGAACTGTGTTTTAACTGTGTGTTTGGATTTTAAACATGCAAAAGCATTTGACCAAATTAGCAAAAGAGAACCAGTTCAGAGGTAACTGTTCTCTTTTGCTGGTTATCAGGACTTAATTTGGCACATCAACAGAAAACCAGCAATGACCCATAATTTGTCTGAAAATACAGCCAGTGATTTTATAAAAAGGTGACTGCATGGTTTAAGCTGCAATGCAAGAAAAACACATACGATTACGATTGAAATCTGGTTAAATTACACATCACTACATGTACCGGAAATGGTTAGGACTTCTCTTTATATACATTAATTAGCACAACGATTCTTATCATTTACTGTAATTCTGTCGGATGACATCATCACAATGGAATGTACTTCCTGTTGTTCGAGACCCCACTTTGGAGAGGAGAAAGGAACAGACCACAAAGCCTTAATCTGCGGTCAGATTCAGTGCAGCTGTTTATGGTCAGAAAGACTTTTTCTGACATTACACTGACAAGTATTTTAGAAAACCATACAGGGCCTGGTTACTACTACTGGACAGCAGAAGTCATGGATATGATTATGATGGGGCTTGTTATGGCAACTGTGTGCTCTGTCACAATGGCCTCCAATGGTGCGTATAATCTTGAAATTCTAGAAAGTTTTATATGTGTATAAGTATATTATGAAAATATTTTAGAAAAGAGAAAAAAATTGGGCATAGATTTGTTCTGGGTAGTGATTTTGATGGGAAATAGTATTTAGAAAATTATTAAAGCTCAGGACTGGAAAGATTGTGTGACAGTGATTCAATGTAAAAACTTCAGCTTATCATCCAAGAACAAACGATATTTGTTTTAGTACGTAAAGGCTATTTAACAGCATCAAATCAAAATATATACTGAATAAAGCTATCACAATTAAAAACGAAATATTGCTGCCAATGGCGCTGAAACACTGTAAAAACTGAGAAACTATTTATAGAAAAATCTCCAAAAATATATTACTTTTCAGTGTAGCACACTCAATTACAGATTTATGCGATTTATATTTTATTATTTGTGGTCCACAGAACTGGTCGTTAAGTATGGGTTAGTAATTCAGTGATCAGGGCCAGTTATGTAGGAGCACCATACTCATACAATTATAATTCCAGAGTAAACAACAGTAAAACAGTAAAACCATAGTGTCTATTTAAACTGGTGATCAAGTTTATTATACACTGAATCAAGCTGTCAAATTTCAATATCAAGGTAAACTTTGTCATCTCAGCCTTATTCAGCGAGGTGAGATTATATTGTTCCAGTTTTAACAGCATAAAAAAGGCACATTCGTTTTTTATTATGATCCCAAAACTAGACAAGAAAAGGCCACAGGCAATGAATGTTTTAACTTAATATATTAAAACAATTTCATTATTTTGCAAGCATGTTCACAGTGTATTTGAAACAAAAAACATTTGTGCGCTTATACATAGCTAGGGCAGTTGGTAACAGTAGGTTAGGGGTAATGAATTCCGCTCCTGTAGTGCCGGTGTCCTGCAGGTTTTCCATCTTACTGGATTTCATGCCTATGTCAGCTGCCCACTGTTCCATCACCAATAGGTTAAATGTAAAGGTCACATTTCAGTGTGGTGCACTGTGTGCTGTGCTGTGTTCACAATGAAAAATAATCACTTACTTTCTCACTTTATAGAGCTGTTTTGTTAAGATATGTGAACCTACACTGGTCTCACAATTCTATTTGATTACGATTATAAGGTCAACGATTCGATCTGATACGATATTACTTTTTTTCTATTACTTTTTAGATATTGGAATTAAATTCATTAGTCATGAAGATGCCCAGTCATCAGGAAATGTTTTGAAAAATAAATACAATATTTTTTTAAAAAGTGATTTTAGTGGTGAAACTTGATTTTATTTCAAGGATTACCTGCAATGCCATCGCAGACCAGCAAGGGGCCACCACCGATATAATTGATAATGGTCTTGATAATTGATAATGGTCTGCCACTGCATTGATGCAGAATCACCCTGCATTACGATGAATCGATTATCTGATTAAGTTCGACACCACTAGTTTTGTGTACATCAGACTAATATCTGGTGGCAATAATAAAAAAGTGAGTGATTATTTGTCATTGTGAACACACCACCGCAAGCACACAGTGCACCACAACGAGTGGGACAGCTAACAAGGGCAGTACTCAGGGGGAAGGGCTTGGGGACCTTGCTCACGAGTACCTCAGTAACACCATGAGTGTCTCTGCTGTTTTTTCCCTGGAAATATTTGCTGTCTGGTCACTACCTGATTTGACTTTCCTCTTCCCGGTAGGCAGTGACCCACGTGGCTTTGCAGTCTTCACCCAAACTGTCACAGACGAGCCCTTCGACTATTCCACTTCTGAGATCGCTTCACCAGGGAAAGGGAGATGTGCCACATGCTTTAACAACAGTACTGAACGAAGAACGATCATGAAAGTCTCGGAGCAAACTAGAATCTTCCTCAGTGGCCCATTGGTGTCAGGCTTCGTCCCTACCATCTATGCCCTGGCGTGCCTCGTCTCTGTGCCACTCAATGCCATGGCCGCTGTGACTTTCTGCTTCTGCGTGCGCTGGAAGAAGCCGGCAGCAGTCTACATGTCGCAGCTGGCACTGGCTGACCTGCTATTCGGCCTGTTGCTGCCTCTGAAGGTGCACTACTACGCCCGTGGCTCCGATTGGGTGTTTGGAGAGGCAATGTGCCGAGTTGTCACTGCCGCCTTCTACAGCTACATGTACTGCTCAGCGCTACTTGTAATGTGCATCAGCGTGGACCGCCTACTGGCCGTGGCTTTCCCTATTGCCTCTCTGCGCTGGCGTAATCCACAGCTAGCAGCTGTAGTCTGCGCCGCTGTGTGGCTCCTAGCCTTAGCCGGTGCAATTCCCCTGTTGACCATCCAGCAGACTGTTCCAATTGTCCAAGTGGGCATCACCTGCCATGACATGCTCCACCCGAACACAAAAGACAGTTACCTGCAACTGTTTTCATCACTCACCTGCCTCTACATCCTCCTGCCTGTGGTGGTTACTATAGTCTGCTATGTTGTCGTCGTCCGGGCACTACGGCCCAAGAAGGCCCTCCACGGAGCTTCAAAACAGTCAAAGAAAAGGAAGAGGGCTGTCGTGATGGCTCTTGCTACCACCCTGGAATTTGTGGTGTGTTTTGCGCCGACTAATGTGGTCCTGCTGGTGCACTGCTGGCAACTGACAGCGCAGAAGGCAGGCGCAGGTGACAGATCATATGCTGTATATGTGCTAACGCTGTGCCTGGGTAGCATCAGCATCTTTCTGGACCCTCTGCTGTACTACCATGGTTCATCCCATTTCCGACAGCAGGTCAAAAGAGCCAAGTGGTGGAGGAGCAGGGAGAAGACAGCAGCCTACAACACTTCAAACACCAATGCCACCTCGACGGAGAGCTGGTGCTCATACAGCAGACCCTGCGACACAGACATGCAAATACACACGGCTCAACCACAGGTGGCAAAAATAAAGTTGCTGGAGTAAAATTGAATTGGCGAACTTGGGAAAGGTTGTGAAATTTGGTTAAAAAGGTTTGTTTCCTAATGTACAAGTAGTACAATTATGAACATGTACCGTGAAGTTCGTTAAGTCCAAATTATGCCTTAAATGATGTAGGTTTAAGGTAAAATTTTTGTTTCTCTGATGGGTACCTATATGTACAAAATGTACAATGTCTGGTTAATTTCATTGTGGATCCTTGCTAAGGGCTTCTGATCATATAACACCGCTAGAAAGCATGGCTTAAATAAGCAAAACTAAACAAGTGAGGACAATAACAGACAATGAAAACAATGTAGATTACAATGAAACAAAACGAATGAAACGAGGGGCAGGTAAAACATGAAAACAGTCAAAGAAAAACATGAGAGATGAGCCATGTCGGCACCTGGTGGCTGACAGGGGGACTGCAGAGGCGATCCTGACCCTATGTTCCTCACGTCTAACCAGACGTCCTGCCGGGACACCTCTGTCCAAATTCCAACCCTCTTATGAACCCCCCCACCCCTTTCCGATCTATTTGAGACCTGTTGGGTCTGTTTTACTCCTATTGCAAATCATTCAACATATTTCTCAACTGTCATAGTGGGGTGAAAAGTAGGACTGACTTAACAGGGCCCCAGGTGTGGGAGGGCCCTTGAGAAATCTGGAATTGTATTTTATTTTGGGAGGTTTGGGGCCACTGAGACTGCTTGTGTATATGGCACAGAATTTGGTGGTACACTCCTGCTCTGACAACTCATCCCAAAATCCCATTCTCCAGCTCACCATTTTAAATCAGTTCAGACAATTCCACCAAAAACTGAAAGCCCCTTAACAGGTCATCCTTAGATAACATCTAAACAAGGATTCAATGTGTGACATACACTTACAAAAGAAAAAATGGATATATTTCTCTTCAGTATTAACTATGAATACCAAATGAAGCTGTAAATATGTTTTTTTTTGTAATCAAGCTTGCCACATTGTTTCATTAAGCTCATATTCGAAGATCATCAAAGCTAAACATGCTGTTCTGTATACATTCAGTCTTTTACTTACAGTCATAGTATTGCTGGAGATATATGTTAATGTAAGGAAATATTTTGTTGTATGTTAAAGAACATTTATTATGAGTCTTAGCCTGCTTTTTTCATCTTAAGTATAAGAAACACTGAATGTGTGTCACGTGTCATAAGTAGATGGCACTATTTGAAAGCAGACTGAAGAAGTTTAGGAACGGGTTAATCTGCTTCAGGCCAGTTTCACTTGTGTTGCTCATTAACTCTCTTACAGGTCAACATTCACTCTCAAATGATATTTGCACCAAGCAAAAATAAGCGCTTTGGCATGCCAGCTTTATATTTTCAATAAAATTCATGGAAGAACAAACATAATCTACAGCCAGTGTTTTAAGAAAAGAAGGATCATATAAAATATTTCATATTTTCATTATCTGTTTACTTGAAGATTTTCCAGGTCTTTTTTCTGTTATTTCTATGGCTGTTCTGTTGAGGTCCCGCAGCTTCCCCTTATTGTTTAAAACTTCCTCTCTCCATTTCTCTTTCTTTCATCAACCCCACATGTATTTGTGTGTGTGTGTGTGTGTGTGTGTATGGGAGAGAACATATATTACTATGACTATATTCAAATGATTCTTGATTATACTATTCTTATTTTTACTTCCTTATATAGGGATTGCCCAGTGACTTCAAAGTTTTCAATTCTCCTTTTCCACACTATAAAGAAGAACTGGAAAAAAAAAAAACCAAACAGGAAATGATCTAACCACCTGTGCAGGTGGAGACTGTGGGCCAAGTCATGTGGTCACGGGTCACTACACCTGCAGAAGAGATGCTGTGTGTTAAAGGAGTGTCCCGATGAATATGAGCTTATCAACACAGGCATATTCTGGATTTTTTTTTTTGATAACTTACCTACTTCAAAATATATCCTTTAGTTATTGTAGATCGCAACGATGAATCACCAGTTCATCTGGATTCACCTTCTTTTCTTTTTATGCAGCGTTAATGTGACTTTACAAGGTAAGAGGGTGTGTTGTCTCTACATGATGTCC
Source organism: Distichodus sexfasciatus (assembly GCA_032718565.1). NCBI lineage: Eukaryota > Metazoa > Chordata > Actinopteri > Characiformes > Distichodontidae > Distichodus > Distichodus sexfasciatus. Next base: position 162,017 of record JAVGVS010000342.1, on the reverse strand, counting down.
ATATGTGCTTCTGCTCAGCACTGCTATGAATCTATGCATTTAGCCTCTCATCATTTAAATGTTGCTTTCCTTCAAGTGCATGATAATTTGCATTGAAGTGTACCATGTTCTAGATTTTGTAGATTCTTGTGGGAGTGTTGGACTTTTTTTACACAGGTCATTGCACAATGCTATAAACCCTGCTCCTTCATAAACATTCAGCCACTGTCTTTTTATAGGCTATAACATGATTCAGCTTTCCTTGACCAGTGTACCTAGAAAATTGAACATTTGCCTTCAGCTTTGATTCAGTCCAGTTTTCATTCTGCCGGTTTATTTGTTTTCTCATCTCCACTGCAGATTTGAACTAATAACTGGCTTACCTGCTTAAGCATGCTCTGGTTCAGGCTGTAGCAACAGTAAAAAAGGAATCATTTAATCAATGTCAATAAAAGTTAAGAATTAAATATAACATAAAAATATGTTATAAAATATGCAAAATGTGTCTTATGATCTAGACTCACACAAACTGTCATTTTATAGGGTTGATATATATTCTAGCCACATGCTTCATGTGCTTAAGCCCTGGTTGCATGAGTGAGTACTATTTTAGACACTGTGCCCATGTAGATGTTTCACATGGCATCTCTAGACTTTTCTAGAATGGAAAGATGCATTTGGATTTTTATACATTTTATTTAAGTTAATCATATTTGACTGTGTAAACTGACACAACACAAATGTGAGAAATAATTGTAATAATTACAGATTTTATGAACACTTTTAAAGTTCAGTTTTAATTGTACACTAATTAGCAGTACATTTGAATTGCACAATAACCATCAGTATTAAAAATGTTTTTTCACAATAATTAACAGTAATACAAAATCAAAATGATAATGTGTAACTGTATAATTAGCAGGAATCTTTAAAAATGGCTTTGTAAAAACTGCTTAATTATTGCTTGTATTATTCTTTACACATCAAGGGTTATTTCCCAGGTAGCATTTTTCATGGCCTCATCTTTATCCTGATGGGAAGCAGCAAGCCAGTATAATACTGGCTTTTTAAAACTATTTGTATCTTTCCGTGTTCTAAAGCAACCATATGCTGTGCTCCACAAACCTCAGAGGTCATAACAAATGTTCCAGCATGATGGCACTTCGTTCTAGCATGATAACATTGCAAAATCTTCAGGCATGCTTGTTGTTACCTCACAGAATGTAATAGTACAGCATATAGTAGGATGAACACCGTGCATGTAACACTTGTGTAAGTCAACTTGTGCAACTTTTCTGAGAACACAGAATTTCAGAATTACTGCATTACAAACATTGCCACTTACTATTTACACATGTGTACAATCTTAATAAAGTGAAAATGTCAGTTTGTACGTGCAGCATGTTTTTCCCAAGCTCCGGGATTGTGTTTATGCAAACGTATGAAGAAATCATTGTTAACATAAACAGTGATTTCATTTGCTATGAAGAAATCATTGTTTATGCTATATCTATGGTGATATCTATAATATATAGTGATATATAGTTTCTCAAGTTAGTGCTACAAGAAGCATCATGAAACAAGAAAGGTCAAAATAAGCATTTGTAGCTCTGGTCAGTCTGTCTTGAAATTGTAGCAGATTATTCAGACACAGTTGTTTTTGGTTCCTTATTGCAGAATCCCAGATTGGAAACAGAGGGCTTATTGGCGAGGAGACTGCACAAGGTATACAGTTGCCCCTCACTGCCAGAGAAGTTCTGGAGAGCAATCTCACCACAGTCTTTCTCCCTGTTGTCTACGTCATCATCTTCATTGTGGGGTTACCCACCAACGCCATGGCCATCTGGGTCTTCCTCTTCAGGACAAAGAAGAAGCACCCAGCCTCCATCTTAATGGTCAACCTGGCGCTGGCTGATCTGCTCTTCATCATCTGGTTGCCGCTGAAGATCTCCTACCATTTTAATGGCAACAACTGGATCTTTGGGGAGCCACTGTGTAAAGTGCTGGTGGGATTTTTCTACGGAAATATGTACTGCTCCACCATCTTCATTGCGTGCATCAGTGTGCAACGCTACTGGGCGATTGTGCATCCACTTTCTCAAAAGTTGGATATTCGTGCCATGGTGTGGGTGTCCTTGTGTGTTTGGGTCATTGTCTGGCTGATCACCACACCACTTTACTTGTACGAGCAAACTGTAAAAATCATAAACCTCAACATCACCACCTGCCATGACGTTACTCCCCCCAGCCAGTCCCACATCCCTGTTGGCTACTTCCTGACCATGGCAATTGTGGGATTTATAGTTCCATGTGTGGTGTGTATAGTTTCATATGTGCTGATGTTTTGTTCTCTCAGAACTTCAAGGAGAGATGCTGGGGTCAGTAAGAAGAAGAGAAAAGCTGTCGTCCTCATCATCATTGTTCTGGTCATGTTCCTGGTGTGTTTCACTCCCAGTAACATCATGCTAATAGTGCATTACTCTCTGCTGGCCACCAAAGTTGCCAACAATGGCTACGGCTTTTACATTGTCACGCTGTGCCTGTCCAGCCTCAATAGCTGTATGGACCCATTTGTGTACTATTTCATTTCGGAAGAGTTCAGAAACCATGTGAAGAATGCACTGAGGTGTCGAAGTGAGCGCACGGCTAAGCGGATTAGGGTTTCTTTTAGTGCAATGAAATTCTCCCAGAAAAGCAAAACCTGTTGTTCTGAACATGCACACACACAGAGCAGCACCTATACTTCAGACTCCAACCAAACACAAAGCAGCACCTGCTGATCATTTATTTATTTAAACATTTTAAACATTTTATAATAAGCATTTTAAGTTCAAACCTTTACTTTACTTATATGTATACATATGTGAAATAAAAGAGAAATATAAGAATTTTATAAAATCTTATACAAGCATCTCTCAATGTCCTGATTGCCTGGAAACAAAACACTTCAACATTTCAATTATGTTGCATTGTAACGTGTGCTTTCAGATGTGAGTAAAATTATTAGATCAACAGTTGTATTGTGTCTTTCTTTGTATCATATATTTAAAATGAATGAACATCTGGCATTTAGTTCCATGGTGTTAAGAATTTTTGTATATACTGTATATATACTGGTTAGTCATACTTACTCTTGAAGCTGATGTGTTGGAAGCTTAACCGGCAAGCATAGAAAAGTGTATGACTCTGACAAGGGTCAAATAATGAAGACTAGACGACAGGGTGAGAGCATTTCCAAAACTGCAGCAACTCTTCTGGGATGTTTCCTGACTGCAGTGGTCTTGACTGAAAAACGTTCTCCAAGGAAGGAAAACTCTTGAACCGGAAACAGGGTATTGAGCAGCCAGAACTCTCTGATGCAAGTGTAGAGTGACGGCAAGCTAGTATTGTCTGATCCTGAAAAAGAGCTACCGTAACTCTGATTGCTGACAGTGTTAATGCTGGTTCAGACAGAAAGGTGTCAAAACACATTGCATTGCCATTTGTTGCATATGGCACAGTGTAGCTGCAGACTTACTCAATATTAGATAGGTGGTCATAATGTTATGATTCACTGGTGTATATTTTCCTTAAGTATAATTAACTTTTCAAGACCAATTTCAAAAGTTTTAAAAGCTTATGCCATTTCTGTGTGTATACACACATAAAATACAACACAAACAGTATTTTTACCTTAACGTTTGCTATGTGTCTTTATTTTAGTCCTCTCCAAGAAAAGATGATAAAATGCATGTATAAAAAACTGGTTTACTTCTAAAGTTGTTCTATGAACGAAACTGTGTTGTCAACAGCAGCGTTGCAGCAAAAACATCCATAATGTGGTTACGTAGCTGCTATTTAAATCGCATCTTAGACATGGCGGAGCCTGTTTAGGAAGTTCAGTGCTGCAGGCAGTCTGTAGAGAGAGCGCACTGGCATTCTTGTGCAAGACCGTGCATGTTTTATTATAACCCCTGAACACAACACTTGAAAACACTTGTGACTCAATCTCTCTCTAACTCTCTATCTCTCTCCCATACATACACACTGTCTCTCTCACTCTCAGGAAACAGTGTCAACTGCAATATTCAATCAAAAAATTGGACTTGGATTAAGATGAAAGATGATGTTAGATGAAAACAACTTTCAAGGTATGTTTACTTGTTTTTGTTACAATTTACTATGATATTATGATGCCACTTTTCACCAATCAGTTTTAGCCAAATGAATAAGAATGGTTACTACTAAATTTGGAAAAAAGCAAATTAGGAACCTCTCAACAATCATTTAGTCCAATATTTTGACTACATTTTCACTTTCTTTGATTTTAGAAGTTCATTTGTGTCATTTGTCATTTTATCTTTGCCTGTGGGCTCATCTGATCAGCCAACCAGCAGCTTACCTTATGTAATAAAGTGTCTTAATAGATAGCACCACCTATCTATTTAAAAGCTTTGAAGTCAGTATTTGAGATCAATGAAAATATTCATTCTGTAAAGATTTTAATGTGTCATCCGTAGCCAGACTGCCATGTAATTAAATATAAATCTTTTAACTTTCCAGAGAGAAACTAAAAACCTTTCTTTGGAAATTCTGCCTCCTTTGGAAATAGCGCCTATAGGGTTGGAATTTGAAGAAATGCCTGAGATTATAAATTTCACTGAGGGTGTAAATGTGTCACTTGGTTTCAGATATGTTCTGGAGAGCAATCTCACCACAGTCTTCCTCCCCATCATCTACATCATCATCTTCATTGTGGGGTTACCCTCCAATGCTATGGCCATCTGGGTCTTCCTCTTCAGGACAAAGAATAAGCACCCAGCCTCCATCTTAATGGCCAACCTGGCACTGGCTGATCTCCTGTTCATCATCTGGTTGCCTCTAAAGATCTCCTACCACTTTAATGGCAACAATTGGATTTTTGGGGAGCCGCTGTGTAAAGTGCTGGTGGGATTTTTCTATGGAAATATGTACTGCTCCACCATCTTCATAGCATGCATCAGCGTGCAGCGCTACTGGGCGATTGTGCATCCACTTTCCCAAAAGCTGGATAACAGTGCAGTTGTGTGCGTGTCCTTGTGTGTTTGGCTCGTTGTCTGGCTGATCACTACACCACTCTACCTGTATAACCAAACAGTTAACGTTTCCAACCTTAACATCACCACCTGTCACGACGTCACTCTCCCAAATCAGTTGCAATACCCCATTGCCTACTACTTGACTATGGCCACTGTGGGATATGTACTTCCCTGTGTGGTCTGCACTGTGGCATATGTGATGATATTCTGGTTTCTTCGAAATTGTGCCAAATCTCACACTGACACCAATGAAAACAAAAGGAAGCCTATCATCCTCATAGTCACTGTATTGGTGATGTTTCTTGTGTGTTTCACTCCCAGTAATCTTATGCTAATTGTTCATTATTCTTTGCTGGCTGCTGGTATTCATAACAAGGCCTATGGCTTCTACATTGTTGTGCTGTGCCTGTCCAGCCTCAACAGCTGCATGGATCCGTTTGTGTACTATTTTATTTCAAATGAATTCAGGCAGCACGTTATAAACACACTGAGATGTCGCAGTGAACGTACAGCCAAAAGGATGGAGGTCTTGCACAAACCAGCCCTAACACTCACACTCCCAGCTTGTCCAACCAACACAGTTGGAGAATCATTTTGATACTGCTTAAAGAAACATCCACTATAAATACTGACAATAATATGATAACACTGATCATGTTAAGACCGAACTTAATGATGTTTTCTCTTGGGCACTGGGATCTCTTTAGAGGTCCGAGAACGTAGTGCCTCTCTTCTGCACTTCTGTTCTTGAAGTATGCTTTCTTAATAGACGTAAACAAGAAGTCATAAATGGTGAATTGTATAGTGCAATCATTTACAAGTCATATTGAGTTTGGGAGTCACACATGTTGAGATGACTACATGTCAGTTTCTTTAGGGCTACATAAAATGTTTCTTGTTGTGGCAGAACAGTTTTTGCACTCTAATTATCCAAATTAAAAGATTATACTGAACAAATAAACACACTAAACAGGGACAGTCATATTTTTAACACCTTTAGGTACTATATGAGTCATTTATCATTCATTTCTTTCTAGACATATTTATAATAGTTTTATATTTATATACAGTAAGTTTTTATTCTGTTTTTTTTTTTTAAACATATTTTAACAGAACAATTTATTGAAAAGTAGTGCTGAACCCCCTCCAGGTCCAGCTTGAGAAGCCTTTAGGAGCTATGCTGGCTGTGCCCCCAGACACTACCCAAGAAAGAGAAATGCAACAATGAATAAACAGACAGTATGCTATTTACACCACAATTTCAAGAGTATATGATAAATGGTAATGGTGGGCAAATAAATTAAGATGTGTAAACTTAAATATTAATTAATAATATAATTTAAAATTTTTAAATTTAAATGATTTAAAAATATTAAATCAAGATATTAATAACTATTGAAAGATTATGATCTACTTCTATTTCTAGTTTAAAGTTTATATTCAATACTCCATTTCTAGTTTAAAATGTATATTTTGCATTCTATTTATATACTGTTTATTCTATATGTGCCGTATTCTATTTTTGTTCCCTGTTTCTTGTTGCACTGTGAAAACTGGAGCCACATTGTCTCGTCTCTCTGTATATCTATACAGTATATAGCAGAAATGACAATAAAGTTTACTTTGATTAAGAAAAGCAATGTGGTTTTTTTTAACAATGTGATTTTGAATAATTAACTATGATAATGACTTTATTGAAATATATTTAACGAAATAAAGCAATAAATTGAGACAAACGTAAAATACAAGACATGAAAGAACAAAAAAAATCAGATGAATAGGGAAAATTAGATGTTTAAAAGAGTAAAGGTAGATGCTTAAATTAGGAATTACATCAACGAAGATCGAAACATCGCTATACATCACCAGCAGGTGGTATTATGTAAACAGAAAATCTGCAAATCTACAGCAGACAAACATGAAAAGGATCAAATTTAATATTGACTAAAATACTGATTATACAATGCAGTACTAATATGATTGTATCTTCGTTCGAGTGTATTTTTTATGGTGAGAGCCGCCATCGTCAGTCACTTGAATAAACTTAACCTATCTTTACCTTGTTGTAAATTGCTTACAAAGTTATAACATTTCATAAAAGGTTATAATTTGCTTATCCACAATAAAAAATATATTTACAGGCACAGTGTCTGTGGAGCAACTTGGGGTTAAATGGCGTTGCTCAAAATTTGATAAATCAGTGTGTCCTACCACCGCATTTGATCAGGCTGTAGATTATGTCTTCAACATCATCTTCAAACCATACTTCTAGGAGCAGGACCTGACAGAAAGACACACTGACATCTTTGTATTGCATTGCTGAACCCTGTAGTGTGCAAACGTCTTTATGCTAATCCGTTTCTATTTGAGTATGAAAAGTACTAAAGAAGCGTAAAAACATATGCGCTGTGTAAACGCGCACGGGATGCGTAAAGACGCACGAAATGCGTAAAGACGCACGAAATGCATATAAGCACACGGGATACGTAAAAGAGCACAGAAAGCACCAAAAGTGAACATCCTAGACTGCCACAACGCAGGGAGCAGAAGTGAGAAGGCAGCTAGAAGTCATTGAAACATTGTGGTGAGTCATTTGACGTTGTGGTGTTACTTTTAGCATCGTTTCAAATTCTTTTGTTAATATTATTTAAGATGATCCCACGGCACAAAAGTAAGTCTTACTGGATGAAACTTAAAGTAAATGTGAAAATGAATTATTGAAATATATTTTGTCATATAAAGTAATATATTGAGAGAAACGTAAAATACATAAAAGAAAACAGAAATAAAATCAGATGGAAATGGAAATAAGACGTTTATATGAGGAACGGTAAGTGCTTAGATAGGAAATTACTTCAATGAGGATAAGTCGGGGAAACATTACTATACTCCACCAGTACATGGCAGTATGCAAATAGGACATGTCTACATGACTGCATAACATGAAAAGTCAAACAAACAAAACACTAATGCGTTTGGAGGAAAATTCTTATGTGGAGAGCTGCCAATTTATTAAACTCAACCTCTCCTCACCTTGTTATAAAAACAAGCTAAGACATCACACATATATTATTATATACTGTTATCTATTTCACACATTTTTCTTTTTCTTCTTCTTCTTCTTCTTCTTTTTTCAAAAAAAGCTATTGACAAATTGGGAATCTGCTGCCAATTTTGGCATCTAGTTCCAAAGTGTGTCAAATTATGCATGCAGTTTCAAATTGTGCCTAACTGGGTATCCTGTGCCTAAGTGTGCCAAATTGGGTATCCAGACCCAAGGCGGGGACCAACCCTGGGCAGACGCCAACACACCGCAGGGCACACATACTCTCACAATCACACCTTATGGTGCCAATTTAGAGTTGCCGGTTGCCCTATATTACATGCCATTGGACTGAGGGAGGAAACTGGAGTTTCAAATTGTTCGAAATTAGTTATCTGGTTCCAAATTGGGTTCCAGTTCCAAATTGTGTTTCCAGATCCAAATTTAGTCAAATAGGGAATCGAGTTCCAAATTGTGCCAAATTGGGTTTCTAATGCCAAATTGTGCCCAGTTAGGTATCCATGTCCAGACTGTGTCAAATTGGTTATCCATGTCCATATTGTGCCAAATAGGGTATCCATTCCCAAATTGTGCTGACTTGGTTATCTGGTTCCAAACTGTGCCAAAATGTGCAGCTTTTTCAGAGCTGTGCCAAATTAAAAAATTGAACATCCTGTTCTAAATAGTGCAAAATTCAGCATCCGGTGCCAAACGGGGAATCTGCTGCCAATTTATAATGTGTCAATTTGGGTATCAGAAGCCAAATTGTGCCAAATTGGGTATCCAGTTCCAAATTGTACAAAATTGTATATCCATTTCCAAATTGGGCCAAATTGGGTATCTGTTTCTAAATTGTGTCAAATTAGGTATCCATGTCCAGACTGTGCCAAATTGGTTAATCATTGCCATATTGTGCCAAGTTGGTTATCCATTGCCATACTGAGCCAAACTGGGTATCCATGTCCAAATTGTGCTGAATTAATTATTCAGTTCCAAGTTGTGCCAAATTGTTGAGGATCTGCTGCCAATTTAGGCATCTAATTCCAAAATGTGCCAAATTGTGCATCTGGTCCAGAGCTGTGCCAAGCATAAAAATTTAACATCCTGTTCCATATTGTGCAAAATTCTGTATCCAGTGCCAAATTGGAATATGCAGTTCCAAATTGTGCCAAATTGGAAATGGATTTTTAAATGCATGCATATTCATATTTTGAATCAATCAAATTGATCAAATGCAGAGAAAAGTGGAAATAATAAATAAAGAATTGTGTAAAAAATTACCATAACAAATACAACACAACATTTTATTTTAATGACTTTAAGTATATGTTTCATTCTGAGAACTTTTGTGAAAGTGAGTGATTATTTGTCATTGTGAACACACCACAGCACAGCATACAGTGCACTTGGCCCATCCCCAAAGTAGCAGTGAGCAGCTGATATGGGCAGTGACCATGAAGCAGTGTTTGGGAACATTACCTTGCTTATAAGTACCTCAGTGGTACCTCTACTAGTCTGGGATTCGATCACTAGATGAACACATTAACCGCTAAACTTCCAAAAGTTCTTAACACAAAAAATGAAGAGAGCTCCCAGCATCTGTGTCCCAGCATTCTGGTTGCTTCAGTCTTCACTGCTGATATGCTAAACACATGACGTAGTGGAGAATGATTTTTCCATTTGTCAATTCATTAATTTTATCAGCATATACTGTAGGTTTAAAAAGGCTAAATATCAGTGCATATAATCGTCCAGGCCGATAAACAGTTGGCCCCTAGTATGTATTTGTATAACGTTTTCAATATGCACAACTGCTTTTCCCTTTTTCATCTCAAACACCATTGTTATCTATAACAGCAAACTACAGAGAAAGAGAAAGAATATGAAGAGAGTACAAGGAGTTCAATTTTTCAAGTACAGGCTTGATAAGAGGTGCTCCATAAACTCCTTTTACTCTTAAATCTCCAGACAACAAGAAGACATGATGTGGCTAAGTCTTAACTAAGAAGATGCCCAAATAATCTAAATCTTAGCATTAGAAAAATGTAAATTCTTAACATTATGGGTTAGTCTTAATGGTGCAAATGGGTCAACAACAATCTTACAACCAAATGTGACTTAAACCATCTTAAGAGTATCTGCAATTTAAATTTTATTGACAAAAAAATTACAAGATAAACTGACTCAAACTCATCGTGCGACAATCTTTTCACTGCTTGATATATACAGCGTTGCAGAAGATACTTTTAGCTATGAAACTACCACCAAGATACTCTTAATATAGTAGCTTGCACTACAGGCAACAGAAAATAGGTGGCTATATCGAAGCTATGTCATCCACTAATTCTTGATATCTTTACTGTATAATAATCTAAAAATAAAATGATCAAAAAGTGAAATATGATGTTAAAAGGAAAGTGGAATGTTTAACAATATAATGTCCAATCGCAGTAAGGTTTTAATGCCATTTTGTAGCTCTCCTCGCTTGCTATTCTTTAAAACTCTACATTTAAACTCTGTAATGTGGGAGACTGCTAAACACGTTTATGATGAAAGCATTGGCCAAAGGTCAGAACTTCTAGTTTCAGTCTACAAACTCCAAAACCTTCATTTTAAATGGCCTCAACAAAAGATTAGATTTTAACTAAATGTTCTCTAAATACACAGGAAATACAGGAATGACTGGTCAGTTCGTGTTTGGGGTAACACAAGAAGTCAGTAATCTTTAGCATATTAGAGCTTAACACCACTTTATGGTTTCACTTGTACCATAGGTTTTAACTTAGATCCAGAGGTGGACAGTAACTAAGTACATTTACTTGAGTACTGTACTTAAGTAGAGATTTTGAGTATCTGTACTTTACTTGAGTGGTATTTTTCTTGGAAACTTAGGACTTTCACTTAACTACATTTTAAAGACAAATACTGTACTTTTTACTTCACTACATTTCTATCAAGGTTCTCGTTACTCGTTATTTTCAAGTCTGTGGATAAAGTGGATGTCACCCCTGCAGACTGTAACTATAAAACCAAGTTCAGACAGTTCTGCTGTTTTCTGTCTTGATTAAAACATTGTTGCTGTTGGAAAGTCATGAAGCTAGAGGTGTAGAGCTGGATTTTAAACAGGTTGGAATGTTACGTTGATGTTCTGAGCTGTTTTTACAGCTATTGCACTGCCCTCCTGATTAAGTTGGGGTTGCATTTCATTCTCTAACATTCTACCAGTTTCTTATTCTACAGGTTCTACAAGCTAGTCAACAATGTGCTGAAAGAAGATGTACTTTTAATACTTAAGTACTTTTTAAAACAAGTACTTCAGTACTTTAACTTAAGTAAAAATTTGACTTTTTGACTTTCACTTGTATCGGAGTAACATTTGACTACTGGTATATGTATTTTCACTTAAGTAATGAAGTTAGCTACTTTGCCCACCTCTGCTTAGATCAAAACATGCATGGAAGGATTAACTTTTTCAAGTAATTTTTGCCTTTAATTAAATAGTTTCTTTAACATTTTCATTGTACATATAAATCCACATATTGAAGTAACTTAAACTCCATGATTATTATATAGAGCAACATTTACATTTACGCTGTTATCCAGAGTGAGTTCTATTTATGAATTACAGGAACAGCAAAACACTGGAAAAAAAGATGCATTTTTTAATGTTTTTGATAGAACTGAACTTAGACAAAGTGGAGCCACTCCAACCACAATAACAGTCCATCCTTCCACAAAATGTATAATAAACCAACCAGTGCTAAATGGGCATCTTTACATGATGTAACAGGCACTAACCCTGAAGTGCTTGGTGAGAGCATGAAGGTCTCTGTAGGACAAAAAAAAATTCACACACTTCTGAAGCAACATATTATAATTATTAATTAGATAATTATTTAAACAATCATAACTAAAATTCTAAACACTAAATGACTGGTGTGCTGAAATATCTATATCTAAATGTAAAAATACTGTTGATTATGTCTTGTTTGAGAATGAATTGTTCAGGACAAATCACAAAACAAAACTATAGAAGCCAAGAAGCGGTGAATGCAGTAAACTTGATGTAAATAATGTTTCTATGCTGTTTCTATAGAAATAATCTTTCTATATTTTAAAGTTGGCCTTCTTAAGGATCTCGAACATTGAACATTGTAAATGTCCTACATTTTCTCTATCAAGCTTCATCACTTTGCCTTCTTCATGTCAGTGTTTGGTTGTAATGTAATTGTAATGACCGGCGGGTGAACCCAAACGCAGAGTCGACAGAACCAGGTCGCAGGCACAGGGGTAATTTGAGAAAACGTAACGAGTTTATTCAAGCCAAGGTCAGAATCAAAAATCACAGTCCACGAAGCAAACAAGTCCAAATCGCCAGAAGCAGAGGGGTAATCCAATAACCGAAAGCAAGGGTCAAAACAGAGACAGGCAAACACAATGAACGCTCGGTATGTAGCACAAGGCATGACAATACTTCGCAAAGAAAGGTTGTAACTGAAGGTCTTTAAATACTGGTAACCTGGCTATGATAGGAGTCTGATGAGGCGGACTCCTCCCTTAGTCTGGGCTAGGCTCTCACAGTAATTATATTTTTGCAATGGTTCTTTTATTTTTGCTTAGGGCTATTTTGGCCCTTTTCATTATTTTGATACTCTTGGTATCTATCAATTTCCAGGCTTTAAGTGCAGTGACCATAAAAAACCATTTCTTGGATAGTTTTGTAGGACACTTTATAGGTACGTGTGACATCGGATGCATAGATAACATTCTATTTTTTCAAGGAACTTTAATACCAATATCCATGAATTATACCAAGCATTACACTATGCACCAACTTACATAACAGTTAGGGCTTTTGACCTGTGATTGGAAGGTCACCAATTCGAATGGCGAATCAGTAAAGGTACTGCTGAGGTACTCATGAGGAAGGTACCGTACCTAGACAGCTGCTCACTGCTCCTTCAAATGCAGAGGTCATTGTGGTGCACTGTGTGCTGTGCTGTAGTGTGTTCAAATGTGACAAATAATCACTCACTTTCACTTGTTAAGTCAGGCTTTACAACCAGATTCTCAAGCTTTGGCTGAAAAGCAATAAGTTAAATCATAAATACAGATCCTCAGCCAATTTGCCGCTCTTATTTATTTTCTCTGTGTTCAGTATGGTATAGTGAGTTAATAATTAGTTAACTTTTCTCAGTTTAAACTGGATATTTCAAATGACAAATAACATGTTTGAAGTTCAGTTGCTTCCAAAAGGGATGAAAAAGTATCAGTAAGACTGTCATATCCAGAGATCGACCGATATATCGATTTACCGATATTTAAGCATTTTACCATAATCGGTTATCGGTTTTGTAATATCGGGTTCACCGATAAACGCCGCCAACTTGTGGGTGTTTTGAGAATTACGCGCATGATCGCCATTGCAGCACGGCATCTGAGGGGAAACAACTGCGTGTACAGGTAAAGTATACTTGCTTGCTTTGCTATATGTAGTAAACTTTATTTAACATAACAGCTATTAATGCACAAATTAGATGTGTTACATAAATGACTGATATGTAGTTTATGCAGCTTGGCTCTAAGAAATAAAGACGAACTCACAGAGTCACGTAAGATAATCCGTCAAATCCTGTCACAATAAAGACGTAACTTTGCCTGGATTAAATAATTTACAGTCATGGATGAGTGCATCTTGTAAATAAAAGCGCTGAATTTAATTCTCTCTGTTGTCTACATGCTCATCATTAGTCTGGTGAAGTCAGAGTCACGGATGCTCAGATAAACCGTCATGTCCTGTTCCAGTAAAGACGTAACTTGCCTGAATTAAATACAGTCACTAATGAGCGTCTATATGCTCATCATTCGTCTCGTCAAGTCGCTTCCATTTTGCTGTTCACTCACCGGGTTGATGCTCATGAAATGCTCCAGCACAGCCACCGCATATAACTTTTAACAAGATTCACTAAAACACCCCGAATTATATTAACATTTACTATATAACCATCATTCCGCTAATAAACAGCTTCTAAATAAATATAAATAAGAAATTGAATGCGCTTTGTCATATCAGAAAAGCAATAAAAAACTATGTTTTGTTTGTTATATTTCAATATTTCAGAATATTATTCAGTAAATTAACATTATCCAGCAAATTATTCTTCACTCTTTAGCCTGTAAACAGCTTTATAAACCTAATAAAATTGTAGTTTAAAATGGGAGTATTAAGCTGCATTAAAACAGCAATGTTATTTTTTTTTTCAGGTGGCTGAGAATGTTACCTGTTTTTTTTTTGTTTTTTTTACCTCATTGAAGATTTTATTTTTGAACAAAAACACTTTAGTAACAGTGCACTTCTTGTATTTTTTGCACTTTCAGACCCCTCTATTTATTGGTGTATAAATAAGAGTTTTGATTTGTATGCAAGGAGGGAGTGATTGTTATAAATAAAACAGATTGTTCAGTTCAGTGGTGTTGTAATCACTGTGTCAAAAACAGAAGTATAATAGTAAATAAATATAACTGCAAGCAGTGATTACGGGGGCCATGCAGTTTGCAGCTTTATCAGTTTTTGATGAATCGAAGTGGACAGATGTTGAAATATGACACGTTTCATCCTTTTATCTAGGGTGCTACGGTTCAAAACGTATTAAGCAAAATGCAAAATAGCTTATTATGTCGCCACTAACTGGCATAGTGGTGCATTTTTTTTTTGCCTGAGTAGTGGGAGGGGTACCAGACCTACCTGCCAAATTTCTAAGCTGTAGCCCACCCAGAGCCGGATTTCTATGACACTCAGTGTGTGGCATTGCAGTCCTATGCCAAGCCCACCACATTTATTTGTATATTACAGAAAAATGAAGACCCAAATTAAAAATGTGCTTGAAAGTAATTTAAGAAGAATGTCTTGGGGTTCAAATGATACCAGTTGCATGTAGATTGGATAAAAATCCAGGGTCTAGTTTGTAAGAGATGGTTTTGCATATTATGCAAATTAGCGAGAAATTCAATATGGCAAAAACGGAGCTACGGTTCAAAAGTTATTAGGCAAAATGCAAAATAGCTCATTAGCGCCACCAACTGGCAGAGTGGTGCAATTGTTTTTTTTTGCCTGAGTAGTCTAGTTCGCAAGAGATGGTTTTGCATATTATGCAAATTAGCGAGAAATCCAATATGGCGAAAATAGATGCAAGGGTCTATAAAGATTCCTCTTCACTCAAGGAGTAAGATGATATAAGATTTTTGAGAATCGGAGCTACGGTTTAAAACTTATTAGGCAAAACGCAAAATAGCTTATTAACGCCAACAACTGGCAGAGTAGTGCAATTTTTTTTTTTTTTGCCTGAGTAGTGGGTGGTGTTTGGACTGTTGGAATTTCAGGGGGAGTGGCGCAATTTATTTTTCCTGAGTAGTAGGAAGGGTCCTGGACCTCACTGGCAAATTTCAAAGTTGTAGCCCACCCAGAGCCGGATTTCTATGACACTCGGTGTGTGGTGTTGCAGTCCCATGCCAAGCCGAGCACATTTATTTGCATATTACAGAAAAATGAAGACCTAAATTAAAAATATGCTTGATAATAATCAAAGAAGAGTGTCTTGGGATTCAAATGATACCAGTTGCATGCAGATTGGACAAAAATCCAGGGACGAGTTCGAAAAAGATGAGTTTTCATTTTATGCAAATTAGCGAAAAATCAAATATGGCAGAAATAGATGCGGGGGTCTAAAAAAATTGTCTTAACCCAAGGAATAAGATGGTATATGATTTTTGAGAATGCGAACTAAGATTCGAATTTTATTAGACAAAATGCAAAATTTTTAGAAAAACTGCAAAATAACTTATTTTGGTGCAATTTATTTTGCCTGAGTAGTGGGTGGGGTACTGGACCTACCTGCAAAATTTCAAAGCTGTAGGTCTTACCGTTTTTTCTGCGTTTTAAGGCAGAAAAAAAAAAAAATCGGCACAATAACAATAGGGTACCACGCAGTGTTCCATTGCATGGCCCCCTAAATATCGGTTCTGCATATCGGTTATCGGGCACATAAACATGCAAATAATTGGTATTGGTATCGGTAATAAAAAATCAATATCGGTCGATCACTAGTCATATCCATGTCTTGAATTCTGTGTGGAATTTAGGGTTGTCACAAAATTAGAATTTCAACCTCGATACCGCTTCCCAGGAATATATTTCATACCACAGAGAAAAAAGGAGGCATATACATTTTGATTAATTTTTGGGTTTGGTCCAAAGGAAACAAACAAACATGGTCTATTGTATTATACGGTACACAATTCTCTTGGTATAGTTTAAAATGATATTTTCAATTACATTGAGCCTGGATTTCATCGTTTCACCATGCCATGTCACTTACTAATACAGTTCAGAGATATGGATTGAGATTTAGATGCTGATTGTTAGAAATAATTTATGCTGCTTTCAGATTCTGGGGTGTGAGGCTCTATACTTTCCACAAAAGAATGACTTAATGACAGAATAAAAATGGCAATAACGCTTCTTGTACAAGGGAGTGGAAGGCGGCGAAATCGTTTTGATCTTTTAAGCATTTTTACATTTGCCACTCTCTTTCTTCATGGCAATTAGAAACATGACCACAAAACGCAGTAAAAGCTTCCTATGAGCTGCATTAGACTTCTTTGGTATCAAATGGTTGCAAAACACTTACTGTATGTATCTGGTGTTATGCTGTCATGCTATCAGAACATGCAAGTTTAAATTGCTGCCTTTGACTTAAGCAGTGGTCAGCGCCTTCACTTCTGCAACCAGAATTTTTACAGTATGCACAAGCGAAAGTGAGTGATTATTGTTAACACATCACAGCACAGTCATTGTTAACACATCACAGCACAGCACACAGTGCACCGCAACAAAATGTGACCTCTGCATATGACCCATCCATGAAGGAGCAGTGGGCATCTCCCAGGGAGCAGTGACTGGGGATGGTACCTTGCTCACGAGTACCTCAGTGGTACCTTTACTCGACCAGGACCTTCTGTTCATAGGGCAAACTCCCTAACTGTTGCGCTACTAACTGCCCCATGACAAGCATGTGTTTGTCTCTTCAAGAATGTGTTGTGTTACATAAGTGGTAAATTAATTCATCTATGGTAATAACACAAACCAGTTTTATTTGATTTTACATTTTTCATATCCCTGTGACCCTCACAATTGATTTTTCACACTCCTTGCTCACATTACCAGAAACCGATCAACACTAACGATTGTTACAGGATGTAGGTGTGGCACAAGCTCTCTAATAAAAGGCTGTACACACTCTAGGGAGAGTCAGACGGAAAAATCAACAGCTTTAAAATCCAAATATATAGCAATCCACAAGACAACAAAGGGAAAGACATCTTTTGGATTTCTTACTGAACAGGATAAAGTTCATGATGAATTATTCCAACAATATCCCAGATGATGATGGTAACTATATTATTTTATTAACTTCTATATTAACTATATTAAGTTATGGAGCTATACGCATGCATATATTATAAAATAATATTAGATGTTTATTTATTACAATCAGATTGTTTATCACTCATGCATTTCTGATATTTAGATGATGCATAATATCTGCATAACAATTTAAAAGCTGTCCTTGTATCATACTTTCTGACTAGTTGACTGATGTAAGCAAATATTCCAATGACTGGAACAGCAAATGATCATGCTTATTTAATGAATGTTTGATGAAAAAATGTAATGCAAATAACTAACTTCTTATACTGCTTTTCCACTTTATCTTCTACTTCTTTTCTTTGTCTTTTCTCAATCAATCAGATTATTTCGAGAGTACGGATCCCAGTGAGTTCCTGTTTGTTTTCATAATAAACAGTAGTTAAAAGTATAACAGTATTACAAGTAAAGCTATTATAATCTCACACTTTTGATAGAAAATTGTAAGCTAGATGTCCAGGTGAATGATCTTGTTCTCTGACAATATTTCATTCAAATTAATTGTAATTAAATGTAAAATGCAGCATTTTTAGTGACAGTTTTTGTTATGCAGAAACCTTAATTTACTCATGTATGATTGTATAGTTTTTGAGGCTTATGAAGTCTGATGAACCACTAAACATTTAATTAGCATGTAATATTTAAATAGTTTATGTTTAGAACTGGAAACTGCAATATTGTGACTGCTTGTGTAAGACATCACATCGGATATGAATATGCACGGTGTTATTATTACATTACCCATTACTATCAATGAGTAGTTGTCATTATACATTGCACTACAGTATTAATAATAAGTGCAATTTAACTATATACAAACAGTGTTGGTAGTAATGTGTTACAAAAGTAAGGCAGTTACAGTAATGTATTACTTTTTGCTGTAACGCAGTAATGTAAGGCAGTACTGATACATTTTCAGTAATATTATACTCGTTACATATTTAAGTATCGCGCATTACAACACACTTTTAACCCTATTTTCAATGCTGTTTTTTTATTTAAAAATCACCAACACTGCAAGATGTTTGGCACAAAATTCTGCGAGTAAAAGAGCCATTTCCTACAGACTTTATGCATACAGTCATCCTGCTGCACCACATCGCTCTCCACTGGATGTAGAATGAGCTGCAGTAAACAACATTGTAGCATTTCAGAATGAATGTGATCCTGAATGTATGTAAAGTGATGCGACTAACTAACCCTGGTCTGCACTTCTTTTTCTCCTTCTTCTTTTACTTTTTCTTCTTCTTTTCTGCCTCAATCAGAGCTGATCTGGCCTAATTATTCCGGTGAGTTCCTGTTGGTCTTAATAGTACACAGTATTTAAAAGTATAATAGTTTTAAAAGTATCACTATAATATAATATTTATTATTGTCAGATTTTGAAAGGAATTTGTGTGCTATTTGTCTAGGTAAATTATCATGTTCCCACACAATATTTTACTAACATTAATTGTATTTAAATGTAAAATGCAGCATTTTTTCACCGCATTTGTTATACATAAAACATAATTTACTGATTTATAATTGTATACTTGTCAAAAAAAGTCTTTTTTTGCCTAATAAAGTCTATGTAGAAATAAATTTCTGTGCTAGATATTAAAAGTAAACATTTAATCATTATGTAATATTTAAAAGATTCATGTTTAGAAGTTATATTCCATGTTACCATAGATAGATAGATAGATAGATAGATAGATAGATAGATAGATAGATAGATAGATAGATAGATAGATAGATAGATAGATAGATAGATAGATTTACATTGTTCATAGATCAATTGTTTCATAGCAGGGGTGCCCAGTTGTTTTTGAAACAAGATCTATTTTTTAAGTTGTCAGTCTGCCCAGATCTACCTGTCGGAATTGAAAGCCGTAGCCATTTAATTCCTACTTAGTTAACAGGCACAAAAAAGAAATCCAATCAAGATATATTTCAGCTGTTGTTAAAAGTAGTTCTTCAAATTGAAAAAGTGGAAATTAATGTTTTCTTTACAGTAGTTGGACTGTTGGCATTGGGAGGAGGCAGTTAGTTTCTCATAGTCAGGGCAGTAGGAGTTAATCATGTCATTTTCAAGTACTCCAGCAGTAGCTTCCAAAGCTCTCAATACATGTCTGGCAATGCCCTGGGTTTCAATTCAGTGCCATTTTGAATTATGGCAATCTCTGAAGGTAATGCAGAATCTGATGAAATAGCCTTCTCTGTGTACTCGTGGCCTGAACAAACCAAAACATTCATAATTTCTCTCATGTTTAAAATGTTCCCACACAGAGCATGCTGGTAAGTTACAAAATTAAAATAAGGATGCCTGAGAAAGGGTCATTTGTTTGCACAATACAGTGAGGTTCCCCAGTGCTACCGTCATCGGTTGTGATGGAAATTATCTTAAAGAATGGCAAGTGATTCTTGCCATGGTATTTCATTAGTGTGGAAAATATCCTTGCCTCTAGTGAGTCCTTTTAATGACAAAATGGTTGGAGTTACATTTCAAGCATGGCAAGACTGATTTCTCTCATAAAACACAAGAAATCTTTCAATCTGAAGGTGGTTGTTATTAAGAATATGTAGTTAATAGAGTTACACAGTGATATGAGGGAATGGTAGAGGATGTTGAGGAGCAACTGAGAAAACATTGACAGATTTCTTGTGTTTTATGAGAGAAATCAGTCTTGCCATGCTTGAAATGTAACTCCAAATTTCCCTTCTTCTGTAAAGCCATGCTTGTATTGCAGATAAGTTACATTAACTTCAAATTTCAGTAAAATGATAATTGTCTTCAATTGGTTGAGTACCCTTGTTCTAGGGCATGCAACCCCAGTGTTAGACTGCATTATTGCACCATTAGGGTCTCAATGCAGAGCTAATTTACTTAATTTAAGTAACATTAAATTATTACAACTAATCAAATATAACTATTTTGCTTTAAATGTGATAAATATAGAAACAATTCTTTTTACATGTATATATTCTTTATTTCAATCTAGATGGTCCCACAAAACCTGCTCCTGTCATGCATTATCTGGACTTAAATGGCAGCAGTGGGAGAGCAAACCTCACCGAGAACAATTTTCTACAGAGCAATCTCACCACAGTCTTTATGCCCATCATCTACATTATTGTCTTCATTCTCGGCTTGCCCACCAATGCCATGGCCATCTGGGTCTTCCTTTTCAGAACAAAGAAGAAGAGCCCAGCCTCCATCTTAATGGCCAACCTGGCATTGGCTGATCTGCTCTTCATCATCTGGTTGCCTCTAAAGATCTCCTACCACTTTAATGGCAACAACTGGATCTTCGGGGAGCCACTGTGTAAAGTGCTGGTGGGATTTTTCTATGGAAATATGTACTGCTCCACCATCTTCATAGCGTGCATCAGCATGCAGCGCTACTGGGTAATAGTGCACCCACTTTCCCAGCAGAAGAATAATAATTGTGCAGCAGTGTGTGTATCTATGTGTGTTTGGTTCATTGTCTGGCTCATGACTACACCACTCTACCTGTATGACCAAACGGTTGAAGTCACAAACTTCAATATCACCACTTGCCATGATGTCGGTCTTCCAATTCAATCACAGTACCACATTGTTTACTTCTTGACCGTGGGCATTGTGGGATATGTAGTTCCCTGTGTGGTGTGTACTGTGACGTATATACTGATGTTCCGCTTCCTCAAGAACACCATGACAGACAACAGTGCTAACAAAAGCAAGAAGAAGGCTGTCATCCTCATGATCACTGTGCTCATCATGTTCTTGGTATGTTTCACCCCAAGCAATGTGGTAATGTTGCTGCATTATTCCCTGATAGCTGCCAACATCAAGAACGACTACTACATCTCTTACGTCTTTCTTCTGTGTCTGTCCAGCCTTAATAGCTGCCTGGATCCATTTGTGTATTATTTTATCTCTGAGGAGTTCAGAGAGCATGTTAAAAACATGCTGATATGTCGCAGTGAACGAACAGCCAAGAGCATGAAGATCTCCACTAGACCCTCAAAGTCCTCCACGGAAACAACACTTTCAAAGAATTGTCAGACTTAAGTTCAAAGCCAGTTATTATCAGTCAAAAATATATATCCTGGAAAGAAGTTAAGTCCATTAACAGTACATAATAACTGCATGTTTATCTTGGTCAGATATTAATGAAAGATGATTTTAAAATGAAATTTACATTTACCTTTATGGCATTCAACTGACACTCCAATCTTTAGGCAGTGCAGTTCCATCCTACCATCCTTCAGTAGTATGTAACAATAATCATTCCTGCTTTTAGTTTTGTATAACTGTATTTCAGAAAAGATGCCTTCTCAATTGAGGATGTTTCACATGGAGGAGAGTAACAACCAAATGCATCTATTTAATATTTCATCAGGAACAATATTCACCAGTGGAGAACCAATCCTAACCTCCCTACCTAACAAAACTCGTTTTTTGAGAAGAGGTGGAAGTAGTACTAGTTATACATGTTCTTGATTAACTTGTTAATGATGATATGATGCTGATCATGTAATATTTATTTTCAAAAATAATCTATCTTTACACTCTTTTGATACATATTTACATCAACATTAAGTCATGTCTGTCTATTGGTGAGTTTCAGTATTGCACTATTGAGACTTTTCCATTGATACTTATGATAATAAGCTTCACCTGTGCCTCTCTCTCTCTCTCTCTCTCTCTATACGCTTTATCTTGTTCCTGATCAGTGTTGTATGGTTGTAATCCCCATTTGTCTGGACTCTTCTTAGCATTACATTAAAGATTTTGTGTCTCAAGCTTGTGTATGTTTTCACTTTGTTTAATTGATGGATTCTTCTTTCTCCATAAAGTTAAACTACACATTATGAGACAGTACGAAGTGAACTTCCACAGCTATGCAGGTAATATGCAGTTATACAGTAAAACTAATAAACGTTTTAGCCTGCTAGTAAAACTAGCTCCATTGACTCATGTGACACTTGGGAGAAATATGTTACTTATATTATTAATATTATATTTGCAAAAAGTTTTGCTTTTATCTACAAGAGAACAACAGGCCTAATGCCTTTTTTCAGTTTCTTCTTTGAAAAATAAGGAACTAAAATACGGAGGAATCCCAATAAGCTAATGCTTTGTACAAACAGGTATGCTCTAAAATTTGCATAAGGGTGCTCTTCACTGTTTGTAGTTTGTTCTTACCCGGAGCGTCAGAAGCATTTGTAAAGTTTCAGTTCGTTCATTTGAAATGTTCTAATCAAGTAGATGCCATTACCCTACGACGGCGTATTAGGGCCATTGTATATTGAAAAAAATAAAATAAAACGGGGCTAGGGAGGGGGGTAAAATTACGAGAAAAAAGTCAGAAATTCTGAGATTAATGTCATATATTTGCGTGAAAAAACGCGGATATTCCCTGACATTGTAAAGTCATAAATTTGCGACAATAAAGTCCACATTTTCGAGATTAAAGACATAAATTTATGAGAAAAAAACTCGGAGATTCTCTGACATTGTAAAGTCATAAATTTGCGAGAAAGAAAACTCCGAAATCCTCTGAGATGTAAGTAGTAAATTTACGAGAAGAAAAACTCGGATATTCTCTGAGTTTAAAGTGGTAAATATACGAGAAAAAAACTCGCAAATTTGCGAGAAAAAAGTCACAGATTCTCTGAGATTTTAGTCACAAAAAGGAGGAAATCATGGAACCACAACGCCTGTGTGAAACTTCGCCACCGGACGCTTCACACGGAGGCACACGTAAGCGTCCGGTTGGGACTGCAGTCAGTGTTGGGAGTAATGTGTTACAAAAGTAAGGCAGGTACAGTAGTGTATTACTTTTTGCTGTAACGCAGTAAAAGCATTACTAACAGAGGTGGGTAGTAACGCGCTACATTTACTCCGTCAAATTTACTTGAGTAACTTTTTGGATAAACTGTACTTGTAAGAGTAGTTAATTTTTATACAACATACTTTTTTACTTTTACTTGAATATATTTGTGAAGAATAAACGCTACTTTTACTCCATTACATTGAGCGACATTCCGACATACTTTTATTTTTATTCATCTGTTATTCAATGCACGATCTGTTTGTTTGTTGAAAAACTTGCTCCTGTTGAAAACTTCCTCTTAAATGACCGTTCCACCAATCAAACGGAGCTTGGCAGTCACATGACCACACACGAAACACGCGCAGACACACACACTGAACAGTTTATGCACAGACAGACTTCTGAGCCTTTTTGTTTAAACTAAAAAAGTTAAGTTATTACAGATTATTGTACTGTTTATTGTGGCTGAATTAGCCTTAATTTATGTTACTTTGTATAGATTTTTTTTAAAGGTTTTTATGTAATATTGTTTGGTAATATCCAACACATTGTACATTGTTATTTTATATTTTTGCATATTTGATTATATGATAAACCAATTAATCTTTAATTTACTCAGAAGTTACTCTGTACTTGAGTAGGTTTTTCACCGAATACTTTTTACTCTTACTTGAGTAAATTTTTGGATGACTACTTTTTACTTTTACTTGAGTAATATTATTCTAAAGTAACATTACTCCTACTTGAGTAAGATTTTTGGCTACTCTACCCACCTCTGATTATTAATAAATTTTTAGTAATATTATACTCGTTACATATTTCACTGACGCGTCACAAGATACTTTTAACCCTGAATAAAAAAATCACCTACAATGCAAGATGTTTGGCACAAAATTCTGTGAGTAAAAGCAATTTCCTATAGACTCTATACCTACAGTCGTTATGCTGCACCACATTGCTCTCCACTGGATGTGAAATGAGCTGCAGTAAACTACATTGCAGCATTTCAGAATGCCGAGCTCTACTTCTGCCTTAGCCCTAGCACCGAAGCCATGTCTTAAGGGTTCTTAAGGTTCTTAAGTCTTCTTCCCTCTGTAAGTTAAAGGAAACAATCTAAAGGTTTAGGGTGACCATAAGTCATTATGCCGACACCAAAAGGGGAGGCTGTTTAAATATATGATTGAGCCTGCTTGAGCCCAATGGCCTGCTGATCTTGGAGTTTGATGTGAGCCGGTCAAACAAATAAAAAAGAACACATGCATGTCTTTCCACCATTTGATTACCAGTTCGCCCCTGGCCTCAGACATTCTTACACTGGATTTGCATTGCGTTTCCCTGGGACTTTCCCAAGCTGTTATTCAGGTCAGTGCCCCCTGAAGTTGTTCAGTGCTTGGAAACACGAGTTTTGACAAACGTGTTACGGCAATATGTGACAATAATATTACATTTGCAGTTTAGCTGTTGCCATCATTGAATACATCTATATTGACTTATTGAAACAACTGAAATGGGCAAAAATTTATTAAAGTATGTCCATACGGTTCTCAAAAAAAGAAGCTTATTATTTCCCTCTGTGTCCTTATGCATATCATTTTACGAGGCTGAAGCTGCTTATTCGATTTCAGTTCCACCTTAAATGGCTTGCAAAGTAGCTGTAACGGCAGGCAGGTGAACCCAAACGCAGAGTCGACTGAACCAGGTCGCAGGCACAGGATTAAATTGAGGAAAAACTGAGAGTTTATTCGAGCAAAGGTCAAAACCAGAAAACACAGTCCACGGATCAAACAAGTCCAAATCGCGAGAAGCAGAGGGGTAATCCAAAAACAGAAAGCAAGGGTCAAATCGGAGGCAGGAAAACACGAGGACTGCTGGGTATGTAGCACTAGGCAACACAATACTTCGCAGAGAATGGGTGTAAACGAAAGTTCTTAAATACAGGTGACGTGAATGTGATTGGTTAAAATTCTGGTGACGCTGATCTGGTAGTCTGTGGTAATTGTGAAGGTCTGGAACTGGAGTCCTCGTCAGATGGCCTTTTTGATGAGGTGGACTCCTCCCTCGGTCTGGGCTGGGATCTTACAGTAGCGCTGAGCCACCAGTAGGTGGCAGTTTGGAATAACTTTAACGAAGTGCAGACACTATTACATATCTTAAGCTTGAATATAAAACGGGAGAAATGTTTAATATACAGTTTTCAATTATATTTATTTTAGCACCTTTCATTCTTCGCATCTGGCCACTGGCAACTTAACTCGTCAGAACTCAACAGAATATGCTTAGCCTTTACAGACCTAAGAAAATTAGGGTAATTAATAGACAACACAAAACGGTCTCAAAAACTCTACAGTTTCGGGGCCCCAATCGCCTAGGATTGCCTACTTACAGAGCTGCCTCTGCCTAACCCTAACAACCAGTTGAGTACACATCTATATTGTTACTACACATAATTATTTGATAATATCCTTGACAAGGATATTTTTCTTACCTTAATAATCACCGATTTCACACCGACCCTTCACATATGTCCTACTGGCTCTAAATGGCGGGAAATACACTGCCCAGCCAAAAAAAAAGTCACACACTCTAATATTTCGTTGGACTGCCTTTAGCTTTGATTACAGCACGCATTCGCTGTGGCATTGTTTCGATAAGCTTCTGCAATGTCACAACATTGAATTCCATCCAGAGTGTCATTAATTTTTTGCCAAGATCTTATAGTGATGATGGAAGAGTCGGACCGCTGCGCAAAGACTTCTCCGGCACATCCCAAAGATTCTCAATGGGGTTAAGGTCTGGACTCTGTGGTGGCCAATCCATGTGTGAAAATGATGCTCCCTGAACCACTCTTTCACAGTTTGAACCCAAGGAATCCTGGCATTGTCATCTTGGAATATGCCAGCGCCATCAGGGAAGAAAAAATCCACTGATGGAATAACCTGGTCATTCAGTATATTCAGGTAGTCATCCAATTATTAACTCAGTCATGACATAATTTCTGTTGTTTTGTAAGTAGCCTAGGCCAAATACATTTGCATGATAAAAGGTGTATCTATACTAATGTTAAAATAAGTTTATGAATCATTTTCATAAACACATTATTTGATTACATAGGAAATAGTTGTAACAACCGGCAGGTGAACCCAAACGCAGAGTCGACAGAACCAGGTCGCAGGCACAGGGTAGATTGACGAAAAACAAAGAGTTTATTCAGGCAGAGGTCAGAACCAAAAAACACAGTCCACGGAGCAAACAAATCCAAATCGCCAGAAGCATAGGAGTAATCCAAAAACAGAAAGCAAGGGTCAAAACGGAGGCAGGCAAACACAAAGAACACTCAGTATGTAGCACTAGGCGTGACAATACTTCGCAAGGAGTGATGGTACATGGAAGGCCTTAAATACAGGTTCTGGGAATGTGATTGGCTTAGAATTCTGGTGACGTTGATCTGGTAAACTGGAGTCGTTGTGAATGTCTGGAACTGGTGTCCCGGTCAGATAGCCTTTCTGGAGAGATGGATTCCTCTCTTGGTCTGGGTCGGGATCTTACAGTAGTACTATTACTATTTGAAATAGTAAATAAAGCTTTAACTTGTTCAGCATTATGTCGTCATATCATATTTATTATGCTATGCATGTGCACGTGAAAATATGGGTGGGTTAGTGGTTGGGCGGAGGGTTGGCGAGATTCTTGTCCCTACCAAAGCTGAGACCAAACCTATGACCTTGCTCTTCAATTATTTCAAAATAATTATTTGGGGCAGTTGGTGGCATAACGGTAGGGTGTTCGCCCTGTGATCAGAAGGTCGCAGGTTCGAATACAGGGCTGGTAAAGTTACCACTGAGGTACTCATGGGCAAGGTACCGTCCCCAAGCACTGCTCCCCGGGCACTTGTTAGCTGTCCACTGCTCCTTCACGGATGGGTTAAATGCAGAGGTCACATTTTGTTGTGGTGCACTGTGTGCTGTGCTGTAGTGTGTTCACAATGACAAATAAACACTCACTTTCATTATAACAAGGTATAATTTTTGTGGTAACTTCCAGTAAATTTAAATTAGCTAATCTTTCCGAATGACACATTGGCTAGCAGTAAAAGCAAGGAGGTTTTTCCTGTATGTAGGTGTGGCTTTATGCCTCTTCAAGACTGTACTTGCAGTGAAAAGTTTCTTCCACTATAAAATGTGTGAGTCAGTCTAAACTGGACTGTGTTTACCATAGTGCAAAAAGTATAGCTTCAGAAATCAGAAATAAGAAATTATGAATTCACTTGGCTTTTCCGAAACTTTTGCGGGTAAGTTACTGTCACTTCTACTAAACAAGCTGTGAAGCCAGTAGACAATGCAAATGTGATTTAAATTGTTTGCATGCATCTAATGATTTACAAGAAATCCTCTGCTCTGGTTCCTATTTACCCTGTATTTTCACCATTGGATAATCAGCTGATTTAAAACTACAAACTGCGGATAGGACGACCGTATACATATTATTTCCTCAATGGTTACTATTGTAAAGATATATTTATGACTCTTATAAGAACATCTAACATGAAATGTTAGTATAATTATTGGTGCTTGCGAAGCGAAGCACTACTATTGTTATCTCTCAGGCTTATTTTTTTTTTCTTATTCTTCTTCCGTATAAAGGTTCGGCGCGTAACTAGTCCTGCATCGTTTGTCGTAGACCCATGAATGAGGTATCGAATCGTGCGCCTTATTCGGGAATGGGGTGCTATGACTTTTCTAAGGGGTGGGCGGTTTTTGCCACGGCAAGCACCACTCACATTTTCTTCAGAAAATGTACCTCTCTAGTTATCATATAATATAGTTTAATTTAGTAACTATTAAAGTTATGAAATATAATTTGCACATAAACATTTAGTGAGTTATAAATGCTGTTTTCATTACCAAACAAAAAATGTCTAAAAACTGTTGGGAATATTACTGTTTTCCTTCTAATTTTTCTATCATTCTTCTATTAACATACCACGTTCAACTACTTGTACGTTGTACTTTTTAAACAGAATGCAGTACTCTTGTGTGTCTTTCTGCAGTTTGGCAGAACTCTGTGTTCCCGAAAGAAAGACGTATTTATCAGTGCTTGTTTGGATACTTGAGTAATAACATAAGCGACTGGCACAAATTTGACATGATAGAAATCTCAGACAAACTTGAAAATCTTATGCTAAATAAGAAAATCCAGTCAATCCAGTAGTCTGTTCAAAATGGTAGTGGTTTTAAAAAGCTTGTGTATGTGTAAAGAAAGCATCACCTATTTCATTTTTGCCTTCTACTCAAACAGAGCGGGACCTCATGGATTATGATGGGTACCCTCCACCAGGTGAGTTTCGACTAGACTTATGGTCTTTGAAATGGCACTGTAAATGAACTAGGAATATTGATTTACTAGTTACTAGTACATATTCAAATATGTGATTTGGAGATGATTGACTGGTTTATAGGGACCTGATATTTAAATTGCAAAATGTGTAGATACAGTATATACAGATGCATGCACGCTTGCACACACATTATGGATATTACAGGCAATGGCAAGTAAAAAATTAAGCTGTTTTTCTTACTAGATCTTAACATGCATGCATGTATTCCAGTAAGACATATTTATTGTTACACCTATTAAAATGGTGGTCCTCTTTTGCCTTTGTCATAGATTTTGTTGTGTTGCCTGTCACTCTGTAGTCCTAATACGCTACACCAGTCTGCAACTCATTATTTAAGTCTGTTTTCGCATTTTCTCTGGGTAAGAGAGCCTGGAGGCAGATGCTAGATACTGTGTTAAACGTAATTGCATTCAAACTTACACATAAACACTCATAGTTTCACACAGAGGAAGAGGCAAGTCAGATTTAAATAAGGATGGACACAGATTAAGACTGAGGGGCAGACTTGATTCACACCATACACGAACACAACAGTAAGACTCGACAATGCCGTATCCACAAAACGACTGCCTGCTATTTAAGCTAAACTATCTGTAACTAAATTTCATTCATCTATTCATTCGTTATGCAAACCGCTTAATCCCAACTGGGGTCACGGGAGGACCGGAGCCTATCCCGGGAACTACAGGTGCAAAGGGACCAACCCTGGGCAGGCGCCAACACACCGCAGGGCACACACAATCACACTCACCTTCACACCTTACTGGGCCAGTTAAAGAGGCGCCAAATAATCTACACTGCATGCTTTTGGACTGTGGAAGGAAACTGGAGCACCCGGTGGAAACCCACACGAACATGGGGAGAGCATGCCCCAGGGCTTGAACCCACCACCGTGCTGCTCACTTAATAAAAAAAAAAAGTAAAATAAATACTAACCTTATTTTAATCCAAGTTCCTCCATTTTAAACCAGCGCTACTAATTATCGGGTTAGATTTTAAAGCAATTTTAAATATTTTGTTTATAGTTACTAATATTTTCTGAGGCTTGTAGTTGTTGATGCATATTTAAATATTTGTGACCTTTTTAAGAAATACATTAGGTCTCCCTTTGGTGTTGAGTATGTACTTTTTCTCATTATTGTACTATTAGCCCAAAGATTTGTACTGTCTTTCAATTCAATATAATTCATATCTGGTTTTTAGAGACACTTGGTAGTGGAGCTGTTGCTAGATTCTGTATGGTGTTACTATTTTTGACCCTGCATTGTTTTTTGGAGAACACCCTCACCAATAACATGAATACTGAATCTAATAACTGCAGTATTATGATTGAGATATATATTGTCTAAATACAGATGGCCCTGTTAAACCTATTCCTGCTGTGTTCGTCGCAACGAATAGTGGTGTTGATGCAAGCTCTGTGGCTGTTCTGGAGAGCTATCTCACCACAGTCTTCCTCCCCATCATCTACATCATCATCTTCATTGTGGGGTTGCCCTGCAATGTCATGGCTATCTGGGTCTTCCTCTTCAGAACAAAGAAGAAGAACCCAGCCTCCATCTTCATGGTCAACCTGGCGCTGGCTGATCTCCTGTTCATCATCTGGTTGCCTCTAAAGATCTCCTACCACTTTAATGGCAACAATTGGAAATTTTGGAAGCCGCTGTGTAAAGTGCTAGTGGGATTTTTCTATGGAAATATGTACTGCTCCACCATCTTCATAGCATGCATCAGTGTGCAGCGCTACTGGGCAATTGTGCATCCATTTTCCCAAATGAATTTGAATAACTGTGCAGCAGTGTGTGTATCTTTGTGTGTTTGGCTCATTGTCTGGCTCATGACTACACCACTCTACCTGTATAACCAAACAGTGGATCTCTTCAACCTCAACATCACCACCTGTCACGATGCTGTTTTGTTTAATGAAGCATGGATCCCTAATGTTTACTTCTTGACCATGGGTGTTGTGGGATTTATAGTTCCAGGGGTTGTGTGCATAGTGGCATACATGATGACGTTTCGGGTTCTTGAGAACTCTGTTACTGACTCAAACAACACTAAAAGCAAAAGGAAGGCTATGATCCTCATGGTCATTGTTCTTGTGATGTTTGTGGTGTGTTTCACGCCCAGTAACATCTTACTGATAGTGCATTACTCTCTGCAGGTTGCTAAAATCTCAAATAATGCATATGGTTTCTATATTGTCACATTGTGCCTGTCCAGCTTTAACAGCTGCATTGATCCATTTTTGTATTATTTCATTTCTGAGGATTTTAGAGAGAATTGTTGGAATGTGCTGAGGTGTCGCAGTGAGCGTAAAGCCAAAAGGATGAAGATCTCTTACTCCAAAGTTGCGTCATCATCCGCAGGAAGTCCAATTCACGGCACCTCACTGACAGTGGTAGAGTAGATTTTTAGGTTTAAAATATTCAGAAATCATGACAAAACTACAAGAACCTAAATCACTAATTAACTGGAGGAAAAAAAGAACATGTAAAGTGAGGTCAAAGCTGTAGGCTGAGCAGTGGTCAAAATAATTTAATTTTCAAGTGTTATTTTTTTGATAACCTCCAAACAATAAATATATATACATACAATAGCTGAAGTCACATTCAGTTTTTCTAATACTTGTCAATATTGTAGATTTTCAGTCAAGCACTTCCACATACTCAGCTTTCCAAGTGGTATTGGATGCTTTGTTTTTCATGAAAATGGTATTTCATTTGAAATATTCTATTTAATAGCACTGCACAAACATTTTAAACATAATATACCTGTGCACTTTTTGCTGTTTTCTGAATCACATTTAGTAACATTGTACATACTGCAATATGCAAGCTAAAGTAAAACATGCAATGGTTCGAATAATGTATAAAAACACTACATTACTTTTTTTTTTTTTTTTTACATTTTGCATAATGTTTATACTTAACATTGCTTTTTAAAATATTCTTGTCAGTTACAAATTGAAATATTGTTCATTTTATATTGGTCTATTGTGTGTTGTGACATTTGTGAGAATTAAGATCAAAATGTGATGTACAACCCTAAATCAGAAAAAGTTGGGACGGTATGTTAAATTAAAATCAAACTGAAAACAGTACTTTGTTAAATTATCTCTGGCCTGTATTACATTGAAAACAATACAACAGCACATTATTTAATGTGTTCCTCATTAATTTTATTGTTTTTTTTCAAAATAAACACGTATTCCATTTTGGTTCTTGCAAAACATTAAAAAAAAAAGTTGGAACAGTAAAGCATTTACCACTTTGTAATGTTGCCATTCCTTTTCACAACACTTAAGACGTTTAGGGATGGAAGACACCAAGTGATGAAGTGTTTCAGGTGTAATTTTGTCCCATTCTTCCTGCAAACAAGTCTTAAGGTGGGCAACAGTACGGGGTCTTGTCGCATTTTGCGCTTCAAAATGCGCCGCACATTCTCTATTGGAGACAGGTCGGGACTGCAGGCAGGCCAGTCAAGTAGCCGTACCCTCTTCCTCTGCAGCCAGGACTTTGTAATGTGTGCAGAATGTGGTTTTGCATTGTCTTGTTGAAATATG
Source organism: Distichodus sexfasciatus (assembly GCA_032718565.1). NCBI lineage: Eukaryota > Metazoa > Chordata > Actinopteri > Characiformes > Distichodontidae > Distichodus > Distichodus sexfasciatus. Next base: position 129,687 of record JAVGVS010000342.1, on the reverse strand, counting down.
CATGGGCGTCCCTGGAAAAGATGTCTTCTTGAAGGCAGCATATTGTGCTCCAAAATCCCTATGTACTTTTCAGCATTAATGGTGCTATCACAGAAGTGCAAGTTACCTGTGCCAAGGGCACTGACACAACCCCATACCATGACAGACACTGACTTTTGGACTTGGTGCTGGTAACAGTCTGGATGATCCTTTTCTTCTTTGGTCCGGAGCACACAGCGTCCATTTCTCCCAAAAAATATCTGAAATACTGATTCATCTGACCACAGTACACGTTTCCACTGTGTGATGGTCCATCCCAGATGCCTCCGAGCCCAGAGAAGTCGACGGCGCTTCTGGACACTGTTAACATAGGGCTTCCTTTTGGCACAGTACAGTTTTAACTGGCATTTGTAGATGTAACTACGTATTGTGGTACTTGACAAAGGTTTGCCAAAGTAGTCCTGAGCCCATGTGGTGATATCGCTTATAGATGAATGACGATTCTTGATGCAGTGCATCTTTCTTTGAGGAACATTGTTTTTAAACATTTCAATAATTTTCTCACGTATTTGTTGGCAAACTGGCTGTATAGTTGCAAATGAAATGAAGTTTACCAGACAAAACATGAACTATTTTGTGTTCATATTGTCTGCAATGAAATACAAGTCAAAGTAAATTTAGAAATCGCTACTTTCTTTTTTTATTTGCGTTTTCCATACTGTCCCAACTTTTTCTGATTTGGGTTTGTAGAAATAGGAACTGGATGCAGGTCATAACGTTTTATGTTGACAATAAAGCTAACATGTCTGAAGCCCGAAGGTCAACTTGTATTACTTATATAACTCTCTAAACTTAACAAAGCAAAATGCAGAAAGAATCAAATCAATATATTAACAATAACAATACAAAACACGACAAAAGGACAAGCCTATGAACACGTTTCCTCCAGTGACTATAAGGTTGCAATTAACGTATGATCTTATTGATCGAGAGAGAGAGTCTGTATGTCTGTAGCCTGAATCGTAGTGGCAAGTAGAGTTCTTTTAAGGTTTTTTGAAGAGATTCCTCGGTTCTAAACCATGTAACTACTCTCCAAGTTACTAAATTGCAAATATACTTATTGTCTCGCCTCCCGGACACATTGTTCTCAGAGACAGAGCTGTGGGGGGGTTTGATGACGGCACAGGGCGGGGTTACCTGCGCTGCCTCACGTCCGCCGTGTTTGTCCAACAATCAACTACCTGCCCCTGCAGTGCACGTCTCCGCGCAGTTTATATCGCCGTACAACTGAACTAGCACAGAACCAAGACGCGAACTTTTTTTACCTCACATATTTCTCTCAAATTTTAAAAACTTTTCAAGAGCTATGGCTGGAGCTGGACGCACCTGCGCGCTTCTTCTGCTCGGATGTTCCCTTGCCGCCGTGGCGGGTGAGTTTCTGCTCAGGTTTAACGAAACAAAGTCAAAATCCTTTTGTTTATCGGTTTAAAAAGTGTATAAAAACTTTGGAGCCTCCTTAAAACAGAGTTTAAATAGTAATGCTGTTACATACTAAAATACATTTCGATATTGCTGAAATAGACAATTACATTGTCTTTTCTAAAACCTTTTATTATTATTATTATTATTATTTTCTTAATCGATGTACTGAATGCTGTGGTTAGTTACCGAATTAAATGTCTTTAAATAATAACCAATGTTGGATTTATAATTTGAATTTTGTTAAGGGCCTTAATTTAAGGCTTGAAGTTAAGTATTATTGAATTAGTTAATTATATTAACTTTTAAAAGACTTAATTTAATCTTTTATTATCAATGTATTGAATATTGTATTTAGATGCTGAAATTAAGGTTAAATGTTAACTAGTGTTTAGGGATCTAAAAGTTGGACCTAATTTGCAACAAAGAAAACTTTGTTTTCAGAGACCTTAATTTGATGGCTTGGTTTATGAATAAACCAAGTATTAGTGTAATTTAATGTGTATAAAGTATATTCAATATTACAAAAATAGTCAATTAAAATCATGTTAAGTTGGCTTGAATATTTTATATTACTTAAACTGTGTTGTTTTTTGTTTAGATACGAAATAAAATTCAAAATATATTAATCTATAAAAAAGGATTTATACTTCATAAGTGGTCATTCAAGGCCCTTAATTTAAGAGTTTGGTGTATGAATGAAAGCAGATTTGGTTATTTTAAGTTGTGAAAATTGACTAAAGATATCATAACCTCTTGATTAGGATGAATCGTTTTTGGAATCTATGCCAGGGTTTGGAGGCAAACAATTACAAATAAGTTATTAATTCTGTTTTAATTTATTTAAGCCATTTTGTTTATATCCTGTTTTTTTAAAACAATCGTAGGACTATTGGTATGTAGAACTTATAACACAATTTAATTCAGAGTGTCTTGTCATAGGTTACAGGTTTTGTTGTTTTGGAAATTAGGATCCTCTAAAGTTTTATTTTCATGTTCTTTTTTATTTCAGGAAAGTCTGGCAAGTCTCTGATCGGTATTCTGGACATAGCGTCTGACACAGTCCATGTCAGCAAGGTCACGCAAGAGACGCTAACTAGCAGCCTGACCACCGTCTTCCTACCCATAGTGTATATCTTTGTTTTTGCTGTGGGTTTACCCAGCAATGCCATGGCCTTGTGGGTGTTCCTATTCAGGTCAAAGAAAATCCACCCAGCAGCAATTTACATGGCCAACCTGGCACTGGCCGATCTGCTGTTTGTCATCTGGCTTCCACTAAAGATCACCTACCACCTCAACGGCAACAACTGGACCTTCGGGGAAGGCATGTGCAAAGTACTGGTGGGCTTCTTCTATGGGAACATGTATTGTTCCATTTTGTTTATTGCCTGTCTGAGTGTGCAGAGGTACTGGGTCGTGGCTCACCCCTTAACCCAGCAGCGGACAGACACCAGACTCGCCATTGTCGTGTCCTTGGCTATCTGGGCGTTCATTTGGACCAGCACCACTCCGCTGTATTTGTACCAACAGACGGCCAAACTCTCTGAGCTCAACATCACCACCTGCCATGACGTCAACATAATTCGTACGGAGAACTTGCAGAAAGTGTTTGTGGACGTGGAGAAACCTTACTACTACTTCATGGTTATGGCCGGGCTGGCCTTCTTTGTACCTTGTGTCGTCATTGTCATGGCTTACATCCTCATGCTGCGCAAACTGGGCGACTCCTCTGTGGATGGCAGCCGCCGTGGCAAGAACCGCCAGCGGGCCATAATCCTCATTATCACCGTCCTGGTCACCTTCCTGGTGTGTTTCATCCCGAGCAATGTGATGTTGGTTGTGCATTATGCCTTGTTGGGAAAAGGCTTCACCAACAACGGCTACGCCTTTTACATCACCACACTTTGCCTGGCCAGCCTCAACAGCTGCCTGGACCCATTTGTGTACTACTATGTATCTGACGAGTTCAGGGAGCATGTAAAGAACACCTTCCTCTGCCGAAGCAGCCGGACAGTGGCCAGAATGAGGGTCTCCTTCAGCTCAATGAAATACTCCAAGAAGAGCAACACCTACACAACGTCCACCAGCGGCCACACTGACAGCAGCACGTGCTGAGAGCGACTCAAAGTTTAAAAGGAGAACTGATGACTTTGCAAAGAGGGAGAAATCTGCTGGCTTACTGTGACTGAATTATTTATGGAAAATCTTTATACCATCTTTCTTTCCTTTTTGGGACAGAGGAAGATGGCATGATGTCAGTAAAGAAACAGTGCGGCCATATTTGGAAATCTCAAGCATGGTAGCTGATTAATGCACTGGATATTTGTTACAAAGCAATATATAAAAGGATACTCTGAGCCTAGACAATGACTATTAAGTCTTACTTTTATTTTTGTATGGTTTTGAAAGTTGCTTGCCATCTCATGTGGTTTAGCTTGTGATAGTGACTTTCAGAGCCTAGTTTTATAAATTTTTGCGGTGGTTTAAACGACCGAGTAACAGCTTGTGCACCACCAGCTTTATTCAGTTTTCTAATGTAGAAAACTCGAAAACGTTCCTAAACAACACAGTTTCAGCCACATCCCAAATGATTGGGTCTGGTATGGTGAAGCGTTGGTGTAAGAGACGCTTATTGCTGAATTACTCACTCTGTGTTCTTGTTATTTATATGATTTAAATGAAGAAGTCTGTATTACACAGTTTGTACATAATGTTTATTCATGCGCAAATATGAGATGTGCGTGGTTTCAAAACCCAATGCTTCGTCTTTGAATAAACCACTTATCTATATGCCTGAATGAAACTCTTGGATTGCTAGTTAATCCTGAAACAGACTCGAAACCAGATTGTGAAACTTTGTCGTCATGAAGCATGTGTTTGTTCCTTCACTGCATGACTCACGGTCATGTGACCAGCAGAATCTCTTCTTCCGATGACAAATATAGGTTACTTCGTCTATTACTATGCCTTGAGCTCTAAAGAATGGCCAGTGAGTGCAGTGAATTTCTGTGCTTGTGTGAGGTAGGACGTTGTGTAAGAGGAGATTGTGGTCGGTCTGCTGTTGTGTTATCTGAATAAAAGAGTGTCCCCCATACAAATTCAGAGCTGTTCTTCCACCCCCATACTAAAACAAGAGACTGGTTGAACCGGACTAGCAGGTTGTCATTTTTTTACTATAGAAAGAAAGAGAGAAAGAAGGACAAAAAGGAAGGGAGGGAGAGAGACAACTGGGAGCATAGACATGAGCATGAGTCTTCAATGAATGTGTGTGTGTGTTTACTTATAGTGTATATCTATTCTAGATCTCTGTGTATTCAGAGAAAACCTGGTCTATCATTTCTTTTTTTAAAAGCCAGTCTTTTTCCAGTGAAAAACATAATGTATTAAATAGTGGTAAACTTTATTTTTTTATTATGTGTTTGTCTCAGTTTAGCTTAAATGAGGTACGTTAAAATTAAGTTGTTGCTACGTGGTTCAGCCTGTGAGAAAGAAAACAGAGAAATAAAAGCAGAAATTCTGCTCACTTTTAAATCTCAAATGGCATTCTTATGTTTAAATTCACAGATTAAGCAGTTGCTGCTCGTTCTGAGTTTTTTGCTGTGGGGGTGTGTGTTACATTCCTTACAGTAAGTTAAGCATTTACTCTGAAGTATACCCCACCCAAAAATGTTAATGTGGCTAACAACAAGAAACTTTGTGTAGGAACTGCATTACTGCCCCTGCACAATTTAGAAGAACTCGATAAGACTCAGAGGCCGAGATAAAATCCAAAAACAGAAAGGAGAGGGACAGTAAATTTATTCTAGGTAATAGGGAAGTTTGCTAATAATTAACACAAGCCCACTGTGGGCCATAGGTCGCATTTACTGCTCTGGGTTGAACTTACCACTGCTTTTGAATACAGTCGATTGGAATGAATTATTACACCTGCTGTCACTTTCGAGTTCGGTTTGTGCGCCTTCAAACATAGATGGTGTGATGTGGCTTTAGCTGAAGTTACACGTGATGCTTTGTCGTTCACTAAGGAACAACCTGTTCTTCATATTTGTAAAATTAGCTGCTAACTAACCAAGTTATTACTAAGTCAAGAATATATACATAAAACTTCCTAGGTAACGTGTCTCTGAAAACACATCTGCAGTTACAAATACCAATCCAACAGTCCAGCATATTAGCAGAAAGATCACCTTTTCCGATTATCCATCAAAACTCAAACAATAAAGGGAGCTGTTCCAAATAAAAATCACTTATTACCATTGTTGGGAACGTCACTTTAAAATTAGTAATTAGTTATGGTTACTAGTGTGATGGAAAATTTATTCCTGTATGTGTGTCTATGAGTAGAAATTTACTGTCCAGTCATGATGAGCTTGTGTACTTGTTTGAACTTTCGAGATCACGGGTAAACTGTGTGTGACCTTTTGCGCTTAACATATTCTAAGACGTGTTTGTCCTAAGAAATGTTTGTCCTAACTGTAGAGGTGTGAAAAAACGTGTCTCTGATTTGACGGTAGCAACGGTCAAGTCCAGATTAGTCTGTGGTTTTTAGAAAGTCCCTGACCTTTATATTTTTTCCTTATATGTCTAGCGTCCGGCCGCACATTGAGGCCGCACATCCTCTCGATTGAGGATTTTGTTATAAATACCCATGACAGCTGCGACAGCACCCTTGCTTGCAAGCAATACTTTATTAAAACTCATCATTTAACTCTGTCTCTGGGTCTGATCAGAAATTCTACCAGAATTTCCACCATGCTAGTTACTAACTGAGTTAGTAAATGAGCTACAGCGTTATAAAAGTAACTAGTTACCAGGTAAAGTAACTATTGCGTTACATTAAAAAATGTTCAAATATGTCAAATAATTTGGATCCCCCTCCTTAAACTGAAGAGTGTGACTATGAGATTAGAATAGTTTACAACCGATGTGGAGAAAACACTTTCTTCCTGGGCAAAATGTACATTTCACATATACATTCTTGACTGTTATCTTGGTGAGGGCAACAGTAATGTCTGTAATTCCAGTTTAAAAACGTTTCTTTTGAATTCTCTACTCTCACTGTTTCCGCGTGTGTCTCTTGGTCGGTTGCGTGTGTGTTTTTGTGTGTGATCCCCCGCCCAATTCTGCCTCTGATTGGCTTGCCATGAAATTTTACTCTTCCTTAGCCAATCATCATCACTTATTCAGTTGTTTAGCCCCTCCCCCACCAAAGAAAATTAAAAACTTGATAGCGCCTGTTGGTAAAAACGCTGTTAGTAAAGCTGTTTATTTGTTCCGCCGTTATTCCCTTCAGTGCTTATTACCCAACAAAAACATCCCTTTCCTCTTTGTTATCTGTGTTCATTTTTATCCTCCTCATGTCTTTCCTCAGAACCAGTGCCATAATCTACACGCCCTCCCTTGTAGGCAAATATTAACGTTTCGAGTCTAATGTGATGCCTAATGTGATGAGAAAGGATGAGTCTCTTCTGATGTTTAAAATGATACCTGGGAAAGTAGAACACCGCCTTCTGGAATGCAAGTGTTTTGGAAGTAGAGATAAAGGGTTTCGGTCGGTGGACATACCATCATCAGGTTGCCATAACAGCTCTGTGGTTACTGCATCACTTAAGTGAACCATGTGAACACAGAACCAGCTCTCAACCTCCCACTCATTTTTGTTTTGCATGTTAGGTCATGTCATTGTTTGGTTTCATCCTGCCTCAAAGCTTTTAGATTTGCATTTTTGTCCTCTTCCTTTACTCATATGCCTGCTTCAATATTGTGCTTTTTACAAAACTGTGATTGTGTGTATTATTTTGAGGGGGAACTAACAATTTCAGAATTTTACAGCGACACGTTTTATAGCTGTTTTTCCCTCTGTCATTTTTCTGTTTTGATGCCTAGGCAAGTATTGGATTCACATGTGGATAATGCATTAAACTTATACACTTATGTGTAAGGTTTCTTGTTAATAAGAGGTGTTGGTGTGCAATTCCAACCTCATTTTTGGAAGACATTCATAAGTCTTGGTTTCATGTTTCATTACGCTGAACAGAGTATTTATTCCTTACAAATAAGGTTTTTTTCTGAATTTAAAAATAGTCTTGGCCCTGACTTATCAGTAAAAGTATTCACATGCTGTCCTCTGCTTAGACACACATGCTCAGCCTCTCATGTAAAATTACTCTTTCAAAGTTACTGTGGTATGACCTAAAATAGGTGGTTTGTGAACGTGTGGAAAATGCACGTAGTAACCAGGTTAAACCAGTTCCTCTGGCTATGTATAAATAACTCTCTGCCCCACTCTTCTTCTGTTTGTCTCTTCATTTCTTCTGTCATTGTGCGTACTTCCAAAACTACCAACATTGAGCCCAAAAGCGAGGCCAGTAAGGCAATAAGCAACCCCAACTTGCTTCAGGGAGACTGTCCTTGTAATTAGGAAATAGAAGTCACTCTGGATAAGAGCGTCTGATAAATGCTGTAACTGTAGCTCCCTCTTTCTACCCCCACACCCTCAGTCCCTTAGTCCCTTCCTCCCTCTTTGTGGTCTGACAGTTCTTTCATGTCTTCTGCTAACTGCTTTTGTGTGGATTGAATCTTGAGATTAATTTGTGTGATGGCCCTGCAACTTTGTGAGCACACTATGGGCTGGTTTCTTGCTCATGGATTAATCCTAGTTTTGGAATAAATTGTAGTACCAATTGAGATTTACCATTCAAACTCAAAGCGAGTCTAGAACTAGGCTTAATCTTTGACTGAGAAATTTGCCCTATATATACACATACAGGACCTACACATACAGGACTGTGCATATGTCAAACTAAAAATACTGAATCTTAAATATTAAATTTGTGCTTAACAAACCAAGCATACAACTTATGGTTCTACAAGTCACATGTGTTACACATATTTCTTTGATTATTGGTAATAAGAGTGTTAGTGTAGTGTATCTATAGCTGTGCCATCAGATTCTGCGCACTCTGGTGACCGATATGTGTAACTTCAGGAAACTACTGCGAATGAAGGTTTAGCTCAGAGTGAAATATTTTTTTAATTGTACATTAACAGAACAACAATGTGTCTTGTTAATTTTGTTCTGCCAGAAACAAAGTCTGTACCATCCTCACAATATATTATGCATGTTTATTTTTATAACACAGGTCACATAATTCATGTTCATTAAATAACAAACACATTACATAAATTATACGCATTAAAAACAAAGTATTTCAGACTGGTGCCATTAACGTTAAAGCACTTTAATGTTTAATTAAGGACTTTAATGGCTTTTACAGCCTACAAAGTACAAAAGTGAATTGTCGTCAAAATCTATAAATGTAAATGCCAGTCTGACCCATACTGACACATATCATTCTGTAAAGCTTTTATTGTCTCACAGAACCAACTCCCAGACGATCCATTAGACAAGCTTTAGCCATGCATTTCCTACACTGACTTTTGCAATACAAAAATGTCATTATTAAAGGGTTTGTAGCTATTTTAATCCATCAGAAATTGTTCATTATGTGCTACAAAAGAAACACAAATAGTCAGAATTCCTTACTATATCATGGGAAAGATATGCTCGAAAATGGTAAATTATCCCAAAGAACCATTCACTAAATTCACCAAAGTTATAGAGTCAAGTGGTCTTTTTTCTCTCGCTAGACATTTTTACTCCTGCTACACTCTACTTCCTTGATCTTTCTGTGTCTTCCATCCCTCTTCAGATTCAAGATGTGTATCACTGAAGTTTTTTTAAAGATTTAATTTCAACTTATCACCTTCTGGCTCTAGTATTTGTTAGCCTAATAATCTCATTTCCATGCTGATTAAGCTCAGGCTTTCTGCGTCATTGATTAAAGCAATTAAAACAATCTTCCACAAACTTTGACAGTAAAAGCAAGAATGGTCATGTTTCCTGTCTAAGCAGATTACACTGTAATCACTTTAAATGTGGAAATGTGCTTCAAGAAGACTTTAAAATCCAGATTTGCAATTTACAAATCTTAAGTCTTCCAGAATGGTCATTTCCTTTGGCAAAAAACACTTGCTTGATGGTACATTAACTGGAATACATTAGTGCATGGGCGACACATTGGCGCACTAGTTAGCACTGCTGCCACACAGCGAGAGGATCCTGGGTTAGATCCCGGGGTCAGCCGTAGGGCCTTTCTGTGTGGAGTGCATGCTCTCGCTGTGCTTGCATGGGTTTTCTCCGGGTGCTCCGTTTTTTTCTCACAGTCCAAGCATACAATATAGGCTAAACTGGCCCCGTAAAGTGTGAATGTGAGTGTGTGTGTCCTGTGGTATGTTGGTCTCTGCCTTGCACCCGTAGTTCCTGAGTTCCTGAGCTCCAGTCACTGTGACCCTGATAGGGATTAACTGGTTCGGATGATGAATGAATGACCATTAATGCATTCTTTTAAAGATTTTAAAGTCGCCTAAAAAGAAGGAAGCAAACTAAAAGTAAAACAAATGTTTTTTTGCTTTATTTTAAAGATGTGTGATACATCTGTGATTGTCTATCTTCTTTCCGAGCTCTGCTTAAGCATACAGACAGAACACACATTACCAGTTTATTCTCTTTAGCCTCTTTTCTGACCTGATCTGAAAACATTTTCATTGACTTTGCCTGATGGAATACGTTCTTGTGATGTTGTTGTGGGGTGATCAGCATCTTCTGAAATGCCAATGTGGCCAAATATGAATGAAAGCAAATGGGGTCTATACCTAGCTTGATTTCATTGATTGTTATTGCCAGTGGCATTTTTGGTCATTGCTCATTTATGACTTTTTGCCTCCTCAGCTGCCCTCCTTTTCCCACTGTTGATTCGCTTGTGGCCAATCTCGGCTCGTTAGGAAGCTGGCGCACATCTCCTCCCGGGCTCCACGTCCCTCAAGGCCCCCTCTGTTGGCGTGCCAAGCTGGGAGGAGGGGGGCGTCCGCACCGCTGCCTGCGAGAGAGAATGGGCCAACGCTTCCTGTTTTGGAGCTTCAGATAACGGCTCACTGTTAGACTCCGTAGAGTCACAGAGCAGCTGGACATCTGCCAGTAACTGCTACTGCTTTAAGAAGCCAGCCTTTAAAACAACTGTGCATGCCAGCAGACACACACACAAATGCAAGTGTGCAAGTATTACACACAAAGCATATGCATGTATGTATATGCAAGCACACACATGCTTATTGCATGCATGGACACATTCACACACAAACACACAATAAGTCTATATTCTAAGGAATTCTTTATCATATAGGCTATCATATAGCTATAGACGAAGAGCCCCTTTTTATTCTTTTGTGACTCCTAGAAACTATCCTCATCTCTACAACACATTAAAACAAAAGACAAGACATGTTTATGCACATATGCATGCTCAACTTGCCCTGACCTTCAGCAATGAAAAGGCAAAACAAGACAGAGATCTGTGCACTTGTGTGATCTGTGTGTATGTGTGTCTGTGGCTATTCTCATGTCAGCAAAGCCTGTAGGAGGCTGAAAAAGATGATTAATTGAAATTGGCATCAAGTGTGAAATCTGCAGTGTGAAAATGATCTGTCATCAGCACAGGGCGCATTCAGCACTGCCCTGAACGCATCCCATTAGCATTTATCATTTAACTTTCAACTAATCATTAAATTTGTTATTGTTTTTTTCTTATAATTATTCATAAGTCATACTAAATATAAAGATTAATATAACAATCATTTTTCACTTCGGAACCTTTCAGGACCATTTGCCATTTTCATATTTGTAGCTGCTGTATACAGCAGGTTCACGCACAACTACACACACACACACACACACACACATCAATCCTGTGCCTCTTTCCATAGCTCTGTTATTAGTCATTTAATAATCAAATTTGTAATATGAAATTAAAATCATGATTATCATAACTAATTTATCAATATCTTGCCATTTCCCATACATCAAAGCATGCAAGAGGTGCGTGGCTACATTGCACAGTTGCTTTGTGCACACACACTATTCCCTTTTCCCCAGCCTGCTTTACACACACACACATTTTTCCACTACACACTTCTCCGATCTTCACTGCCATCAGCTGTTGTGTGCTAAAAATGCCTTGGCTCTCCGTCATCCTTTTCCAGAAAGCACAATGCCTTAGAACAGCTTGTCCCTTCAACATCTATTCATCTAAAAGTCTTCTTTAAAAAATAAATCTACCAGTGCTGAAAAGTCACAACAAGACATAACTCAAGCACAGCATTTTATTGGACAAACTTTAGTGGAAATAAAACAAACCCTGTAAACTCCAGTTGCTGGCTAAAGTGAGAACAGCAAACATGTTCGCGTCTATCGGGTCAGGAGACCCAAAGCTCTCTGGGGGAAGTGCTTAAATGCCTAAGGTACTGACCTGAGACCGTCTCTGAGACGCCCACACACACGCTATAACAGTAGAAAGGTTCTAGAAAAATATATATGCTTCACAAGAGTAAAACATCTTATACAATCAACTGACGGTGAGCAGGGCTCAAAAAAAAAGCTTTCAGCTTAGCTCGAGTTAGTAAGAAATCTGTGGTAGCTTCAAGTAAAAAATGGCAGGTAAATATCAAGAGCATGAATGAAGAAATAAATAATGAAGGCCGATTCACATTCTGGATAATAGTGGTGGAAACAGAAAAACAAAACTGAAGGAGGAAAATGGGACAAAGGACAGGAATGCAGTGTTCTCAGGCTCCTTTGTCTGCTCTCTGCCCGTCGACTCTCCCGCTGTCATCGCTCTCGACCTCGCCCTCTCCCTCGTCCTCACCCTCTCTCTCAGCTCGGGGCTTGGTTTGAGGGGCACAGGCCGTCCCAGCCAGCCAGTCCCAGTGTGTAAAGAAGGGGGCGAAGTTAGTGCCTGGGTGGAGGTGATGAATGTCGTGGCGTAGGGCGCCACCCCAGAGGCCGAAGGGCACAAGACGGTGCATAGCCCAGGGGAAATCGTAGCCACAGTGGTCTTCGGTGGAGACCCAGACATTGAAGATCATGAAGGCCCAGCCTGTCAGGCAGTGACAACGAAGGAGGACAGGGTCCACAGTGGTCCACAGGCCCACGCTAAAGAGCTCCCAGGCGGACAGGTACTGAGTCACCAGACTGAACGGCTGGCGGTACTGGTGGTGAATGGCGTGGAAGGTGCTGTAGAGCCAGCCCACCCGGTGGTGCAGCACATGCCACAGATAATACTGAAAGTCGAACACCACCGTGCATCCTATGATGCCAAGGAGGAAAGCAGCCAGCGAGGGCGCCTCACGGGGCAGGGGCACTGGCGGCCGCCACAGCCACTGTGCCACGGCTGCAGGGAATATATACAGCAGGTGGTTGTAGGTAGTGAGGGCCAGCGTGCCGCCAATGCTAGACCAGGTGATGGTGCGGTCCGGGTGGATCTGGTAGCGGCGCAGCCCAGACCAGTAGGGTGCCAGCAGGTCCAATGCAGTGTAGAACAGCACCAGAATAAGGTAGGTGCAGACAGACAGTAGCACGGGGAAGAGGGGCGAGCGTAGAGCCTCTGCATGGTTCTGCCGCAGGTAGTCCCATGCCGGCTGAAGCAGTGCTTGGTCTGACAGAGGCCATGTCGCGTTGCCGCCGTTCCACGCGCCGGATAGAGCGTTCCCCAGCCTTGCCACGCTCATCCTGGCCGTGGAGAGGGAACGAGATAGACAGCGAGAGAGACAGGCAGAGAAGGAGGGATGGACAGATGAACCCACAGCTCGGAAGCTGGCGTCTGCTGTAATCGAGGTGATGCTGCTGATGAACTGCTGGTGGAGGAAGAGCCTCTGTTCGGAAGGGCTTTTAACTTCTTCTATGCCAGATGATCTGCAGTCTGAGAAGCCAAACCAGGCAGGACTACACAGCTCTTATGTCTGTCTAAGATCCACCTCCTACACCAGCACTCTCTCAATTGTGCTCTCTCTCTCCCCACTATGTCTATTTCTCTCTCTCTCTCTCTCTCTCTCTCTTTCTCTCTCACCCTCTCTCTGCCTCTGTCTCCCTCTTTTTCCTCTCTCTCTCTGTTTCTCCATCTCTCTCATCCTCTCTGCTGCTCTGTGTCCCTTCCCCTTCCTCTGTGTGTGTGTGTGCATGTGAGCACAAGAAAGAGAGAGGGAGGGAGTGAGAGAGAGAGAACATGCAAGGGCTTTCATCATTAGAGAGAACGATCCAGCATCCGTTTGAAGACTGAGACTGTCTCAGAATCATTTCTGACCTAAATATTGAATAAGAGCTGGAGACCATCAGTGTGAGAGGATGAAAAGTGTGTATTTGTATGTGTCTAAAAATTAATATTCATAATGCCCCCCTTTAGAAAATCTATATCCACAACAGAGTCTTTGTATGATAATTGAATGGCAGATGGTTGAGGTGAGTAAAAAAAAAAAAAGTAGGAAACAAGTAGTTGCTCAGAGTGATGTGAGGAAATTTGGCTGCTCCATGTACGTAAGAATAACAGCCTCCAGGAGCATAGCCACAAAATTTCAACAGCCTTTTCCTCAGAGACTCGCTTCTGAAAGAATGCCTAAAGCAGGCAGGCAGTTATGTTGCTAACAGACCAGCTCTTAAGAGATGGCATGCCCAGGCAGCGAAGGGAAGATGAGGGTTCTGAGGTGGAGCAAACATCATCTGAAACCTATGACACTTAACCGCAACTATAATAAAACTATATATGGGTATGATGTCTGATGTGTTTAATCTCACATCACTGTGTTAGTTTCATTGCCCACATGCTGATTAAAGCAGATATATAATCAGCCAATCAGATGGCAGAAACTCATTGGAATTAGGCATGTGTACATGGTCAAGAGGATCTGCTGATCCATAAAGCAAGCACCGGAATGACAATGAAAGGTGTCAGGTCTTTGGTGATACAAGGAATGGTTTGAATTTTGGGATGATCATGAAGAATCATCTAATCATCTGGCAGTACACGGTAGACTTGGATGTCTCGAGACAAAGGCCGGTCTCGACACCACTTTTACGTGGTCTTGGTCTTGTCACAGTCTCTACGGTCTTTGGTCTTGGTCTTGGATCCTTCGGTCTTGTCTTGGTCTCGCTGTCTTGGTCTTGCTGTCTCAGATCGACATAGTGGTCGGGAGATTTGGAGCAGATTGCAAATGCAGATTGCCTGGGAGCATTTTTTGATAGGGCACATTAGTCCATCGAATTATGCTACCCATGATATTTTAATTAAAGCTAATATAATAGGGTATCAAACCATGCTCCCCATATTCAAACTGTGCACAGGGAATAAGTATTGATATAATATTATGAGATTTTGCACTGGGAGCATCATGTGATAAGCGACACTAATTTAATTTTTTTCATAAATTTGATAAATAGCATGAAACCTTGCTCCAAATATTTTTCTTTTTAATTAAAAGAATGATGATACAAATGTTATATTACTATGAAACATATACTGTTATGGGAAATACACCATGTAATTTTATGTTAATTTATACACACGCAGTATAAATTATTTAGGGACAGATTTTTTTTTACAAGCTTCTTTGCAGACAACTTTTCTGGTGAAGAGTGTAACTACACGCTAAGTACAGGTAGCTAGCTCTATCAGTGGCTATCGGCAAGATGTCAGAATCTTTTAAGCACTTGTCCTTATTCTTATTAATGCACAATTTGATGTGCAGTTTGTATTGGTATGTAGTATTTGTAGTTTGCATTTGATACATGTGACGTGTGCGCATGTCTTTATATTGTTTGATTACAGTATTTTACTTAAATTTGTGTTGTTTGACTAAATAAATGTGATCATTGACTTTTAAATAACATCTGCATATCACGTTGTGTTGACTTAACAGGCATAATCCATTTCAGGGAAGTTGATATCATACAGTGTAATTTGGCTAGTACTACTACAATGGGACATGATGCAATTTCAAGTTTATAATTGTGTATCTTCAATTTGATGTTACAATTTCATCTACAAATTAAGTATAATTTAAATCCGTTACATATTTCCCATTCTTTAGACAGTTGTTGGAGGTGTTGGCTGTTTTGTCAGATGACTTTGGGACCAGTCAGTATCCGTCATGTCAGTCCTCAACAGCACACAAAAGTCTCGTCTCGACTTTGTCTTGGTCTTGACTCTGTCTGTCTTGGTCTTAGTCTTGGTCTCGATACCCTCTGGTCTTAGTAGTGTCTTGGTCTTGCTTTAGGCGGTCTTGACTACAAGTCTAGTACACGGTGAGAAAAAGGAAAAGCATTCCAGAAGAACACCCTTGAGCTGGAGAGATCCAGTTTTGGAGATGCTCAGACCCAATTTGTCTAGCCATCTCAATTCAGCACTTGTCAAAGTTGATTAAATCCTTTTACTTGCCTAATCTTTATGCTTCCAACAAATCAGCTTGAAGGACAGAAGTTGTCTAATATATTTCACTAACAAGGTAATCAAGGTTTTTCCCCTCATTTGTGACTGGTCATGATGTTATGGCTGGACAGTGCATACACCTATTACAACCAAATTATACAAAAGAGTATCTCTGAAACAAATGTCAAAGCAGAAGAGTGACAACAGTAGAGGAACCACATGGGGTATCACAATAGTCTGCTAAGAAATGGACGTTGAGGCTGCAGTTGGTATGGGTTCACCACAATTGCATATAGGGGAAGTTAAATGTTGCATGCTCTAATGCCTTCATGTCGCCTTGTATTAACAATTTGATGAGGGGGTGGATGTGTAATGTAGTGGTTATGTGGTGGATATTTTCTTGGTGTGCTTTGAGTGTTTTAGTACCAACTGGGCATCAATTAAACACCACTTTATGATTACAGTACTCATTTTCTAAAGGCTGTCTCCAGCTAGATGATGCCTCAGACTGGGTTCTTGTTCTATCCAAATTAGCCTCTACAGACAGCAGATCTCCACCCAGTGATCTCCATGTAGAAAGAACACTTTGATGATTCATCGAAACACAAACAAAGGGAGAATCATCCAAAGACGATAACAGTAGCTCCTCAGTTCAATTAGTTCATCTTAGGCCACCTAAACTAGAATTTATGCCATAAATATTTAGGCAATTATGAAGGAAAAAGGGGTCCAGCATGGTGCTAGAGCGTAGTACCTAACGGATGAACTACATTTACTGACACCCACTTTTAATTTTAGTTTGGCATTAGTTGAGACTCACATTAATGATTGTCTTATTTACAATTATAGTAAACAGTTTTATCTTCTAGTCTAACAAATAATTTACTGGAGTCGATCCACTAGTATTCATCTCATAAGACATTTCCATATTTACATAAAGAACATGTTACATAACCCCCACATAAATATGCATATAGCTGTTAAGAGAGTGGAGTATATGTAAGTTTCTCTCTTCCATTCTCTGTCTCACATTTTATCTATCTATCTATCTATCTATCTATCTATCTATCTATCTATCTATCTATCTATCTATCTATCTATCTATCACACACACACACACACATACACAAACACACACTCACAGATGTAATTAATCATGTCTTGGCTGCTGGTCTCTGAGAAATCTGAAGCCCAGTTGATGTGTCAGTCTCTCACTCTCTTTTTTCATTTTTACAGCAGGAAGTAGCAGTAGAAGTGTTGCCCTCTGGACTAAATGGAGTCGGTTGCTTTGTTGAAAGAGGAAGAGCGGAGCCGTGGGGGGCAGGTCAGGGTTCTGCAGTGCCGGTCTCTATGGAGTTGTGGAGTTAAGCCTCAGGCTCTGTGTTCTCGCAGTCTTGCCGCCATGCCAGGCATATTAAAACTCATCTCTGCTGCCTCAAAAGCCATTTCACAAAATGCAGCCGGAAACTTACAAACTAGAAGCAAAGCCATGTCTTGCATGTCCTACTGTTAATGAAAGTAAATATGGACTTTTAGCATGATCTTTGCATCTATGTTTCAGTCCAAGTCCAAATCTGACCAGTGCAAGACATGATATTTTGGGGGGTCAGTGATATTTTCTCAGTGATCCAGTCCTAATTTAGTAAAGGAACTGACCATGCAGCTGACAACTCTCTCCTACCCTTCCCTAGGGTCAAGGCTCCTGACCCTGACTACTCTAGGAGCCCAGAATAAAACAGCTGCACAGTGTCTTCCTCTATTGTCAGAGTTCTGTCTACTGAAGAAGGCTGGGGTATGCAGGATGAAAAGAAAATGAATATAAATCACTCCTGCTGTAGTGCCTATGGGCAGAGGGCCCATTTCACTTGCTCAGATGAATCACAGGAACCTTATTAGAGCTGAAATATTACAGGAAGCATTACAGCAGAAAAAAATGACTCAGTGTAAAGCACTGGTGTCAATCTTTGTGTGTGTGTGTGTGTGTGTGTGTGTGTGTGTGTGTGCATAACGACTTTGTTGCCACAGATGACTGCAATTCCTTGCAAAATTACATGAGCATCATTCAGACAAAAGTATATGTATACTATTATGTATACTATATAGTATACTATATATGTATATTATTTATAATCAATAATTAAATAATTAAAATAGAATAACATTTTAGACATTAAATATCCAATGGCAAAGCATGTATAAGTAAGATTATAACATTACTTAAAAAAAAACAAAACAAAACTGGTTGCACTGAATCAAGCCTCTTGCCTTTAGACAGGTCCTTGTAAACTCACACTTTTTGTATGTAAGGGACAGTTTAAATGTGGCTTCATGTTGTTATTTAATATTTTGGTGTGTGTGTGTGTGTGTGTCTGTATGTGTGTGTGTGTGTGTTGTATACAACTGAGAGTTATGCTGTTTTCACAAATGTCTCTCTCTGCAACTACTTTTCCCAACATATGTTTAAATTGTTCCTATGCAATTGTCACGGTGGCCCAGAAGGCTCCACTTACAAAATACAAAAGCTAACGCAAATGCAAATGCCTGCAAGCTTTGAAATACAAGCTGCAACAGATACCAGCTTCTAGCTTCTGTGCAAGCTTCATAATTGAGGATCATTACTGCTGGCAGACTGGGATGTCTGACGTTGGAGAAATAAAGTGACGCTGGCCTTCAAAACCTTTTTCGATTGGTTTGCCAAAACATAAAAAAAGGTCAGAAGAAGGAGAATAGCTAGAAAAACATTTATTATGCATCTCATAATGAAATACTATTCACTTATGAATGTGTTTATATAAGGGATAATGGACAACACTGCGTTCATATATCAAATATCGCCTATTGCACGTCCGAGGTGGTCATGCGGCCACGACCAATATTGTTAAGAGAGCTGCAAAAAGTATAACCCAGAAAACCCTGCTATGCAGTAATGGCCGTCACTTGATGTGTTAGTAAAGCCAGACTATTACACTGATTAAAATTATTTCTTAATCCGCATGACAGTAATAGACACCATAAGTCAAAAACCTAAGCAGACGCTCAAAATACACAACAAAAGTAGCCAATGATAGCGGTGTCCCTGATACTCAAATTATTTAAAATATCCTAGAATCTAGGCGGCGAGCAAGCGCGCCGCATGAACAGAAACCAGCTGCGATCGGTCGCATACTACTTGAGTAGGTACTACATTTGAATTTTCGCCTGCTTTACCGTTAAAAACAATGCGTTCTGTATGGTATGAATGAGGGTAGTATGAATGGGTCGGACGTACTACATCCGCTGTGTTGACGTTGTCGTGTCGTAATGTCGTCTGTGGCGCGAAAATTAAAGAGCCCACTACTGCGCGAACGTCAGCAATGATGATTTTATATTTAATGCAATGGCATGATTTTTTACCTTTACAGAGGGCATTTTCTCACAAGTGTAATTTAACCTGTGAACAACGTTTTTCCTTAAAGGTACTTACACTTGAAAAAGAGCGTCTCCGTTTTCGCCATTTTTTTGAATAGGGCCTTGCGCCTCGCTGCCTTATGAGATAGTGAAGTGTCGCCGGAAGCAGTAGGTCATCCGGGTACTTCTCGCCTACTGTTTTTCGAATACTATGAATTCGGACATACTACTCGCCTCGCATACTGTTTTTCGCATACTATATAGTAGGGAAGTATGCGATTTCGGACGCAGCTAGT
Organism: Distichodus sexfasciatus; assembly: GCA_032718565.1. Lineage (NCBI taxonomy): Eukaryota > Metazoa > Chordata > Actinopteri > Characiformes > Distichodontidae > Distichodus > Distichodus sexfasciatus. Next base: position 110,234 of record JAVGVS010000342.1, on the reverse strand, counting down.
GAGTGAGTCAGTCAGTCAGTCGGTCAGTCAGTCAGTGAGTGCATGCGTGCGCAAAAGCGCCTGCGACGAAGAGCGAGCGAGCGTCTGATCCGTGGGACAGTCGAGTTTTCAGAGTCAGATGGACCAAGCTCATGGTGTCGAGAGCCTAATGGCCAGAGGCAGAGTGACCCCTTGCCTAGTGGGGTAAAAAAATGTTTAGCAATTAGGATGTCTGCTAATGTAAAGCCAAAACGGCATATGGACACACATTAGAGACATTAGACTGATATAAGGATGAAAGAAAATTAATTGTAGAGATTGTTCTTTGCATTACCAGTGTAGACAGTAAGCTAAGTAGTAGTATTACAAGTTCACACAGTAAGCTGCCATAAGGTATAACCTTAAGCTTTGCAATTTCCCTTTTGTCTTTTAGATTATGTTTTGTCCCATTTTTGTGGGACGGCTCTTCAGCCTGTCCTGTCATACTGGCTCATGTGGGAATATTCAGTTTTAGGGAGTCTTCAAGAGGAAGGTATGTTTTGGTAATTTTTTGGTGAGAATACCATCTAATTATGGTGAAACTGAAAACATGTTGAATGCAATAAATGTGATACAACAAATTTAGGATAAAAGGAGAGGTATCCTCAAATAAAATTTAAAATAATACTGTTCGCATTTTTGCAAGAATTTTACGTAATTTCAGTGTGTTTTTCAGAGAATCTAAATGAGCCATTAACCAACTTAGTTTTATTACATTGTTTTAATCAACCATTTGTGTGTGACACCAGTGTGTAAAGGCAGTGGATCTTCCTGTATCTAATATTGTGCTTTCTTGTTCTCATCCCTCAGGTCCTGAAGCAACCATGGTGAATGAACTTGTTCATAAAATTATTTCTGAAGGGCCATAGCTCTGAAATAATAAATGGACATACTGAAAATAGCACAACATTTCTGAGTCTCAGCACTTTAAAAAGAAGACTACAAGATGCAGGCCTGACTAGGAGGACTAACTACACTCCAATTGCTACTGTGCAGGCAGCTATTTCTGAGAAACTTCAGGGATCGGGCAAGCTTTTTGGTTACCGAGCAATGTGGCAGACTCTAAAACAAAAGTACTCCTTTACAGTCAGGAGATGTGATGTAATGCACATAATGAGGAACTGGACCCGTCTACAGGATAGAAGAATCGTTCTACAAAGGCGGTTTCTCCGAAGAACATATACCACCATTGGAGTCCAAATGAAGTCTGGCATGTTGATGGGTCACGACAAATTAAACCTTTGGAATTGCCATAAGTGGCTCTATTGATGGCTTCTCAAGAAAAATTATGTGGCTCACATGTGGAAGGTCCAATAATGATCGTAGTGTCATTGCTCAAATTACATCAACTGTGTAGCTGAATTTGGAGTTTTTCCAATGTTGCCCTCCGCACAGACCTTGGCACAGAAAATGGACTGATGGCAGCACTTCATTTCCTTGAGATCCAGAGCATGCAGATGAATTTGCAGGAACTAGAAGTCACATGTGTGTGCTACATCAAACCAGCATTTGAAAGCTGGTGGTCTTACTTTTCCATAAACAGGGTTTTATCCCATAATATTTGTTCTTCTTTATTGAGTGGTGGAAGCAATGCTACATTTTAGTATTGTCTGTATGTGATTGTGTTGATGAGGGGCAATGCTTTCACTTTGCTTGTTTGCTTTTTGTGTGAATCAATTTAGACTATTTATGTGCTCTTTTGGTATTTGATATAACAAACTTTGCTTCTCAAAACTTATTTCACAAGTTGATGGATTGTTGGGCCTTTACAGAATGAGTGTTATATTACATTATAATAAATGTGTGTTCTCTCTGGGATTCAATTTGGATGGATCATTTGTTAAGAAGCTTGAGAGGCATCCTGTTCAATGGCAGCGATGAACACACAAAGGTTTAACACGATACTGCTTTCTGGGTGTCCTGCAGAAAGAACTGAATAGATACAAGCGCTTCTGGAGACGCCACATTATTAGGTCCTGTTAAAGGCAGTCTAAATGCTTACATCCTGGAAGACCAGAGCAATGTACCAGTATGGAGCGAAGACATAGACATAAAATGAGCGACAGAGATGTAAGCCGCCAAAAAGGGGTTTAAATAAATTAGGTTAATTCTTGTCTTCATTAAAAATTTACAAATGCTTGGAAGGGCAAAATTTAAACTTGTTACGTGAAAGAAAGCTAACCTTTCTTGAGACTGTCAACCTGGCCGCTTTTCTGTATTTGCTCCCAGATTTAATAGGAGGTGTGAGATTCCAGTGTCTACACAAACCTGAGCCAGCACTAAAGAGTCTTGTGCCAGCACCAGCAGCTCCTGATGTGGATGATGACCCATACTTCACTTTGAAGAACTGGAGAAAGACAGAGTGGTTTATTTACAGCCTCTACAATGGGGAATCAGCGGTAGAGACTACATCACCCTAAAGAATATGGCTGAAATTTAGTATAGCTACTTTGCTGGAGTGAACACAATTAAAACTTTCCTGAATTTGACTTCCGGTGGCGTCTGTGTTGCTAGCAGCAGCTTGAGGAATTTGCTCGTTCATATCACGAATATATTTCTAACTAAGCTATACAAAACTAGAATTTTCACTCAGACAATATGGCATCATCCCTGAGAGGTAAGGGGTCGCAAAAACAGGACCAAGTTAAAGACAAAGGAGCAATTTTGAAACAGTTGACTCTGAAACAAGCCTTGTGTTCACCTGCGGCTGTAGATGCTAGTACGCACGACTCTGAGTCAAGAATATTGGAGGAACTCGAGAAAATGAGGAAAGACAATCAAGAGGGACACCATAAACTCAGCTCTGTGAGACCCCAAGAAACTGCTTGTAACAAGGACTAAAAAGATGAAGTGACAAATTTGGAAAAGAGAACCATGGAGGCGGAGGACCGCAGTAGCGCTATCGAAGACACTGTGAAGCGCCATGAGCAGGCCATCCGGCATTTGCTGCATGGGCATATCTGACTATAAACAAGAGACATGGAAGAACAGTGCGGGAGAAACAGCACGAGAGTCTACTTGAGAGAGCGAGGGAAAAGATGTAAACTTTTTTGTACAAGAGCTGCTTAAATCTGCCCTTCAACTACCCCCAGAGACGAACATCAGCATCGAGAGAGCTCACAGAGCACTTTCCATAGTCTGAAATCCAAATGCTGCTCATGATCCTTGATTTGTAAAGTTTCTGGATTATACGCCAAAATTCTATTCTCTTGAGGAAAGCATAGGAGCAAAAAAGTAATGTGTAGGGGCAGATATACTTGGACCCGCGATTTTCTCCCGGTGCAGAAAAAGAACAGATAAACGTGCGTGGCGCGGTTAAGCGGCTGAGGACAAAAAGAACATCAGAGCCAGTGTATTTTTTCTGCCCAGCTGAGAGTGGCCCTAGAAGACGGTGAGAAAACCTTTCCGACGATGTCAGATGCTCAACCTGTACTTGAGAAGATGGGGGTGAAGGTGTGCGTGGATGAGAGGGAGCGGCTGGAAGCGGAGCTGTCCCGACGCGGATGGAGCACTGCGGGAACGTGAGCATGGAGCGGCCCTCAAACACGTTCATATGCAGGGATTGAATCCTTGTTCACTTCGCCGAGTTCATCTGATGTTTGAGATTGTTAGCAGTTAGGAGAATTATAATAAACTGTTTTAATGCGGGGCCAGGCGGGAGAAAAGCGAGTGGAGTTTTGTTTTCCGCGGCGGCGTGCAACGGACTGCTCTGAGCGGGCCTTGGCGACCCAAAACGTTTGATTTTGTTTTCCACAGGCCGGTCACCACCCTCTGCCCAGGAAACACCGGGGACTGGATTTTTCAGGTTTGATAACTGGCTGATCCAGTCTGGTATGTGGAAGCCTACATTGTTCTGTTCATTCTTGTTGTTTTATGTTGTTAATGATCCTTCATGTCCTGAGATTGAAAATGGGCCAATTCCTGCTAATACGGGAGCAGACTCTTTTAGAGCCACTGAATGTAATATAGAAGCAATCACCATCTCAGACCATGCTCCAGTATGTTTGAGAAATTAAGTGAGCCAAATGACAATTTTAAATATTGGAGCCAATGTATCTATATTAAATAAAAATAGTTAAACAAGAGTTACAAAAGCAATGATATTTGAATTTAATGATAAGGATGGGGTGTCTCCAACAGTGTTATGGGAGGGGGCAAAGGGCAATATTATTGCAATTTGTTCTAGATTAAAAAAAGAGAGAATGCAGAACAATTAGAATTAGAAAACAAAATCAGAACATTGGAAAGAGAATTTCAGACAACTCGGAAGGATGACTTACTGGACAAACTAAAAGAGACTAGACAACAACTGAACAACTTGTTGACCTAGAAAGCAGAGGGCGGCTGAAAGTTCACAATCAAAACAATGTGAATTTGGTAATAGGGCTAGTCGCCTGTTAGCATTTCAGCTGCGTAAATCGCAATCAAGCAGAGTGGTGCATCAAATAAAATGCCCAAAATCTGGGGATATGATGCAGCAGCCGAAGGATATTACAAAGGCATTTGCCAGCTACTATCAGGAGTTATATAGAGAAGAGGACTGTCCAAATAAGGCGGAAAAGATTGAAGATCTGCTTAAATCAATTAATCTTAGTAAACTGACCGAGGAGGAAGCTGACCAAATAACAAGCCCAATTACAAAAGAAGAAATTGAAAAAACATTATGAAACTTAAAAATAATAAATCCCCAGGAGTGGATGGACTCCCTGCAGAATATTACAGAGTGTTTGAAAAAGAGCTGACTCCAATTCTGCATAAGGTCTACAATTACGCACTCTCAGAAGGTGTTCTCCCCCGGTCATGGTATGAAGCCATTATTAGTGTCTCATCATAAAGGGGAGCAAAAGATCCAGCTTACTCTGCACCTCTTATCGTCCCATCAGCCTTCTATGTGTTGATCTGAAAATACTTACGGCCATCATTGCAAACAGAATTCAAAACCACATAAGAAAACTTGTAAAACCTGGCCAAGACTGAACACCATTGCACAGAGACAAGGAACAGATAATGTCAGAAGAGCCTTAAATCTCCAAATAATAGCACAAAAAAGGAACACCCCATCAATGCTTCTCAGCTAAGATGCTGAGAAGGCGTTAAACTGGAAGTGGATTGGGCCTTTCTACAGCAGACTCTCAGACATAAGGTTTAATGACACCTTTATTAAATGGATCCAAATATTTTATAAAGACCCCAGGTCACGAGTAAGGGTTAATGGCCACTGCTCTGATTTTTTCTTACTGGGACGCGGCACTAGACAGGGTGAAGTCCTTTCCCCCTCTTTATTTGCACTTAGCATAGAGCCGCTGGCCGAACTGATTAGATCCAATCCTCTCATACAGGAATAAATTGACCATTGCTCCTCATAAGCTGTCTCTTTTTGCTTTGATGATATTTTATTATTTTGGAGAATCCTAATACCATTCCTGCCTGCACCATGTAATGAGTATAGTGCTGTATCGGGATATAAAGGTTAATACGTAAATCTAAACGTGTGATTATTTGGGAACTGGCCATCCCCGCAGTTAGGGCATTTGGTCTCATTTTAGACATTCCACACAGGGTTTTTAAATATCTGGAGTAACAATTACCCTAAGACCACTCCAGTTGTTTTTCATCCCTAATCATGAAAATTTATTTGGGGAAATCAAAACCGATTTGAATAGATGGGACGTACTCCCACTTTCTCTCCTAGGAAGAATTGAATGTATTAGAATGAATGTTCTACAGAGATTACTGTTCATATTTCAAAGCCTCCCTGTTTTTGTACCAAAGTCTGCATTCAAATCATTAGAAAAATACATTTCAAAATTTATTTGGCAGAACAAAAGGCCAAGAGTGCATGTAAAATTCTGATGTCAGATAAGGATAATGGTGGCCTGAGGTTGCCTAACATAAAAATGTATTATTGGGCTGCCCAAATAAGAGCAATCGTGGCCTGGATCATTCGTGATCCAGAAACAATATGGGTCTCCATGGAGGAGGACTCAATGCCTGGAATATCTCTATCGTGGCTCCCATTTATCGGTCTAGAGACATAGAAGGATTGGTGGCCCTCTCGCGAGCAATAATCATAAGCAAGGAATGAATTTCTTCCATCTCTAACAAACAGGGCTTTTTGTCAGTAGGCGGAGAAAAACATCACTGTAAACCAACTCTTTGAGAAATGTAGTAAAACCTTCGCCCAATTAAGAAATAACTTTAATCTACCCTCAGGGGACCATTACAGATATTTACAAATAAGGGACTATTTAACAAAACATAAGGACTTGGATCAGCTCAGAAGAGAACCAACAAACATAGAAAAACATTTGATTCATCTGATTGAAAACAATGGTGTAATGAAAAAACAAGTGTCCTTAATTTACTGCAAACTGATGATGGATATGTCGGATAATACCCAACATACAAAACAACAATGGGTAATGGAACTCAATGTGACATTGGATAGTGTCTTGGATAGAATGTTTGTTCTGGATTTGTCATAAAGGGGTGGGGGGAATAAATGAGAGGTTTGACTGGAAGTCTAAAATCCGATTTTTCAGGACACCACTAAAGTCTCTCCGCTCTGGGAGTTGGGGTAGCAATAAGTGCTGGAGAAACTGTGGACTTGTGGGTAATCAAACGCACATATTTTGGGACTGTCCCATTGTTCAACACTTTTGGACTGAAGTTAAGGGGCTCGTAGAAAAGCTCCTTAAAGTGAATCTTTCCTGGGACCCTCTAACGTGTCTACTGGACAAATTCCCGGATTATCTGTCCCATGATCAGAAAACTTTGCTACATCTCCTACTAATGGCTGCAAGAAAAATGATAACAACTTATTGGTTGAAACCTGAACCACCCACGGTCTCACAGTGGATACAAAAAATCAGACAGTTATATTCAGTGGAACAGTTGACAGCACAACTTCTAGCTGAAGGGCTACATCTTTGAAAGATGGAACCAGTTCAAGAGAAGCTTGTTGGTGAGCCACTTATATCTTTAAATTTATATTTTACTTGAAGTTTGACTATTTATTTTATTTTTTTCCTCAGATCTTTGAGTGTAATCATATATATCTCTATTTGAGCTCAGGCCCAATCTCAGGACTGTGGTTATTACATGTTACGTTGACTGTTGTCAATAAAAGTTAAAAAAAAAACTTTCACAAATTTAAGTTAAATCTGGGCAGGAACAGCCACTTTAGTCTAGGAAATGTATTTTATTGTTTTTATTTCCAATAGTCATAGCTGAAACTGTATTCAAAGTGACTTAAAGTACTTAAAATAGATTCATAAGAACCAAATAATTTGGGCGTATTCACTGCAAATCATAGAGACTTACAGTCTTCAGCCACTTCAATTAAACCCCAGAGACTCATCATCACTGAACTAATAACTTGTCTCCACAGTTAAGTGACACAGAGCACCAGTTATCCCAGCCATCATGGAGCCCAGTGCCACGTTCCACCTGCCAGTCCAATTTGACCAACCTGTAGGCCCGGCTTTGTTTGGCCTACCTAGGGTTAGAGGAGAGTCTGGGAAGCCTCTCTCCAGAGCAGTACATGAAGGTTTATCACTGAATCCAGAGAAGGAAGATGGGAACTCCAAGGTTCTTACTCAGCTCCCTATAGATGATGAACTGGGCTTGTAGTTTGTTTACCTTTCTGGTCTCTAAAAACAATAAAAGATATGGTAGATTACAGTCTCTGCTGTTTGTCTGAAATATTTTTATTCCATTTTATTTGATTCCTATGTCGTTTAAAATATGTAGTTGTGTGCAACATTAATGTCCATTGTTTTTAGCTGCCACTTATGAGTTAAGACACCCTGCAATTTACGTAGGTTCTATGGGATATTCACTTGTTCTGTTGCCGGCACAGCAGCAACCTCAGTCACACTCACACATAAAGTAACCTATTCTGCATGTTTTTGAACTCTGGGAGAAAGCTGGGGCACCTGGAGAGGGCCCACACAGGCATGGAGGGAACAGCACAGAGGAGAACACGACAGCCAGGGACTTGGGCAGGAGCCTTCTTGGTGTGAGGCGACAATGCTAACCACTGCACCACCATGCCTTCACATTACCATAGCTTCAAATCCACCAATAGAAACTAACAAGGTTTTAGAATCTGCACAACAGCCTTTATCTCACAGCCCTCAATTTAGAAAACACAAAATCCCTTTGAAAGGAAAAAATGAGTAAAAGAAACTGAGCATGCATGTACAGTATATTCAGAGTGGACCGCAGAGTAGAAGATGTATGCGTTATAAAACTGGAGAAAACGGTGAAACGCAACTATTGAAGTACAAACTTCATATTAATTTAACTTTAAAGTATATCATTTTCAGACTATTGATGATTCATCTTATATTTTACATTCAGACAAATCAATTGAACAGACAATTTTATTGTTATATTATAGAGATTAGACACATTTTAAGACTATTTCTGGTCTTACAGGGATACAACATTAGAGCAATATAAATTCAGTTATCGATTACACTTGTTATTTTGTCATAACCAAGAACAAGTACCCAGAAAGGATACATAAAACCCCTTAAGTAAAGAGGAAGAAAAACAAAACAAAAATCACTTCAGGAGCATTTTAAGCACATCCAAACCCAGGTGAATTCTTTATTCCAAAGTTCATGTTACGTATTTTAAAGGTGGTGTAGTCATCCAAAAAGAGGCAGCTTTAACGTGTTGGCACATGTAATGTTTTGCCATAGAGTTTGAACTTCGTGAGAATTGAAGACATGGCGAGGATCCCATGCCAGCAGGAGGGCGCCAATGGCTGCTGTGGCAAACATGAAGATCTCCATCCAGACTTAATGTACTGCCATCTTCTAAAAGTAGAAAGCATTGGGATTAATTTAGTGCACGTGTCATCAAAAACAACACAGGGATCATACTTTATGGTGATGAAAAGGACACTGACTAACCTTTTGCAATCAGAAGAAGTCTGCTTAAAGCTTCTTGTTTTGTCCTCAGCAACCTCCTGCTGCTTTAATGGACTAAGTTGGGGTTGGAATAGATTTTCGATGTCTGTTGCAGAATAACCCAGCGTCTGAATAGCAAAGAACAGGGGTCAGAGACTGTAGGATGCTGCTGCATGGCTGCTAGAAACTTCTGCAAGCTTCAGCAAGTCCATCCTTGAACCTAAAATGCAGTAACACCACAATGGCTTTAAAGTTACCACAATGAGACAGTGACACCATGTTTTTACCCTTTGCATTTTTTAAGCAACAACAATAAAATAAACTACCTTTCAATTGCTTTGTGGTTCCTGTCAATTATACCACCTAAAAGGTAGTCCTTGACAATCACGACTGCTTTTCCCCACTGACGACACGTTTAAGAAAACACCCTGCAGTCTGCAACATGGTGCTATTCTGTACAATCAGGTCCTGTAGGCTCTCCAATGAGGATGCATCCTCAATCTAAAAATAGGATGTCCTTCACTCATTTACCGAAATGAAAGTACAAATATAATTATACAATAACAGAAAGCTACCATGATAGAAAATTAGAGGTAAGACAAGTACTGCCTTAATCAAAGCTATCACCTTTACTAAAATGCCAAAACCCCTCTATCAGTACCCTCACCTGCTGTAGCACCTGCTGTAGCCTATTTCTTCATCTGTAATGTCTCCTATAGATGAGTTGAATCCGGACTGCCCTGACATGTGGTTGACTAGATCCTTTGAGAGAGAAAATTTGGAGGCCAGGTCCACCATGTACAATGAACTGGCAATCTTCTTCCCTGCCAAATTATATTCATCCTCTCTGATTGCTGTTCAAGGAAATGCAAGTAGGAAGTGTTAAAGTTAATTGCCATACTAGTTCTACTACAAAAGATTGCATGTGATTAATTAGCTTTCCTTTAAAACATTCCCCCACAAAACAATTTTCCTGTTGGATTGTAGACAATGTAGCGTCTCTTCAGGACCATCAAATATGGGTTGTTTGTTCAGCTTTTTCATCAGAAAGAAAGAATTCTCTTTTTGGAGCGCCTGTATCGAGACCTTCACCTCAAACCTGCCTCCATCATCCAGTGAACTTTACAAGAGGTCTTTGTTTTCAGAAATGTTCTCTTTTGAATCCTCTGACAGCTCCATCCCAGATGTCAGAACGGCAAATGTTAAATCTGCTGACAGTGTGGTGGTCAATCTGGAGTGCCAGGTTTTGATAACCCTACAGTAGATGGCTGATCCATCCCTACCACCAGATAGACCATGAACATGTTATCAGGCACATCTAATCAGAAAAGAAACAAAGTTGTAGAAAGATAACCATTTTCTTACTCTCTACATCCTTTTGAATGTGCTACTGTCCTCATGACTGCAGGAGTGCTCCTCATCCTCTTCTACAATGAGTGCATGGCTGTGTATGTGCTAGAAATTAACACATAATTATTCATTGATGTTTCCAATCGTATTATACCTGAAATTTGAGTAAGGAATAATACCCATGGTAAGTTTTCCAGGGCACACCTTGATGTTCGGGTCCTCTTCTGGAGTCAGAAAAAAGAAAAAAATGTTCCAGAAACCATAAAAATGATAAAGACAAAGAATCACATAACAAAAGAAGATCATGTGATTACTGTATTACACATTGTTAAAACATACTGTAGAATGAATTGTGTGAGAGTATTTTCAAACATAGCTACATGTGAACAACCAACATATTACCGCTTCAGAATGAATGTGTGATTCTCCACCATCACTGCTGGAACTGTTCAAGGCAGGATCCCATAGCTGGAAGTAAAATATATATATACCGTCACTGTAGCACTTAAAATGTATTGACAGAATTATGCTGAAGGATTTTAATTATAGCATAAGCACAGCAACAAATGCTACACTCACTACTGTATCTGCTGAACCTTGGCCTCTTTACTTGCTTCTCTTGTAATAGCCACTTCTGAATCCAGACTCTGAGCTGGATTGAGCTTTGAAATACAAGATCAGACATACAATTTAACTTGCATATCAATTTACAAATAAATTTTTAGACAATTCTTCTTGTTTTTTTGTTGTTAGTAATTTCACAATCACCTTACAACAGGTAAGGGAAATCTTCAAGCTGGACAAATGTACACTGTGATCTTTGATTAGTCGCCTTTCCACTACTCCTTGAAATGTTTTAGAGTGAATGGTGTTTCTGTTTCTGGTATGTTAACTATCCTTGTGCCGTCAGGAGTAGGTAAAGTAGAACCACCTTACAGAATTGTTACTACAGAGTCTTTCATTTTTTGTACAGCAGCTTTTGTGCAAGTGCTCAGCATCAAATTCTGGATTCACTACAAGGGAGTGCTGTTCCTCTCCACAGGTTTCAGTGCTCCATCCTTCGTCATATAAGGCTGCTAAATCTACAAAAACAGAGATAAGGGCTACTGTAAACAGGTTCTGACAATAGAAATACATGACAGAATGGACTACAGAAAAATTATTAACCTACACCAACAAAAAAAAACTTACCTTCACACTGCTCTCTTTCAGTGCTGTTTTTTCTTTTGAAGTAAATTGTCTCTCCTTCTCTTTTATTCTCCAAGAAATTTATGGAATGACTCACTATACATTTACTGTGCTTCCTGGTTCAAGGATAATCAAATTTCATTAAGGTAGTACATAGATCTGATTAATACTGTTGTTCAGACATAGTGTATTCAAAAGTATAATTATACTGTAGAATAGAGTCTCAGTCTAATTTAAAAATTAGTCATCTTTGAAATGCTACCTTCAGCTGTGTCAGTTTATCAGCAGGAAACCCAGGAATTTGATGTCAACTTACAAGCACTGCAAAATACTGTAAAAAGTGATTGCAGGCTGAATCCACAAAAAGGACAATACATTGTACTCTGCAATAAAACAAATGAAATGCTATTAGGCAAATGGGCAGAATGGTGGACCTTTCCATGATATGTCTATTCACTGGGCTGCAGCTGCTTAACGTGAGTGCTATAGCATGTATAACAACTTTACTGTCCTAACATTATAAAAATGGAAAAACAACAAGACTTATGTTTTGTTTATCAGTAATGCTTTAACCCTCTGGAGTCGGGGGGTTGATGAGGTGATCCGACATTTTTATATAGTTCACTTCTGCATGAGTCACTGTTCTAAAAGTGCTATATATGATGATATTCAGCACAAACTCAGATGTGCTAAAATATTGTAAATAAAACACATTCTAAACATTTATGGTAGACTGTTGAGTCTAACTCAGTCTACAACTTTCTCCTACTTGCGTTCCCCCACTTTCACCTCGCGGATCATGAGTCAATGAGGTCTTGTAGCGATGAATAGAGTAATTTTTCATCAGCGGCGGCTGTTAGAACTGCATGCAGTTACTTTCATCCTTCGAACAGACCGATAAAATTATGTTTAGTTTGTAATTTGAATTATGACAGGCATTAATAAAGGTTTTCTAGCGTCAGCGTTTCACTTACTTTTCCAACGTCGTACATCCGTCCGCCAGCAGTAATGATGCTCACTTCCATTGGGGCGTAATCTCCATTTGGCGTAACTTCCGTTGCGGCTTTTGCATTCGTGTTGTAGCTTTTGTATTTGTGTTGCGGTATACCGTAAAAACCACATATATAATTATCATAAAAACAAGTCACAAAACGCCTTTAAAAGGATTTCATTATTTTAAAATACTTCGAAGATTCCGCGTCAATACGCTAGGGGAGCCATATTGTTAAAACGATTGTGCGCTGATCTGGAAGTTATAGTCGTGCCGTTGCACTACATGGATTTGTCCAGGAGCTGGAGCATGCATACTTTCAGAAGCTCCAGTCAGAAGATTCTAAAATAATCGCTTGTTTCAAACGTTCGTGTTGCGTTTCATGTACTTAAAAGCATCTTTAGATACTACACTAAGTAAAATAACTGAAGTAAAAGAAAGTACCACAGAGAGGCTTTTGTGTTGTCATGGCAGCAGTATTTGTAGTCTTTTTCTTTTACTACTTGTTAGCAGCAAGCAGGGAACCATCAAAATTTGAAGATAAATAACTAAACACTGATTATCTGTAATAAAGTCTTATGTTCTTAAGGGTGTGTTTAATCAGTGACCTTAAATTCCTAACTTTGCTGAAACACTCATTAAACTCATTAAAAATGAATGCATTTGGTTAATGGACTCGGTAGTTGGAAGAAAGTTGTGACGTATGATCATTAGAATATTGTTCATATGACGATTTTAATCCATAATGATCTAACATTAGGTTATGACCTCCAAATCCTACTCTTTTATTTCCGATCCAATTAACATAAATACTAAACATTTTACAGAATTTTATTAACCTTTGCCATTGTATTGACATCATGGTAATAGAACCGACTCGAAAGATGGTGAACTGGTGTGACAGTAGAAGCATTTATCCTTAAGAACATTAAGAACATCATCATGTCTAAATCAGTAATGTCACCTAGACTTAAGACTACTTCAAAGCAATTAGCAGATATTGCATTGTGGGCTGCGGTAAATTGAAGTAAAAGTACATGTAGGCTAAGATGTCAATCGTAATTAAGTTGTAACAATATAGCAATTATTGTAACATCACATAAACATGTTTTAGTCTAATGAAAATTGTAATGAGGTAAGCACAATCTGATTATCTTTCACATTGCGGAATGATCACAATTGGGTTAACATTGGCACATTGATTCTACAAAGGTCAAAGCATTTCTGATTGTACCTCAGATTGTAGAAGTTGGAAACAGCATGAACACAAGGACAGTATTAGCATTCAATGAACAGTCTGTGATCTACCTTATTATCATAGTTCTGATTTAGGCCAGTAAATACTATACTTGTCCTTATTGACAACAAACAGCAGGCAAACATCTCTGGATATGAGACAGATGTGTACATTTGGCAGTTTATGGTTATGGACAGAGATGAAGGATGCACTCTTGGACCTATATACAAGGGATATACACGATCTGGCTCATATCCTGTGATGTTTGTAGATTCTTCGTTTACAACAACAGAAGAATAGAGTTAATGAAGTACATACAATCAATACTTTGCTGTAAATCTGTGTCAAATGTTTGCAGTAATGGGAAGACATAAGCTGCTGAACAGTCCCAACAAAAAAACTTAAAGTGTGTCAAATAATAGTTTGTTTTAGATAACTGATTACATAACGTCTTCTAAAATGAACTTGAACTAATTATTTATATGATACAGTAAACGCCAACTTCTTTCAGCTGTTCTTGTTGGAACAGAGGTCGCCTCCATGGATCATCATTGTCTACATTTTGATTTGACCAGAGTTTTACAACAAATTTCCTTTCTTAAGCCTTTTTAACTAAGAAATAAACCAACCTGTGCGTCCCCAGCGGCTGGGTTTATATGATACAGTCGACAATTGAGCCAAAAGTTTCTCAGGTGTGTTTTAAGAATGTGTTTATGGAGACATTTTTTCTTCTGTTTGTGTGTTGCAATAAGTTAGCAGCAACCAAACTGTTAATAATAAATGCTCTGTTAAAAACAAAAGAATATAGTTTCCTGTATTAAATACATGATTTACTTAAGGTATAGTATTAAACTGTGGGACATAAGTGATAGATGGTATGGCATCCATAGAACAAAACAGAACAAAAAAAATATCTTTCAGGGACGTACTGAAGAATCGGGGTTTTTTGATAACATTTTAACCTGAGATATTGATCAAGGATGGTAAAAGGACTTTTGTGCAATGCCGAGTTAGGCCACCAGGTGGCGGAGCTGCAGCGTGTGTATTGTTGAGGGGAGCGCGTCAACTCGCCACTCTCATGATGGTTGGTTTGAGGGTGAATATTCAGGCGGCCTGAAATCCTGTCTGTCCCCTCAGCCTTTACGCACTTTTGTGTAAGGACATGTGTTACGTTATCGCAAATGTTTAGGAACTAAACAAGCAACACAAAATGACACTTACAAAAAACAATGGGAATTTTTACTGCTTGTTCCGTTGTCAGTGGCGTTTAATTTCCGTCAAGGTAGCCTAAAAGATAGTGACGATAATGGTGACCTGTGTGTGTGTGTGTGTGTGTGTGTGTGTGTGTGTACCATGTTTTTGTATGTCGTGGGGACTTTTTTGGGCCTTTTTGGTTGTGTGGGGACATTGAGAGGTCCCTATGAGGAGAAATGACTTTATAGATAATGTGCATGTTTCATTTGAGAAACTAAAAGACATAAAAGATTTGGTTACTGAGGTTACGGTTAGGGTTAGGAAAAGCTGTAGAATTATATAAATTTAGTCATTATAAGACTATATGTGACCTGATCTGGCAAAATGAGTCACAGTGAGCCAGAATTCAAAACCATTTTCCAACTGAAAAACTGAGAAAATCACATTTAAAGGACATTCTTTTGTAAGATTTGAGAGCTGCAACTCAACTTAAATAGCCATTTAAGTACATTTTCACAATTATTTCAATGATGAAACTTTGGGAGATTAATTTTGAAGACCTTTTCTTCGGCCCGTATCTAAATAAATAGAACGCCGACTTCCGACTCATTGCGGCAGATCGGGTCACATATGGAATGTTCCCACAGAGACTGAGATAGAGATAGACGTGTGTGTGTGTGTGTGTAAAAGATTTGGTTACTGAGGTTAGGGTTAGTGTTAGAAGAAGCTGTAGAATTATATAAATTTAGTCATTATAGGACTATATGGACTGTTTCCACAGAGACCGAGATAGAGATAGACATTTGTGTGTGTATGTCAGTATGTGTGTGTGTGTGTGTGTGTTTGTGTGTGTGTGTGTGTGTGTGTTTGTGTGTGTGTGTGCGTGTGTGTGTGTGTGCGTGTGTGTGTGTGTAGATTTAAGGTCTATTGGTAGTTGTAAGGACCCCATGAGATATGTGAGAGCTAAAAGGCAAAAAAAACTTCTTATATAGAAGGTTTTTGTTTTATTACAAAAACAAAACAATACAAAGAGTTTTATGGTGACCGAAAGTTTAAGGTGCTTGTGAGGACCCCCAGATCTCTTAAAAACAGGGAAACCTGTGAGAAAATATGCTTTTTAAAGAAAAGTTCCAAAGTTTATGTAAAAAGGTCATTTGAGTGTTTAAAACTAAGTTTTTAAGGGAATTTAAGAGGACCTTACTGCCTCTTAAAAGGATAGAAATGTTCAGGTTTTGTTTCTTTGTAAGGACATTTCAGAAGGAATAAATGCTTTTATAGAAAAGTTGCAGATTTTGTGTGAGGAAAATTAAAAAGGTTTGCTTTTTGTTACAGAGGTTTAGGTAAAGTTAGGGTTAGAATAATTTGCACCTACTGTAGTTTTTAAGGGAGTGAGTGCAAGGACCATACAAAGATAGCAAGACATTATTGTGTGTGTAAAGACTATGGGGGATATTTCATCATCCTAACAAACAGAAAGGTGTGTGTGTTTGACAGAGATAGGCAGAAAGAGAGAGAGACACACACCTGATCCTCACCTGTGTTTGTCCCTTAGGTGAGACAAGCCATAAAAATAGGTCCCGTTACTACATTTCCCAATTATAAAGTTGGAAACTTGCATAGATTATCATGTCATTATATTCTTATCTGTAATCATGTTATATCAATATCACGTCATTCTTTATATTGTACTAGGGAAATAATATAAATAATTTGTACAGTGTTTTTTTGCAACATGTGCAAAACCTGTGTAAATGTTGCCCACAACTGTGGTACTGTACATCAGATGTACAATAAGCTACATGTTTTTACTATATTTAACAGATATCCTAATATAATTGTTAAAGAGGTTTTTAAAATGATGTTTAAAATGGTATTACATGATTTATTGTGATCTGATGAAATCTGGTCCTGTGATGCTTTGGGGAGAATGAGGCCCGGCCTAGTGTTTAAGCCATCCCCCATTGTTTCAGGCTTGTATTAATATGTGTTTGTATGTTGGTGCAGGTGTACAGGTGTGTCCTAAGACAGCAGCGTTTCCATGGCATCACACCCGTGCTGGCCCACGTCATCACGGAAGCAGAGGAGGGCTGCAGGTAACTTAATAAACAAGCTGTTCCAACACAATCACACACATTCATTCAGAAACTTACACACACTCCAGACTCGGAGCACTGAAGCCGCAGACTCACTCGTATCTGACCAACGGAAGAGGCCGAGGCTCATTTTTGACAGTTGACTGCCCAGACCTTACTCATCTGCAAGACTCAGGTAAGATCCCTCAGACACACAGACACACCCAGCTGGAATAGACACACAGTGATAGAGAACAGCCAGTGTGGGACTTAGACAGGCTAAGTGTTGGCTAAGTAGTTGAGTTATGGGGTTTAGATTTATGCAGATGTTTCTTAATATAAAAATGAATTTGCTTGACTTGACTTTAAAATCGCAAAGTTTTGTTTGACAAACTTAAAAATGCATTTATCAACTTTGACAATATGTGTATGTTTGACTATATAAATATATATGCTTCTGATCCAAAATGTATTTCAATCACTGAAAATAAAATTTTCATTGTCTAGTTTGTATTATACACTATATGTGATTGGGGTATATTTAGTCTAATTTTTTTCGGGATTTTGTTTGATTTTTTTAAAAATAATTTGTCCATCTGTAGTTTAACTACAGACCCTGTTTTTACTGGTTGTTGTTGAAAAACTGACTAGTTCAGTGCACCTAAATCCTGACTCATTTTGTCAGTTAGTAGACACGTGGCTACATACACAGAGCTGTTGTGTATTAATACTAATTGTTGCTTTATGTTGGCTTATACTTACTCTCTGTGATAACATTTTTTAGGCAGTGAATGTTGCTTTACACATTTCATGGATTTTTAACCAGTGTTTTAAGATATCACAGAGCGTAGTTTAACTTCTGACTTTGTGTAGTTTAACAGGTGCAGTCACTATGCCCAGCCAGCTAGAGGGAGCCATGGACACCCTGATCCGAGTCTTCTACAACTACTCTGGCAATGATGGTGACAAGTTCAAACTCAACAAGGGGGAACTCAAAGAGCTGCTAAACAGCGAACTCACCGACTTCCTCACAGTAAGCACTTGCACACACACACACACACACACACACGCACAGCCCAAGCCCTTTAGGCAGTGTGGCCGAGTACAAAGCTCCTCACTGTAACCAGGTTCTCCACGCTGACGCCTGTTTGTGCAAACTCTGTGATCTGGCTGCCTGGGTGAAGTGTCAGGAAACAGAGAGATTTCAAACCACATTTTGCTGCGGATTGTCATCTCTTTCAGAGGGAGTGACTGATGCAGCCACAGCAAGTTAACTGCGATCCAATACCAAGTCATTCTATACCTGATACAGACACTTTAAAAAGATACTTTGTGAACATAAAGACAAATATAAATGTTTACTAGTATAAAAATAAATCAAGTTTATTTATTATATTCCTCTAATGTTTAACTTTTTAACACGAATAATATTTTCAGTATTGCGTCTGTAAAGCTTCTGTTTTATTGTTCTATCTGAAAGAGAGCAGCACAGATCAGTGGTGTTCTGCTGCTAGACATTATTTCCCTTTTTTCTCCTGCATCCTTTTAACCATTTTTCTTGCTGCAACTGAACAATGCTCAAGACAACGTTTCTGTTTTCCTGCTTGTTCAAATGTATTTTCCTGCGTCCTAGCATTCAGAACAGCTATCAGTATTTTTATGTGAAGATAAAGATTATTTATCATTTAACATGTAGTAACAGTGCTAGCACAGAATTCCAGAGCAGCATGGCACATACACATACCCCATAGCACAGCATGATCACCTACTTTATACCACCTGAACTCAAACGAAGACGCAAAACCTTGCTCATTCATCAAACCAAAGCTCACAGCTGCTCTCTTGAAACAGCCGCTCGCCCCTCGCTCTGCCCCAAAGGAGAAAGTGTTTATGGAAATTTGGTTCGAGCTTATTATGTTCTTTCTCACATCTGATTATTTAGTGTTCAACACTTGGAAAGGGCTTCGGAAATAATGCATCATGAAATGGCGATGGATCAGGCGAGGTCGGTGTAAATGGAAAAATGGAAAATAGAGGGGAAAAAAGAGAAGAATTTATAAGCATATTGCGAACTGCCACAAGTAATTTATTCTTCTCTAAATAAACACATTAAAGCATAAATCTCCCTTATTAACTGCTCACTGAACCATGATTAATCTGTGCTTTTTTCCCCAAAAGCCTACAAACATTATAGAAACATGAAGAGACTGGTGTGTGCGCTTCTTGCATGTTGATTATCAGTGATATGCATTGTGAGATGCTGAACTTTTCCACTTATTTACATATTTTCTCGTTAATTTGTGTCTGGGGTGGAGAGGCGGTCAGGGCGGATCAGTGGCAGAGCTGCACATTTCAGCACATTAATTCAGTCAGAAGGAAACAGCAGAAATGAGCTTAGAGGACATAGTGTTGGGTTATAGGTTAGAGTGTGCTTGAATAGTCTAATATCGTGCAAGATTTCCATTTCTAATCTACAAGAGTTTTGCTCAGTCTTTTCATTTATCTCTCCTTTCTGTCTCTGTCTTTCTCTTCATCTCCTCCCTTAGTCCCACCTCTGTACTAATCTGCTCTCCTTCTGTCGGTCTAACTGATATCTGAGTGAGTGTTTGTTTTGTGTGTGTGCTGATTTAAGACTAAAAGTAATGCCTTGCCTCCTCTGTGAGATCTTATCAGGCGCCTCAGCTGTGTATCTCTGCGTGAGACTGAAACAACTAGACGGGAACAGAGACAGGAGGAGATGGAGAGCGAATGAAAGATAGAGAAGGGGTTGGATGAGAGCGGTCGATTTTGGCTCCAGGTTATTAATGAGCAGTAGACGTTGGCTGTGTCCCAAACCGCAGTATGTTAAAGCAAGTCACGTTCACATCTTGCTATCTTTTCTTTGATTCCCATAATGAATAGACCTAACCCTATCTTCTGTCACTAAAAGACAATTTGTACATCTTTTATCTTCTCAAATAAAACCGGCAAATTTGCCTATTAAATCAGATTTCCCATTAGAGGGCCTGTCTCTGTACATACAAAACTGTCCTCAAGAAGCAACAAAAAATTTGACATCTCAGGTTTTGTTATCTTTTAGGGAACAATAAGGTCCTCACAACCATCAAATTCTTTTCTGGTTATTGGAGAGCAGTGTTGCAGGTCAGTGGTTTGCAGGTTTATGTGGTGATAAGGTGAAGATTGCACAATAGATAGCATGGGATTGGCCGAAGAGAGGAAATGTATCCACACCTAAAACAATATGATGCACACACACAAACACAGACACACAACATATGACACCATGAAAGGTATTGTCTTCTAAATAGACAAGACAGAAAGTGGTTTTTTTTTCATTGCAGCAGTTGTTCATAATGGCAGTTGGTTAGTTAGTTCATCCTGTGATCGGAAGATTGCCAGTTCAAATCCCGGACCAGTAAAGGTACCACTGAGGTACTCGTGGGTAAGGTACCATCCCCAAGCATGGTACCATCCCCATGTCAGCTGCCCACTGCTCCTACACGGATGGGTCAAATGCAAAGGTCACATTTGGTTGTGGAGCACGGTGTGCTGTGCTGTGTTACAAATAATCACTCACTTTCACTCATAATGAAGTTGTTGATATTACTCAACTCTAAGTGTACAGTTAAGTTAAAGTTATGACTTACAAGTTATTTTCAGTTTACATCTTTTTTATTTTGGTATAATAAAAAAATCCTGAATAGGATGAAAAAATTGCAAGCTGTTTATAATGAAATTATTCAGTATACATCTTTCAGATTATTATTATTATACTGGTAGACATTACGCCAGCCATCACTAATTTAAGTGCTTCTTTTTTCTCCTTCAGTCTCAAAAGGACCCGATGCTTGTGGAGAAGATCATGAACGATCTCGACTCCAATAAGGACAACGAGGTCGACTTCAACGAGTTTGTGGTGCTGGTGGCGGCACTGACCGTAGCCTGCAATGACTTCTTCCAGGAATCACAGAAAAAGAAATGAGTGCCTCAGCCTTCAACAGCATGTATAACGCGCTGTAGAGTGGATATAATTATTATAATACATCAGCAAATATTATGATGATGCATAGTCTACCTTCTTGTGCCTCTGGCTCCTCTGGATTGTGGATGACTGTAGCTAAAGTAGATGTGTGGGGGTGTTGCTTCCTAAAACTCAGTGACTTAGTGTTTGGAAAAATCAAATTAATGCAAAATTTTCTCATCCTAACCCTAGTCGAATTTAATTTAACTACGTTATCCAGCAACTAATTCAACATTATGATGATATAGCTCATGCCTTTAATGCAGACGGTCATAAATTTCCTTTACTTTTTAGCAAATTTTATCCTCACAGCCCCAGTCCACAAATTTAAAGAAATCAAGACAGGCAGAACTGATCAGCCTAGAACTAATGGTCACTATTAATTAAAACAATTTAATGACAAAAGAGATTATAAGCCATGTTGACTTACCCTAACTTCTAAATCTAGTCTCCTATAATACTTAATTTAATTAAAGCTATTTTGAGATGATAAAACAAAAGTGATATTTTTGTGTGGATTCATGCTTTTCCCAGTTTACAATTACGATATAGCTTTAAAGTGGACTTAACATTATGTAGTTAATACATCTCTAATATATTAGGTCCAACAAGGTCAACAGATTTGCTTGATATTGAACTGAGAGGCACTAAGTCGCTGGGCTCAGGAGTTGCCTTATTATACGTAAATCAATATAATGTAGCATGCTGTATACCGCATTTATGAGTCTCAATAAACGTTCTTCTACTGTAACCGTCTGTGCCTTGATGTTTGTGATCAGTAAAAGATATTGTATTGCAATAATATAGTAAAAACCTAAAATAATAATTTCTATGTATAACAAGCAGCAATTTTTTTTAAAAAATGTCGTAAATGTTTTTTGTGATCAGAAGGTTGCCGGTACCACTGAGGTACTCACAAGCAAGGTAATGTCACTGCGCCCCGGCTGCCCATGTCAGCTGTCCACTCCTCCTTCACAGATGAGTCAAATGCAGAGGTTAAATTTTGTTGAGGTGCACTGTGTTCTGTGGTGTGTTCACAATGTCAAATAATTATTCACTTTCACATTTCTACCCCTTGCACCTGCAATATTCTATACAGTGCAAGCTTTGTTACAGTGAAAAAAAGTATAAAAATTCAGTATTGACTTCTTGTTCAATTCTAGCTTCAAGTCTGAAGGAACTGTGTGCAAAAAAGCAACCTCAAATCCAAGCAAGAAAAGCTTTTTTCCACCTTCTAAGTTTCTGACAGCCTCTAATACACTCTCTATGTCAACATTATTTCCTTAACAAGATGAACACGGTGCTGTTGTCACAATGTATTAGAATGGGCAGTTTTGTTATGGCAGACGTTACATAATGACCGCCGCTTGCACAATTAAATCAAAGAAAGGACACTTGCGAAGTACAAGACAGTCATTACTGTTCCATTATCTTTATAGTTCATTACAGCTCTTACAAGCATTGCTGTTATAATTAGTGTAAAGCAATCTGATCTTTTCAGTCCAGACTCTCTCTACGTCTAGAGACGCTCTGGGGATTACGTCTGAGGGAGACGCTGGGGACAGTGGCTATTTTTGGGCCACGTTTGGGCCTATTCTCTCCTGGCTCCAGACCTCCTGAGACCTCATTATCAATTACACACACTTCCTTCTCACCTGCCGTATAGTTCTCACAAACACATTCATTCATTTACTACTTGACAGATTTGTACGCCGCACTTGAATTTAGCATATTATAAATAGCACGTTAGTTGACGAGATTAGAGATTATTTTTGTGCTGGTTGTGGATGTTAGTGGGCAAACACATGAGCAGCACTTATTAAGCACTCTTATTAAGCAGTGCTGCTTGCACCATCAGGCCGAGGTGATACTTGAAGTTGATGATTAGAGTCCTGGGTGTGTGTGAGGGTGTAATTAACGTCAGAGGTGGAGAAGAATAACGATGAATAACGATGTGAGACTTAACAACCTGACAGGCCCCAACATCTCGAGGATGCTGTGCTTTACTTTAGTAGGACCCAGTGCATCAGTGCATACCTCTTCTTCTTGTACTACTTGTTCTTCTTCTTGTACTTGTTCAACTTCTTTTTCACAAGCTACCTTTTGCCAAGCTCTTCTCATCCAATTTCTTTTTAGGAATTTTATTTTCAAATTGCTATCATTATATGTTGTTAAATATGTTCCTATATTTAACTTTCAGGCCCATAAATGAGCGGTTGTATAATCTTTCATACTGGCTAAGGGTGAATTTACACTGAATGATTCTTTCCTGATTTTAGTCCGGATTGCTCGACCGGTTGCATTTTAGCATCATTTTGCACAGAGTGTCCACTTCATGTGTCAGCTCTCCTCTCAATGAGATAACGGATTAACTTATGTTGCGTTCAAATGTTTGGCCTGATCTTTAGCGGTGTGAACAGAGGATCAAAGATAATCTCGTCAAATGATACGATAAGAACTGATAAGAAAATAAACTAGGATTGCTGATGATGAGCCTTAAAGGGCAATTTAAAATAATTACAATTATTAATATATTGTGGATATTTGTGCTGAATTTAACACTTTGAGCTAGGCTATTATATTTCCACAAATTACTGTATTCATTTTTGTGTCTGTGTAGGTTATAGGTTTGCCTGTAAGAACGGAACAATGATTATTCAATTAATTTACCCCAATAAAGCATGGGCATCACACTAACAAACAATCAAACTCCTAAACAGATTTTTTGAAATCAGGACTAATGAGAATGATGACAATGAATCAGAAATACAGTCTGAAGTCATAAGGTTGATACTTGGATCAAAACCAAACTAAGATGTGAGGTGTGAATGGAAAGGCACTTTTCACTTGATTGGCTTATTATATTTTACATACAATGGCTTATTATATTTTATATTTTATTTAAAAGGCCTAAGGCAAACACAAATTAATTGATGTCAAGTGGGCAGAAGTTGATTTTTTAAAAATGTGACTGTATTAAATTGTTTGGTATAACATTTGATCACTGTCATTCTTGACTGTCATTTTTTTAAACCATACTTTTCTCTGTTTGTGATGGTTGCTTTGGGTGAGCTGGTACAAATTTGCGAGGTGTAAACCGCTGAAGGACAGTCGTGCGATGGTAGTGCGTCTGGAGGTCAGATCGTGCTCGGGCCTCGCTGCACTGATGTAATGACACGACCTCATTTCCAGAAGCTGCCAATCATAAAAGCCTGTTTTTCCCTCCCTCCCTGAAGGACGGAGCAATGTCTTGATACCGGAGCGTGACAGAGAAACCAAACAGGGGCTGGTGATGGACTGTCAGCATGACTTTGGCTATTTCTGCCTTGTCCTATGCTGGAGAACCGACGCACACCTCGGCTGCTTTGAGGAACCTGCTTCAGCGGGAGCTATATATAAACGATAATGAGAGAATCTCTTGACTCTGTAATTGATAGCGTTGTCATAATGACCTCTAATCACGTTCATTTGGTTTGAGCGAGCAGTGCGTCTGTCTTTTGCTTTTCTCTCCCTCTCTGAAGAATAGAGACGGGCTCTCATTTGGAAATCGCTTGCAATTGCATGCTCACGATTTTGATATTAGCTCATTAATGAGACAAAAATTGCATGTAAATGCAATCAGGCCTTGTTTATTGAACAAAGATGGGTGTTTTTTTCCATGGGAGACTGCTTATGAGATGCAAATACAGCTTTATTGCAAATGTAAAAGCTGAATAAAAAGCAACTAGTTGTTTTTTTTACCTAAACCCAAAAGTTTTAGTGCTTAACGTTCAAAAAGAAGTTTTGTCGGGGTTTCCTAAAAAAAACACTCTACAAAGAAGCTAATGTTTTGCACAAACATGGACACATTAAAATTAGTGTAAGTGTGCTCTTCAGCAGATGTAGATTTTTTCCTTGGCTAGGAATAAATCTTACATAAGAAAATACTGGTGAATATCTGAACCTTTGTAAAACTACGGAAGTGGGTTTAAAGAACAAATTTTGTCTTTGAGTACAGTTGGTGAATGAGGCTCTCAGGAAAATGTTGCCTCCCTTTTAACCAGCATCATCATCATTTCCATCATCCCCCTAACATGCTTATTGAAAGCTGGAAAGCAACAAAAAAGAAATGAAGATGTAGATCAATAAGTAATTATAATGTCTGAGTTGAGCATGAGATGAGATTGAAATCAGACTAAGGCCCTCAAGTGCTCTCATTAGTTTTTATCCTCTCTGGAATGAAGGTTTCTGATGTGAAAAACTGTAAAAAGATTTGAAAATGACATCAAGATGCAGGACACAGACAATACCAGAACTAAAGCTTGAAATATTCCCTCAAAAAAAGCTCACTTGGGTGGTACTATTGTCGCATAGATTTGCATTTAGATTTGCATGTGGTCGCTTTAAATCAGAAGTACTTTTCCTTTTACTTGCACTTAAGATTGTACTCCTCTTTTTGGCTGTGATTTCTCCTTTTGAAGTACATGTGATTGTGTTCAGGCTGAGAGATTTGCGTTTGGTTCTGGGTGGCAGTTTGTTTTGTGAATGTGTGGTCGGGTTGTTTTTTTTCTCTTTGCAGGAAGGGGCGGTGGTGCATTGTGGCTGGAGCTGCCCCGATATCTGTGGGCAGGAGAGATACGGGATGCGGCTGACAGGCCCATATTGGAAGGTGTGCGATAACAAGTTTGCTTTTCTTTAGCGTCGCTACAGCTAATGCTGAGCTCCCATTAACATCCGCCAGCTCTTGGTTCAAGTCTTTGTGCTTGTGTGTGTTTTGTGTCTATGTGTGTGTGTGTTCATGTATTTAGCTTTTAGTGGCAACCAGGATGGTAGGAAATGGACCATAAACACTGCAGTGTGTGTGTGTGTGTGTGTGTGTTTGTGTGTGAATGACTTACTACCTGTTTAAACAGACAGAGTGACAGTGAAAGAGGAAGAGGAGACTAGATAGAACTGTATTGTTACTCTCTGCCACTTTTTGTCCTCAATCTTAACCTGCCATGCATTAGAGGATAAGAAGGACAGAGTACGTGTGTGTATGTGTGATTGAGAGAGAGAGAGAGAGAGAGAGAGGGAGAGAGAGAGAGTCGTCAGAAAGTGAAGAGTAAAAGTGAGTAAGGAGAGTGAGAATGAGATGGAGAGGGAGTGTGTAATAGAGGTGTAAACCTTCACTGGTTTCACGATGCAATTCAATTACAATTATTAGGTCAATGATTCGATTCGGTGCGATATCTTGATGCATCTCAATCCATTACGATGCATGCTATAAATTTTTCTACATTACTTCACCTTGCATGTAGATCTGTCAGCCATAGCCACTTTCAGGATGTTCTTTTTAACTTGAATTTTTATGCCATAGCCAGAGAATCACCAAGCAATGTCATGAGATAATTCAGGGGTTTTCAACTGCTTTTGTCCCAGGGACCACCACTCACACTAAGCAGTTTGAGTGTGAAAGGGATTTTTTAAATTACTTTTTAGATGTTTGTATTAAATTCATTATTTATAAAGATTCCGAAATCATCTGGAAGTCATTTTCAAGCCACAATCTTTAGAAAAATGATTTAAGTAGTGAAAGTAGATTGCATGTCACAGACCACCTGCAATGCCGCCGTGGACCACTAGTGGTTAGCGGACCTTCGGTTAAAAACCTCAGTTATAATCGATTATGGTCTGCCGTGCACACAATGCAGAATTGTCCACGTCTGCATCGCGATGCATTGATTATGTGATTAATTTCAACGCCCCTAGTGTGTAAGTCAGAGAGTGAGAGACAGAAAAAGAAAAGGAGAGAGAGGGACGAAGAGTGTAAGCCAGGAAACGAGAGTATGTACATCAGAGACAGATAAAAAGAGTGTTAGTTATAGAGAAAAAGAGAGCATGTGTGTAAGCCAGAGAGAGATAGAAAGATGGAGTGTGTTTGAGTCACTCAGTGTAAGACAAAAGGTATAAGTGTCAGCGAGAGGTAAAGAAAAAAGTGTACATCAGATAGAGATAGAAAGGAAGCGAACATCAGAAAGAAAGAGTGTGGTAGTGAATGTATGTCAGACAGAGAGAGAAAGTGAGATAAAGTCAATGAGAGAGAGAGTGAAAGTCAGAGAGCGATAGAGAGATTGAAACAGAGAGAGGGTGAAAAAGTCAAAAATAAAAGTTGCCCCGGTCTGAATTGGAAGAATTCCCGAGTCAAGCGTGTGTGAGGCGAGTTCCGTTTGAGGTGAGTGTCAGTAAGGAACGCAGGAACAGAAGAAGGAAATAACGAAAGAGAGAGGGTGACAAAGGGCTGGAGGGTGCATGTCTTGGCTATATCAGCTGAATGTACACCATCCATTTTCTTTGCTGTTTCGGGAGGATTGCCACCGTTCCACACCACCGGCCCAATCATCAGTCTTCAGTGTGATTTATCAGAGAGAAAAACACTGTGCCTCTTCCTCTTATCTCTCCACACACCTTCCGTCCATCCATCCATCCATCCATCCGTCTGTTCCTTCCGTCACTCCCGCTGTCCCCGCTCCTCATTAGGGGCGAGTGAAACAGTGGGGGTGGGCGAATATGGGGAGTAGGGGCGAATTCGTCCATCTCGCCATCTGTCTTTTTCTCATGTAAACACACACGCTTGTAGTTGTAAGGTCTGGATATCACAAATACATCACTGTTCTTGCACTGGCAGCATATTTTCAATTTTGAGAACAGCGTTGAGATTGTCAATGTCACTTCTCTCTTGCTTGCCAATCAAAATCGAGGAAGGGGCAGGGCAGGCAAATAACGCAAAAAGCTACAATTATGTAATCTAATGCCTAATCGGTGGTACTCTACCAGTTATTTTCTTGCACGGTTTGTATTGCACCCAGTCTGGAAGACAATACTCTTTCAAACACTGCCGCTAGTGCCAAGATGTGATTTCTCTTCTTTGTAAAGATAATGTCATTTATTTTGGCCAAACTACCAATCTCAAAGGAGCACGTTATAATGTTTACATGAAATAGGAACAAACACAGAAGTACCTGATGATGCTTTTTGAGACGCACCAATTAAGCACTTTGGAAGTGAGGTTTTGACCGCTATCAGTGCATAAAAGGCATTTGGTGGACACAGGCCCTAATTGGCAACTCAAAATTGGCAAATTGGTGATTGTGTATTCTCTGCAGTGTATCGGGCCCATAGTTCCCGGTATAGGCTCCAGTCTCACCAAAATCACTCAGTGCAAAAGTCCAAAAGTGCAGACACAGAACCCGGAAGTGAGGAGCAAGCTAACAGGGAAGGCTAAGGCTAACCCGAAGAGACATGAGGGGTAAACACCACAACAACACACCAAAAGTGAACCCAGAGAGCCAGAGAAACAAAACAGATACTTATCTGGGTTCACTGTGGCTCTGTCCCGTCTAAGTCGGGCGGGACCATGACAGGGATCAATATGTCACCGTATAAAACTTGTTTTTTTTTTGTCCTATCCAAAAACATGAATAACCTGGCTCACATGAAAGCATAAAGAACAAAAATAACATTGCTGTCCATTGTATATTTTATTCTAACTGCTTTCCTTCTGGAGAGGGAAAAGAGAAAAGAGGTATAAAAATACTGTTTTAATCCTAAAAGAATCAGTAATTTAAGTGTTTCAGTAAGAAATTATTTCCTGTTTTTATTAGTGTTTTTAAAGTAAATTCTGTGTTGTTTTTACTTACCTGAACCATGGATGGTCAAGAGCATATATTTACATTTTCATTTGCAAAGAGTTGAAAATTCAGTCTTGAGTCAAAACAACTAAATAACTGAACATTTTTCTTGGTTCGGCTTGGTTACGATATAAACACCACAGACTTGGCTGTATGACTGTATTGTGATATTCTGGATAGTGTTTTTTGAGAAGACTTTGAGGTAATTTGTGGATACAAGTGTGCAAGTTGTTTACTCAGACGAGTGGGCTGGAAAAACAGAATCCAGTTGTAATCAAAGACAGTCTTCCCAATAGGAACACAGCAAAGGAAAAGTCATGAAACTTAACAAATCTCTACTGATTTAGGCTTTATGTTCTGCTGTGTAGGATTTTTATGCTGCCTTACAAATAATACTCTGTAATAATCTGAGGCCTATTATACTTGAATCTTGAATCTTGAAATAATACTCTGTAATAATCTGAGGCCTATTATACTAAAATGCAAAGATATCTTTTTAAAAAGTTCTTCCAGGTTTGAGCCCTGCTGCACATCCCTGTGTGGTGCCTTGACAGTGAGTACCTTTCCCCCAATGCTATGAGCTTTCAGCTGATATTTTATTGGTCAAAAGCATTTTATGTTGCTTTAAAATAGAAATGGGTTAACAATGCCTTATTTTAAGACTTCCACTAGGCAAAGTCTGGCAAAAAGTAATTTAATACTCAAACAATGTGGATGGGAGTCAGGGAAAATGACCACTACACTGGCCTCAAACTAGCAAAATCGCATTGATGGAGTCCACAGTGTGTGTTATGACGCTTCAGTACCCTTTTAGAAATTAATATCAGAAATGAACTTGCCTAAAGCTGAGGATCAGAGGTGCTGAGTTCTGGGAAAGTTCACAGATTTTAGATTTTGATGTTTTTAAGGGCAGCTTAGGGTCAGGTCTGGCCAACTGAGCTGGACACTAACTACAAAGTTTCTCCTGTAATTTTGGGTTAATTTGCCTGAAAAATTACATATTGGTGATTATCTTGGCTAACAGCAGAAACGATTTTCATTCTTTCATTCATTATCCAAACCAGGTTTGTGGCGAGGACTGGAGCCTATCCTGAAAACTATGGGAACAAGCCCGGGGAACAACCTTCTGCAGGCACCAACACACCGCAGGGAACACACACAATCACATTATCAGACACACCTTATGAGGCCAATTTAGAATACCCAATTAACGTATATTGCATGACTGTGGGAGGAAACCCACACGAAAATGGAGAGAGCATGCGAACTCCACACAGAAAGGCCTCGCAGCCGACCCAGGGATCGAACCCAGGACCTGCTCGCTGCATGGCACCAGCACTAACCACTGCACCACCGCACTGCCTTTTGATATTAATATTTATATTTTTTTACATGCAAATTTGATTGAATTGCCAAAGGGGGAGAGAAAACATTTTAGAAGCACTCGAATGGAATCAGTGGGTGGGCAACACAAAGCAAGACAAGTTTCCTTTTCAGATTTTGTGTGTGTGTGTGTCGGGGGTGTGACTGACCTGCATCACTGTCCGGAGCAGGTGACGGTGGTGGTGGTGATGATGAGTATGACGATGAAGGTGACGTGCGTCTCTGCAGGGACGAGCCCTCGGGGCCTCCGGCTGTGTCAAGTGCCCCACGTCTGCCCAGATCAGCCCTGCTGCTATTCACACCCTCGCAGTCTGGCACAGGAGGGGCACGACTTAGATTATCACCCATGTCCGACACGTGAGGAGGCTCACGCATGTGGTTGTGTGTGTGCGTCTGTATGCCTGTGTGTATGTGCATGTGTGTGTTTGTGTAGTGCTCATCCTACCGATGCTGTCTGTTTGTGGAAACAAAGCTTGTCTCGTCATGCTGCCTTCACACACCGCAGGGCTTTGTGTGTGTGTGTGTTGTGGGAGCTTTGCTTCACTAAGGACTCTCATTCATTTATGCAAGATTGACTGGTCACGCACACAATCTCATAGAGCAGTGACGCAAACTGTGACATCACTTGCCACGCACACACACACACACACACTCACACACACTTCAGGTTGATTTCAGCTTTCGTTGGGGTGTTTTGTTTTTTGCTGACACTGTCTCCTACACATGAACTGTGCAAGTCTTTCGTAACAACAGTCTCACTGTTGATACTGGAACTTTGCCGTTATTTATTTTTGTGGGCAAAATTGTGATTTTGACATACTTTTAAAGCTTTAAGAACAGCTTAGTAAACTCCAGAAGCACATGGGATTTCTAACTCTACTTATGATGTCTTAGAAGGAAAGCACAACTTGTAAACATGATTCAAGTACTACATTACTACAGTACTACAATAAAGTACTTCCGTATAAAAAAGGAAAAGAAACATGGAGAGACTATGGTCTACGTGACATAATGTTTTGAAGTTTAGCTGTATTAAAGGTGGTTGTCCTCATTTGTGTTTCACAGAGTATAGCACTAAGGTATATGGGACTCCCAGGCTTTAGTGCTTAGGTCCAGGGTACTCCTAGAGTTTCATACGGCATAAAGATAAGGTCAAGGGGTTTTGTGGAGAACAGCACTATGGTCTACGGCACACCCAGGGTTTAGGGTTGACATCCAAGTCAAAGTCAAGTCAAAGTCAAAGTAAACTTTGTCAATATTAAAGAATTGTCATTTACGTTAGCAGCATAACCATAAATTGATCCATCTACAGCAATCCTGGGAACCCATCCAAGAAGCATGATTGTGCTGTATCACATGTGGTATGCTATAATGTATTCACATGTTTTTTTCCAGTAGATAGCAACAGAGGACTTGAGGTACTTTTATGAATTACATCGTAAGTGTTATGCACAAAAGTCCCTGGCATATATTTAGAGATTGGAGACACAGCAGTAGTGTGCCCACGATTCGGTACGTATGACGTTTTTTGGGTTACAGTAATGGTGCGGTTTCGGTATATTAATGTTATCTCAGCTCTAACATCCAGTAGGTTCAAATTATGATTCACTTTGTGAATCAATTCATGATTTGATTCGGAATTGTATTGCATGTGTTGCATTGAACTATATGTGGTCCTAAAAAGGCCATGACAGGCCGACCAGATTTAGTACTAAAAACAATGTTCATGGACGTCCGGTGCTCGGTGGGTCATACCACAGTCCGTAGTGTAGATCTGCACAGGGTTGATGTTGTGCGCTCACAGTGCTGAAAGACAGTGCTGAACTGGACGGAGCATCATGAGCGCTCGTCTTGAGGCTTTGCCATCTTGGAGCGCTGCTGATGCATTGGACTCGCGGCTCAGCGGGTTTGAGATGATCTGCTAAACTGGAACGAAGTCAGAACATTCTGGAGCCAGGGGCCAACTTTCCACCGTCGCTGTGTGTGGGGTGATGCTGCTGCACCCAGAGGGTCACCATCAGAACTGCAGTAGCCAACGTAAACCCAATTTTTTGGCTACTGAGTGTTTTGTTCAGACGTGAAGTTGTATGCGTGTTCATTGTGCTTATACGATGTTTACTTCCCACTAAAGCCCATAAGTATGCTCGCAAGAGCTATGATTTTTTTAAAACTATGATTGTGAAATTGTACAGAGCCTCTACTTTCAGTTATTGATCATAACCTTCAGATGTTTTGCTGTTTCACGTCCACACGCATTTGCCTGTGCGTAGCATGAAACTCATGCTTATTGTTTTTTTTTCCATTAGTCTCTTGACACATTTTCAGAAAATGATTACTGGTATTTACCTATGGAGTGTGATTGTGATGACTGTGTCTGCAATTGCATTATTACCCTTGAATAGCTCATGGAATTTATACCCCTGTACTTTAGACCAGGTTGGTGCTATATGCTATGTGCATGCAGCATGCAACTAGACATTGTTACGCCATTTTAAAGCACGATTTAAATTGAATTCTGAAGGAAATGACAATTTCATGATTTAAAAAAAATTAAAACGTTCTTCATCACCACTTGACCATTAAGCTGCAGCCTAAAATGCCTGATTTTATGGCAGTTTTTCTAAAAAACTGCAGTTGAAAGTTGCGCAAGCAGTCTACATGGCCTCCACCTTCCCATAATAAAATATAATTCTAGACTTCTCAAGGGCCCTCCCCCCACTTGGGGCTCTGTTAAGTCAGTCCCACTTTTCACCTGACTATGACGCCCTTGCTTCTGGGACTGATATTATAATGAAATTATTGTATGTGAACATTAATACACGTCATAAGCGCACAGTCATGTATGCACAAAAAACATCTTGTGTGTATGCAAAAACATTTTTGCATGCACTTAAAAACATGTCATGTTCACACAAAAGCATTTCATGGCCCCACAAAAACATATCACACATCTTTTAAAAAAATTTCCCTCTCATGTGTAAATATCTAAAGCTTGGGCATAAACATCTTGCAATAGCGTCTTATGCATGCACATAAACATCTCATGTGCAGATGAATACATCTTGTGTGCACATAAAAATGAAAACTTCTCATGCTCATGCAAAACATCAGCTTGCGCAAAAGCATCTCATGCGCATGTGTAAACATCTCTTGTGCATGCATTATTTTTCTGGTGCGTTTATACTATCTGTCAGATAGAGATTCAGAGATTAGTATTAATTTTAAGTGTAATATTAGCAATGTTATTTCTGGGTTGTAAAGACATCTGTAATGGTTGTATATTCTATATGTTTCACCTTTGAATCCCATATTATAAAGAAAAAGAAAACAAATCTACTGAGGCTTCAAAGCGCTGTTCCATTACCTTCTACCTATGGTGAGTCATGCAGCAAACTGCTCAGAAGCAGAGTCTCCATCCAGCGATAACATCCCTAACCAGCACCCCGCTCTGAAGCTCCACATGCATGCTGAGATATGTGTACACACACACACACACACACAGCTCAGACTGATAACAATGGCAAGAGAGCTCACTAGCAAGGACATCCCTGGCAGGAGAACAGAGGCAGTGGATAATGACCTTCAGGATGTGGACTGCATGTATGGGAACAAAGCATGTTGGGAAAGTATATATCTATACACAGTGTGTGTATAAAAGAGAGAACATCTTATAGTAGATTCACCATTTTGAGAAACTCACCTCCAACGTTTTACTCAGCAGACTTCACTGGTGCAATCATTTCAAGTGTTCCAATACTCTGAATAGAAAATAAATCTCCTTTTGAAAATCAGAAATGTGTGAGACGGCCACATTCGTCTGTAGATGTGATAAAAGTCCAAAGCCAAGTTCTTCTGTCATGTTTCTTTGACCCTTGCTGTTGGTAGGTACCGTAGCTATGGCACAGTGGAAAACAGCGGAATGGTATGAGGCAATAAGACAACTTTGCTGTAAATCGTTCTTTCATTGACCACAAATTAATGACATTCTAACACTGTAATGTAAAAATGTACTGAAAAAAAAAGTTAACAAATTTAATTTTTTTCACTTTATATAAACCAATTTTGTGATTGCTGGAAAAAAATATTTTTATAGCAATTGTTTGCCTGAAGGAATGACTAAGTTGTGATTAGTGAAATCCAGTTTCTCTTTGTAAAGGTCCCAAGAGTCTGGCACACGGCTGGGCTGATTTAAAGGACAGAGTAATTTACACCCCCCCTGAGTAATTAGTATTGGCCATAACTGGGTTTTGTTAACGAAATCAGATAAAAGTGTAACTTTTCCTCATATAGTAAAAAACACGAAGTTAGTAGGTGCATGTTACCGTGTCTGGAGGGTAAAGTCATTACTTTTCTATGATTAACTTTCTATTTGCTTTTGCGAACACCACGGCCGTGCGGCGCCTCGGAGTAAACCACTTATCTGAAATTATAGAGGCTGAATTTAGAGCGGCTACCCACAATGCCGTTCAGCCCAGCCGCGGTTTCATGGTGCGGATGACATCATTAACCTCCAGGTAGCGTGCTGGCGCTTATTGAGGGCTTCTGGAAAACAGGAAACGGCTTATTAACCTAATCACACACAACAACAGCCTCTTTTCTTCACCTGCTCTTTGTTTCTTTCCCCCCCGTGAACCGAGCGTCTCCCCGTATCTCTGCCTTCATGTGAATTATGACACTGTCATGCGGAAGAAAAATTAAAGCCGAACTGAATTTGGTTCGGCTTTCTCATAAAACGACCTTAAAAGTAGCTGTGCCTTTGAGATAAACATTGCGTTCGTATGAAATATGAAAGCTTTGCTGTGCGGTTTCAGCCCCGCGTATTTGGCCCGGGTTGAAATAGTTTTGCAAATATTTTTCTGATCTCTAGAGACAAGAAAGGTTAACATTTTTGCATTACAGCTTTGATGCTTAGAGTTATTTTTTACTCCGATTTTATACTCTTATGCACTGAGAAAATCCAGAAGCAGTCAGTTTAGTAAAGTCTCAAGCTACATGGAAATTTCTAGAGCACTTGTGCTGTCTGAGATGGAAATGAAAGACATGATTTAAATGCTAAAAAGTGACAAGTGGAAGGGAAATGCATAACGTATGCATAATGTAAAGAATAAGCATTGTGTGCAAGTTTTGTTGAAGTGAAGCAGTTTTAAAGGTGCCTGTCCTTCCTAGTTTTCATGTTTTCTGATCTCTGGAGTGGATGAGATTAAAATGAACCAACAAGAATGAGTTTGGAATTTAAACTTTGATGTTTAGAGTTATTTTCACTTATTGAAGAGATCTGGATTTATTTATTTTGCCATAGTAATATTCATTTATTCATTTTCTAAACTGTTTAAGCCCCCCAGAGCCTATTCCAGGACAACGGATGTGAGGCGAGAACCAGTAGTCATAAAATCTTGATTTAAATATTTGTGCTTATTGAAATTTAGAATTAGAGAACAGAATGGTTTTAATTTTGGCGCCTTTTCATTGGGTGCGTATTTGAACCACGGCATAAAGGTACATTTTTTAAGAGGTACAAACAAAAAGGTAACAATGCTTAAGATACAGTACTCATACACTGATAGGGTACACCTGGAGCAACAAAGCATTTGTATCTTTTAAGGTCTATTACTGTATCTTGGTTTCTTAGTGTGGAGATTTGTTTCTTGGAACCATTTTCCAAGAAAAAACAAAACCCTCAATGTCTCACTCATTTTCCCCAGTGATCTTCCCTCAGTGATTCCTACCCTAACCTCAGAGGTCCTTCTCAGATATCATTTTGAACCTTGTCTTCACAATTAGCACACGAAGCTGATTGTGGACTAACTCTCTGAATCATGACTGTATGTCTTAGACAGCACCTGAGAGAGATTAGTGAACTTCACTGAGGGAGTTCATCAGTGATGACAGCTGTTGTAAAGCCTGACAATAATATCAGATATGCATTCATGATGCAACTCTCCCTCTCTCTGTCTGTCTGTCTCTCTCTCTCTCTCTCTCTCTCTTCCTTCATCTGTCTTCCTTATAGGCCCATGTGAAGCATGTGTTAAGGTAGAGTCATTTCCGACGCTGGCTGATTTTTTTCCATTGCCACTCACAGCGGGGAACTAGCGCAGCTGTGCTTACTTCTCAGTCTGCTCCACAGGGAATTTCAGATCGTTATCAATTATCTCGCTAAAGTCTCTGCGGAGCACGCGTGGATCCAACCGGGGTGATGCACGTCATGACCTTTAATCAAGCACCAAGCCATGTGTGTCATTATGGCGCTCTGCGTCTTCGTGCCTCGATCTACAGGCCATCTTAAGTTAAAAACCTGGATTACTTTTCCCAGCGCTCATCCGAAAATTAATTTACGATGCAACATGTTACAACTTCTTATGCAAGCAATGGCAGATATTTAACTGTTTCTCCTTTTAAACTTCATGAATGTACACAACACTATCTAACACAAGACAACTACACTCTGCACTTGGTGGAGACATAGTTCAAACAGCCATAGTTTATAAAAATGTCTGAAATGTCTGAAGTACTTAAATGATAAACTCCTTAGACTACTGAGCACACACTCTGAAATTGATAGATGATTGTGGGAAGACTTATGTGTTCTGACCAACACAATATGGGCTGTTGCATTCTTGAAAAGACTGGAAATTCTGTCCACTGACTTTAAAGACATGACAAATAAGGACCGCCGCCCGGGATAGGCTCCGGTCCCCCTACAATCCCAGTTGGGATTAAGCGGCTCGGATAATGAATGAATGAATGAATGAATGACAGCCTTCATGTAAATGTAGTGCAGTCAAAATATTTTGTGATTGATTATTTGTCCTTTTGAACACACCACAGTCACGCACAACACACAGTGTACCACAATGAAATGTGACCTTGACATCTGCACTGCAAAAAATAAAAATCTGTGTAATTCAAGTGTAATTGACTTGAATTCAGCATTTTAATCTTGTTACACCATTTTTTGGATTTATTTTCTTGGTAAGACTGAATATTGTTTAGATTATTTGACTTGTTTCTAGAAAATTTATCTTGAGTTATCCTACCTAGGTAATACAACTAATTTTGAGCAGTTTTTTCTTAAAGCAACCTACATTGGTAAAGGAGTTGTGGTAGACTGTAAGTATATTTTTACTTGTTTCAAGAGAATTGGAGAAAAAACTAGTATATTCTGCTTAATTTAAGTTGTGTATGCTTAGTCTTTGAGTATTTTTTTCTTGTTTTAAGAAATCTTAGCAAGTGCAATTTTCTTGCTGCACTGGCAGATAATTTTGCTTAAAAAAAGTATTTTTTTCCCCAAAAATAGTAAATGTTTTCTTATTTTTAAAAAGTTTATTTTTTGCAGTGTGACCCATCCATGAAGGAGCAGTGGCCAGCTAACATGGGCATCGTCCAGGGAGCAGTGCTTGGGGACGGTACCTTGTTCATGAGTACCTCAGTGGTACCTTTACCAGTCCCGGGATTTGAACCAGTGACCTTCTGATCATGGGGTGGACACTCTAACCGTTATGCTACCAACCAATATGTGTATATTCAGTATTCAAGTATTTTTACATTTTTATTGTCAACTTCTGTTTTTATATGTGGAATCAACCAATTCTGTCTGTTTGTGTTGTATGTGTGACTAGTAATATCTAACATCTGCAGATTTTTCTATTTAAACAGTGCTTAAAGGGAGCGGTTGGTTTTATTATTAACATTTGTCTGAAAGTATTTAAAGTATTAATCAAACTGAAAGAAAAGATAAGAAAACCCCAGTTTGCTTTGCTCATGCAGACTGATTTTATTACAAAAATTGTTTAATACAAATAAATATAGATAATAACAATTCTTTGTATGTGTGTATACACCCCAATTCACATTACATAACACTTATGCCACTGTGTAGCCCGGCTTGTCATTCATCTCTTTATCAGAATGAGAGTTTGAAAGCAGCAGGGTTAGGAACAGGGGTCAACTGGCCCTGGATTCCCTTTATTCCTCCTCCTCAAATGAATGAATGAAACTGAAAGTACTCACAGTGACATTAGCAATGAGCACAAACACACAATGCTTGTTTATTTCTTTAGTTGGATTTTACAAGCTCATGGTATTTCAAAGAGGAGATAAACGCAAAAGGATGATGTACAAAATAAATACTTTTTTTATGGAAAAAATACAAGTCAGACTAAAAGAGGCTTGGACATTTCCACCTCTGGTTAGCCTGAAACCCAGTGATCAGTGTAAGGACACTCAGAGAGAGAGAGAGAGAGAGAGAGAGAGAGAGAGAGAGAGAGAGAGTGAGAGAGAGAGAGAGAGAGGAGAGAGAGAGAGAGAGAGAGAGAGAGAGACAGTGAGAGAGAGAGAGAGAGAGAGAGAGAGAGAGAGTGACGTAGTGAGCCTTATCCACTTAAACA
Organism: Distichodus sexfasciatus; assembly: GCA_032718565.1. NCBI lineage: Eukaryota > Metazoa > Chordata > Actinopteri > Characiformes > Distichodontidae > Distichodus > Distichodus sexfasciatus. Next base: position 71,826 of record JAVGVS010000342.1, on the reverse strand, counting down.
CAAGTCTTCGATGCTGTTCCCCTTTAGTTTCTGCAGCTCTTGCTGGTCTAATAGACGATATTGGAAACTGACTCGATTCACAAACTTTCCACTAGACACCATTCTCACCACAGTGTTATCACAGCCAACCTTCAGCTGGGCTGAGGGACGAAACATACAGACAAAAACACAATATTTTAGAACCAGGGAAATCGAACTGCACCAATGACTTTATCAGTTTGATATGAGTGTGAATGACAGATAAAGCTCACCTGGTCCATTAAAGGAGTAACAGAGGTCTGCCATTGGGAACATTTTTGAGGTGTCCACTCCATTGCCCCCCAAAAGCTCCACAAAATCTCCCGCTCCAGCACAGCCAGGGACTGATCTCTACATGGGAGAAATGAAATTAAGTCTTGACGCTTGAATAAACTTATGAATTCCTGATTTAGTCACTTAGATCCTATAAGAGGCTAGAGTCCAATGAATTTTACTCAAATTACTAATTAATAATAATTTATCTTTCCTCTATAACAAAGTAAGGATTCTAACAAGTCAAAACAGGGGTGTCTCTGAAGGATCAAAATCATTCACAGAGTTAATGAACAACATAAATATAACACTCCTGATTTATCCCATCAATGGTGGTGTTTTAAGCTTGGAATTGACCTGGGACTGATGTTGATTGATTTCCCAGTGTAAACCGAACAACACGTCTGATTCAGTTGTTGTGTAGCAATTTTTAGAAATATTCCTTCTGAAACCTTGGCCAGAAATTTTATTCAGCAATATTTTACAGTGATTCTCAATTCTTCCTTCCCAAACACAATGCACCGGATCCAAATTATTAAATAATCAGCAATGTAGTAGCTACTGTTCGAAAGAGAAAATATCAAACATGGGAAGAGTAATGACCCGGAATGAGAACCACTGATTTATTCTTCTGGATAAATAGGTGTGAAAAAGCAAGGTGGCATAAGAGGAATAGAATAGGATTAAGAGCAGTATGAGCAGTACGGCTAGACAACTTTCACTTAACCCAGAGATCAGTATTCTGGAAGGCTAAATTTGGTCCTGATTTATCACTTATATAAGGTTGTATGAGCACCAGCATTACAGTCATTCAGATCTCTTGTTATATTGAATTGAGCTAAAAGGACTGTAACCTTTGACCACTGCTCAACACCTTTTACAATGAATCTTCTAAGAGATGACTCCTACATTCATGTATCTCGAAACAACAGCTCACCTTCAGGTCGTTGTGGTGTCCAAGGCTGAGTTCGCCGATCTGGATCTCCACTGGATAAATGATGGAGTAGCTGCAGTTCTTGTGCTGCTGGGGTATCACCATACTAAACCTGCCCTCTGGAGTCTGGGAGATCACATTGCACGCTGGAGGGAGGAGAAGCAACGAATAAAAGATCTTGAGAAACAAGTGGGAAAAATTGTACTGATGCATTGCATTTGATCCAATCCAATGCAGCTCTTTCACAAAGGCTAATTAGTGAGTCAGAAGAACAGGAATTGCTAAAATGTTGCTACATAGTTGATTATAAAGCACATAACAATAATGGAAAAAGGAAGTAACCCACAATGTCCTTTAAAAGAGTAAAAAAAAATTAAAATGTCATTTTGACTGCAAGTACAATGAAAAATTTAACCTGTTAATTTGGTTTATCAAATATTTTCATGGAAAGTTTAAACTAAAGGCATTTATGATAGTGGGAAAAGGCTCAACTCACGGAAGGGATTGAGAACTTTGCGGAATGTGATGGTGAAACTGCTCCCAGGTTGGTGGAGTCTGAAGAACACCATGGCCACGTTCTGAGAGGAGCGCACAATCGGCTGAGCCTCTCCGCTGTCACAGTAGTCAGAGTAGCGCTCGTAAAGAGGAAGAGGATGGTCCAGCGAGCTCGGAAACTTCTCGCCCTTCATCACCCAGCCATCAAACACCTGGGTGACAGTCGGATATAACTGTCTAGGTTAAAGGTTAATGAAACTATGTACATACAATCATCGGAAAGACAAACATACTTTTCCTCTGAGACACAAAAACTGTTCCACTTAATTAAGGGGATCCTCATGCACTACCAATTTTAATTTCTCCCTTACTGTTACACACATGATTCCACTCATTAGGGCTTGAATAGGCTGATGAGCTCAGTCAGGTGTGGAACTCATAATGGGGACTGATCTGTACTATCGTATAGTATATTCCGCATTAGAACTCTGGACACAGTGTATGGGAGAAAGGGTCTGAATATACTGTGTTTCTAATTCACAAATTGTTTGTGTGTGTGTGTGTGTGTGTGTTGGAGCATCTGTGAGTGGACTTAAACTCTGTCTGACCCGTCAAATCTCAGACTCACTTCTTAACCTGCCTAAGTTACTAATAAACACACAGACACAAAACAAGCAAACACAAACATAAAGGTGAGCAGTAAAGGTCTGAATCCTAACAGGCAGTGAGTAAATTCTCTAATAAAGGAGTGCAAAACCAAATTAATATGTTAGGTTTTGTCTAAAACTAGGAGACCATATGGACGGGTTGGACGACCTTATGAACTTACTTAAAGTGTTTTCATTGGGTAAGGTATTACATGGATGTAGGACACGTGGAGGAGATTATCAGCCCTCTGTCCAGTGTGAGTGTGTGTGTGTGTGTGTGTGTGTGCGCGTGGGTGTGTGTCTGTCTACCTTTACGAAATCCCCTGCTCTGCAGTTGATGTTGACTGAGTCGTACTCAATGCTGATGATGTCAGTGGGCTCACCAATAAAAAAAGCAGCACAGTTTAATTGAGGACGGTCTGCTGTAAATGTGAACTGACCCTCTACAGCCACCATGTCCAAACACCCTGGAGAGAGAGAGAAAAAAAAATATTCATTTATGTTGCACAGGCAATATTCATTCTTATATATTTTGAAGCACCAAGTAGCATCATGTCCAAAAATCATTCTGCATATTTTTAAATGAAACTACTTTTATCAATTAATCTGCTGCCTAATTGTGTGTTAATTAAATTAATTTTGCAGTTTCCTGTGAATACAGAACCAGACTGATTAGGGGATTTTTGTTAACGCACTTACTCAGGGGTCTCCTGTACACGAACTCTTCTGGCAGCTCTCTCTTTAGTTCTGAGTTTAGGAGAGAAAATAATCCTTCCGCGCTAATCTCGTTCTCCTGGGGAAGAAAATGAATTTTTAAAGGAAAGAGCGATTTTAACAAATCTTCTCCAATTCACATATCACAACGAGTTCATTTTTCCCATTTTAATTGTAGAATTCTAACAACTGTGCCTTTTAAAAACACTGACAATATATTTCACTTTTTTAAATGTAGTTCACGAAGTCAGCTCTTTTCGAAAGTAACACGGCAATTAGTCATTTTACATCACATTTTAATATTATATTAATGTCAATAAGTGATTCAATTGTGGATTTAGATTTTTTTTTAAATAGTGAGATAGTTTGTCGTTTTTTCCCATTTCAATTCTACTTTAAATTCTAGAATTATATCAATTATGTTGAGTTTCTGTTTTAATTGTAGACTTTTTCTATGAAAATCGGATAAAAAGTTGGTTGCATTAAAAGTTTGAGATGTTGATAGTAATGTAATTTAACAAAATTAATAGTTTGCTCATCGTGATAAATAACGGCGTAAGAAAACGCTGAGCAGCTTCAGGACTTAATTCGTTCCTCTTGTCCCTCGGTGCAGAGCGAGTGTCCCCGGGGGCGGGAGGCGCGTGAAGGTTTCCGTTGTCCTCACCTGCACGTCCAGGTATCTGCCGTGTCCACGGAGCGCCGTTACGCTCAACAGGAGAACGCACAGAAGCGCGCGCGAGCTGCTCGACATGTCCGTACTGTCCGGTGTTCACCTCAGCCAAGGCGGGAAATAGTGAGCCCTCGCCTTCCGCGAGTCTTTTATACTCCACACACCAACGGACGAAGGCGGGTTGGGGGGAGGTGGGTGTAGGGGTGAACTGCCCGTAAAGATCAATCGATGTGACTTCAATCACTCTGGGCTACGACGCGCGCGACTTGCGTGGTCGTGACGAGTGCGTGTGGCGGGGGCGCGCGGCGGCCGGACAGATGCCTCGCGGCTTAAAGCTCCGTTACGATGCTCAGCAAAGTTCACCCGGATTCAACCGCGCGAGGGAAATGGAGAAAACTTCATTCATCCGAACATGCGTCTCTCTCTCTCTCTCTCTCTCTCTCTCTTTCTCCCACTGACTCTTTTTCTTTTGTTCCCTCTCTTCTTCTTCTTCTTCTTCTTCTTCTTTTCTGTATCTCTATCTCCCTTCTCCCCACCCCTCCCCCCTCCCATTCTCCGATCCGTCTCATTAAGGACTCATTTCATTTGGATTCTTTAATCAGAATAAAAAGGTAAAAATGGAGGCAAACTAAAAGTGACAGCATATTCGCTCCAAATAAAACATATAACAGGAAGCATTTTTTCCACTGCCACAAATTAAATGACCTATGCAACAATTGGATGTTTCCTTTACTATAATGATTTTAGTACTCAAGGTTTCTGAGTCAGTGACATTATTTATTGAGATTTTTACTCAATTAAAATAGTCAGTTTAATTTGCATCTTTTATTGTACTTTTTTGCAGTAGAATAAATCATTATTACGTCAGGTTATTTTAATCAGAAGGCTTTTTTGACCCCACAACTTGTGTCCTTTTAGGTGTATGTCATTCTAGGTATACTGCTGCTGACTTACAGGTGAGCCATGTTTTCATTGCTCTAATTGATGTAAATGCACTGCTTTTGTGCATTGAATTGATTGCATCTCTGCCTCGGATTGACCCCGACAATTACTGAACTCAGTCATCCAAGTCATTTTCATAGGCTATTCAGTCATCCATTACACAATCATTTCAGAGTCAATATTTATAGTTACGGAAAGGTGTCTGTGGGTGACTCACTCAGTCAATCACAGCCCAAACTGTGAGTGAGTGTCTGTGTGTGTGCATGTAAATATAAGAACATACATGTACTGTATATGCATAAACATGTAATTGTGATCATATATCAAGTGTGCATGTGAATGTGCATGCTCATTTGTATATAGGAACTTGTGTACTTTTGCTGCTTGTGAGTGAACAGGCATATTTGTATTTGTGTATGTATAAGCTTGTATGAATCTGTACATGTTTGTGTATTTTTGTGTGGAGAGAAGCATATGGTCTTTACTCACTAAAGATCATCCACTTTTGTCTTCAGGCGTTACTTATTTGTAGTTTTGCAGATTACTGAGCTGCCATCATCCTGATACGTGAAGAACACCAATAAATAAGAAACAGTGGAACACCTTGAACGTATAACCAGCCTCTGCATGAAAGCATGTGGTAAACAGGGGATGAGTAGATTTTTCAGTAGGCAGTAACCCAGGATAAGGACCACTTACTTGTTGACTAGACCCTCATTCCCCATCATCCTTTATCACACCTCCCTCTAGGCCATGGCTGATATATGGCACAGAGTGAATCTTTCTTTCCAAAAAAAGAGAAAAACTGTCTCCTAGCTCATTGGGATGCATCATTCTACAAAACAAATAGAACAGAGAGGTCAGCATCGCAAGATGTTGCCTCAGTGTCTCCCACAGGTAATGCCTAGTGCCACTCTGGACCTGATTTGGTAGTTCCTTTTTAATCAAGTCAGAGAATTAATTGGTCTGAGCTGAAAATCTTGTAATGAAAGCTCTGTAAAAAAAACTTTCACAGACTTCATCTTCTTTTTGTTCTTTTCCAAATTTGAGGTTGGCTACAATTGCCCTTCTTGTCCACCATCCTTGACCCTAATGCCATACCTTCATTTGCCCTGCTCAGCTGCAGAATTTAGATGTGACATGAGAGGGGAATTTGGCTTTCCATATCTAGAAGAAAATGATCAATAGATTTCACATTAACATTTGTACTTTATAGCAGAATCTAGGAATATTTTTTAGTGTTCTGACTATGACCATGATGCAAGAGTGTCCTCAGTAGTAACTTTAGGTTGATTGGGGGTTGATTGTTTTCAAGTAGTCATGTTACCCCACGATTGCTCTAGAGCTAAATCAATGGTCATGTCATTAGAAAAAGTGAAGTCAGAACACTAGAAGATCTGACTATTTTTGGTTTCCCTCTTTTCCATCAGAGTCAGACTCTTGCTTTAGGAGACATTCTCCAGCAAGCTGTACACTGCTGATGTTAAAATTAAACAGAACCAACAAACCTTTACGTTTACAGGTCGGATTATCCATAGACTTGATCGGGCAAGTACCCGGGGGCCCAGCAAATGGGGGGCCCCCATTATTTAGCACAAGTAGTCCATTAAATATCTTTTCATAATTTTTATATAATTAACTTGAAATGATGCATACAGATCATAAATTAATCGTTTAAAAATATAATTTTCTAAAGAGAGAACACACAAAGAAACATTTTTTAAAATCACAATTGCATACCTCTCTGCCAATCGAAATGAGCTCATCCACAGTGCACGTGAAGCAATCTCATGGCCTGGGCTACATTGGGGTGGGGGGCTTGAGGTGTAGTTGCCCAGGGGCCCCACACTATGTTAATTGGCCCCATTGAGGAGGTGGGAATTCCCATCTTTACCTTACTTTTCAAACTGCACCTTTGACACGGGGCATTAAACCATTGGTACACCTTGGGCTTTTTCACAAATCCTCCAGTTGCAAACACTGCTATGGGGAGCCCCTCAGTGAATCAACATTTGGTGATTGATTTGGTGTTTGTTTGGGTGCAAAGATGTTGGTGCATCTGTCATAGTGGTGATGTGATCTTCTGCCAGCTTGGGGGAGACAGACGATGTCCATGTCCTGTGGCACTGGACCCAGTTCATTTCTCTAATCAGAAAGGAAAGTGGTCCAACTCTACAACTGCAGTCATTACTTGCAGAAGGCATGGAGTTTCTGTGTGAAATGAGCTGCCTGCTGCTGGAAAACCTCCAGTAATGCTTTTCTAGAGGGCAACATACTTGGACAACTTGCATCAAACATACAAAATTTGCTTGTGTTGCCAAAGGTGGACCTTGAAGAGCAAGCTGTTTATTCTCTGAAAGAAATTCGTAGTCTTCCGCTTATTGTGTTGCTTGCTTCTTCCATTATTTAAATTTTCAACTTGGAATTAGCCTTTACAATGTCAAAGAAAAGCTCAACCTTAAAATGACATAAACATGATTATTACATATCTTATCCTCTCTATGTTTTCCTTTGTCTGTTACACAAGATCAAGCATTATTCATGAAAGAAATGTGTTTAATCTAAATCCCAAGAGGTTTTGAGAGAGTGTTCATTTTGGTATGTTTATTAGAAAACAGCCTTTCTCCACCGCCTGCCTTTTCAGATTACATTTATTATCTTAATTTAATAAAAGAACATATTAGTAGCAACTGTCTAGGAAGCTAAGACTGTGTATCTTAGCTTTTTCAGTTCATGACCTCATCTGCTGGACCTCCATCACTAGGCTACACCTCCCAAAAGGGGGAGGAGCATCAACACCCATTTTTCCTGGAAAAAATTTAAAATTGTAGTCACTCTGCTAGGTCACTTTGACTTTACATCAATTTATTTTTGTTTAATGCATCGTTGTAGCATTCCTTCTAGTTATTAACTCATTTATCAGTTTTATCTACCCTCTAGTTGGCGGAAATTTCATAATGCAGAACTCTAACATGCCAGTATTTGTTTCAGTGTTTTATTTTAGTTTTATGGCTTGTATATACCTGCATGCCTGTTCAAATGTGATTTAAAAGTGAATAAACCGTTTTCTTATCCATGCATGCCAAAATATTGGTAAGTGATGCCATTAAAGGGGATTGTGAAAATAAAAGGATGGCAGTTAGTAAGTTGTTAAATGGAAAATAATATATAATATTTTTGTAAAATTGTAGCAGAAGTCAAGAAGTATAGCAAGAATCAAAAAGTCACCAAGCAGCCTCCAATCTTCCACATTCCACTTTATATTTTCATCCAGATTTTTGGATAATATGTATATTTTTTCACTCTATATCCCACTTTTAGAATTTTAAAATTTGCAGTTCTTAATTATTCTCTCTTCACTCTGTCACAGACATTCATAGAAGCCCTTTCACTCCAGTACTCTCAGTATTTGTGTGTGACAGATTTTTGAGTAATTTATTCTATCTAAACAAGTAGAATTTAGTCACATTTACATTAAAAGTTTGCACTTCACCTTTAACATGGTCAAGCTGTTATCCAGTTAATTATGCAGTAATGAGAAAAACTTGAATTATTTGGAACCATAGATGGTAGATGGTGGGTATTTTTTTAGAATGCGTTTTAGAAAAAATAAAATGAGTCAGTGAGTAGGTGATTAAGGTGGTGGATGATGCTCTAGTAGTAAAATGCATGGGCATCATAGATTAAAATCCAGCTCCTTCTCCCTACCGCCATCATAAGACCCCCGAGCAAAAGCCTTACCTCTGCCGTTGCTCTAGGGAGACTGTCCTGTAATTAGGAAATGAAAGTCACTCTGGGTAAGAATCTGATAAATGTCATAAATGTGGTTACAGGTGATTATTAGTATTCTATGTCCAACCAATGAGAGATGGTAGAATCAGGGTTAGGACTGATAAATTGACTGTGCATGTCAGAGACAAAGTTCTGGATTATTGCAGAATTTAATTTCAACTCAACTTAACTTTTCCTGCCTTTGAAACACAAACACACTTGAGCATACACACGTTCTGAACTAAAGGTGAGCTGAAAGGTTAGCTGTCTTCCTCACACATCTCCCCGAAGCCGGCAGACGACATCTGCTCAAAGTGTGTGTGTTGTATGTGTGTGTGCACCCTGAATAATGCATTTTCCCCAGGAACATGTTGATGGGTTAAAACTATTAAATAAAATGAATTGAATTTATGATTTGTTTCATGTCATTGCACATGCATATTGTTTTAAAATAAGGCTTGGGTAGGTGGGTGTGTGCTCCGGATTACACCTTCAGAAAGCAAAATTCACAATACGATCATGAGTAAATTCATTTAAAATAATATAGGTCAAAAAATAAATATATGTGTTTTTGGAATTGACATAAACAATCAGCTGTTAATGAGATATTTTTGTCAATTAACAAAATCTTTTGTAATTCATGATGGGAGTCCATTTCTTTGCAGAAAACATAAGAACGTGTAGAAGGTCCCAGTATTTTGACTTGGACTGAACCCCTTTCCCCATAATTTCAATTAATCAGCAGGATTTTGCTGGTGACAAAATTTCATAATGAGGAATTTATAGAAGTTTTATGGAGCAATCTTTTTGACAGAAGCACCAATTATTTCAAGAAGCACCAATTATGTCAAGATATTGACCTCATCATTTATGTCAGAATTATGGGAAAATATAGCTGTAAGAAACACTGAAATAATCATTTTTTGATTCATGTTCAAGTTCATTATTGAATCTGACTCAACTGTATGAAAAAAAGGCACTAGACAAATATGTATCTGAAATTTATTTTAGGAGTGTAATGCTCCTGTGCCTGACCCTTGTAACTGAAAGCCAAACACGACTATGGTCAGTAGAGCTCCAATATGATTTAAGTGGGTCCAACTCTTTTCAGTGTTTTATGCCACATTTACATCTCACTAGTCAGCTTCCTCCACATGGCATCATGCCCAGTTGCCTGGTCTTTACTGGAACCATTTCTGAGACTAACATTCTCTTGGCCCCGTAATCGGTGGCGGCAGTGGCGTGTTGCTTCCCCATTTCTCGAGGCCCAGCTGTGTCTCAGCATCCAGTTTGAGGCCGTGCCATGGCTGTGCTGAAAGAGGGCTTCCCCCTTTACTCCTCGACTCCGGCAGGCAGCCCAGCCCCCTGACCGCAGGCTCCATAGTGATTTATGCAGGGGGTTTAAGCATCGCGTGACGCAGAATGTGCGTCAAAACCATTAATGTCCTCTTGGTACTTTCAGAGGGTCACCAACTCTATTACAACATTTTTGGCATGTTTAGATGTTATTTTTTCTTTACACGGCTTAGGAATATTATATTTTGCGAAACTACGAAATATATCATTTATACGGAAGCAAAACATCTTATAGGACCTCTGGTATTATGTATTTCTAAAACCTGATTCCTGAAAGTAACATTGAATTGCAGGAAAATTACCACAAGTAAAATCGTAGCTTACAACATCTTAATTTTTGGAAGCATTTAAAATATTTTAATTCATCATGTTAAGTGCAATTGTCTTAAAATTAGTGACATGAATTAACAGAAATCTGAAAATAGATTCAAACACTTTTCTTTTGATTCAGGATCAGTTATACTGCTGGCAAAATGAGGTATAATTGCCCTAGTACATTTTTAATCTCAGGCCCTCATGTCAGCCAATATAATAGACAAGGTGCTGAAAATAAAGCTTCTGCATAAATGTAATTTAATCTAATAATACATTTCTTTGTCAGTGTAGGCAACAGCCCTTCCATTTATGCAGTTCTAATTTGCTACTGTGAATGGAGATTTTTCAGATTGAACACAATCTTATATGACTAGTCAGTTAGCCAAGTGCAGAAAAGGGGTGAAAGGAGAAAGATTACAATTATAAGATGCTTCATGTGAGGGTCAAAGGTAATCAGTACTCAATTCCAGACAATTTGCAGGAATTGTGATGAGACTCAGTCCATTTTGTTTCACCTACAAGAATGTGTGTGTCTATGTGTGGGTGAGTGTGTGGAGGTCCTGGCTGCTGTCCTTCCTTTTATCCCTCTTCCCTGGCTTACCCGTATGCAGTATGACGCACTTGGCAGGTTTCAGACTGTTGTTTCAGTGTAAATCTTTCATCTCCCACTGGGAAGAGCTCATTCGCTTACACACACACACACACACACACACGCACACTCACAAAACAAGACACAAGACATCAAGAAAAAGAAAGGAATTTTTTTTCCCCTGTCCATCTGACTTAGTCTCTAGAGTCTTTTTGAAAAATTATAAAATGTCAAGCAGACCCCAAGGCCTAGTAACAGACGTGTATGTGTGTGTATGTGTGTATGTAATTGATATAGAGAGGGAGAGAAAGGGAGAGACAGCACACAAACAGAACAATGATGGCCATTTCAGGGTCAATTGTACTGCTGGCAAAAATAAGGAGTAATTGCCTCAGAACATCGCTCATCTTACACACTCATGCAGGTAATGTCCCTCATGACATACAGTGCATGTCTAGTTTGTGGGAGGAAGACAGAGAAAGAGAGAGAGAGACAGAGAGAAGGTGAATGAGACAAAGAGACAGCTCTGCTGTTCTGAAGGCAAAAATCTGTGTTGATGTAAGAGTTCACTCCTTCTCTTGTACACTGGCCAGTGGTGTGCACAGATGTCAGCTAATTCGTTGTGAGTGATTACTTGTCATTGTGAAGACAGCATAGCATAGCACACAGTCCTCCGCAACGAAATGTGACCTCTGCATTTGATCCATCCGTGAAGGAGCAGTGGGTAAATTCTGGCAGCGGAAAAACTGTATCAGGTCACTATTAGACTAGCTCTAAAACCAGTATTAAAGATTATTAATGTGGCATTAGTGCAGTGTTAAAGTAGTTTTAAGCACTACTGCAGTAGTTAAGCAGTATTAGTGCAGTATTAAAACAATTAGGACAGTATTGGAGCAGTGTTGGGGCATTATTAGATTATTATTATTATGAGTGTGGTATTAATTCAGTGATAAACCAATATTAGATTAGTATTAATTTCAAATTAGTCCAGTATTAAACCAGTGATATTGTTTCATTAGATTATTATTCTTATTGTATTACTGCAGTGTTAACACTGTTTTGGTGCAGTTTTACATGAGTAGTAATGTGGTTTGAGTGCAGCATTAAAACACTGTAAGGGCATTATTAGATTATTATTAATGCGATATGAGAGTAGTATTAGAGCAGTGTTATGGCAGTATTAAAGCAATTTTAGGTCAGTACTGGAGCAGTGTTAGGGCATTATTAGATTTGTGTTAATAAGTTGTTAGTGCAATATTAAATCCGTTTTAGTATTGTATTCTTACAGTTGTTACAGACAGCATTTGAGTTTTGTTTGGGCAGTTTTAGAGCAATATTAATGTATTGTTATCGTCATTATGGGAACTGCCTTGGTGCATATTTAGCATAGTAGTATAGTTGGTCAACATTACAGCAGTGTTTGTGTAGTACGTGAACAGTACTTTGACAGTAATAGTTTAGTATTGGAGAGGTATTGCTGTAGTGAAGTAGCGTTAGTGCTGCAGAATTATTGCAGTATTAGAGAAATATTGGGTCAGTATTATTAGGGCATTATTCGGTCAGTATTAGGGTAGTGTTGTAACAGTGTTGGTTCAGCATTATGAGAGAACTGGTGCAATCATTTAAGCAGTATTACAGCAGCTTTAGTGCAGCCTTGAGGTATTGTTAGGGATATTTAGTGCAGTATTGGTGCTTTTGTTTAAAGGTCCAGTACTGAAGCTGTGTTAGAGCTACCAGAAATGTTGTTTATCTGTGAGTCAGGTGGCAGGATGCTGGCCCAACAAGTCTGAGTCCATTACCTTTTCTCATATAGTGACCAGAAGATGAGCAGGTAATGGTTCAGTAATGGCGCAGGTAATGAGATGTGTGTGGGTAGATTCTTTTTAATTAGAGAGAGAGAGTGGATGTTTGAAAGTGTGATTTAGGGCATGATTAGATATAATTTTGTGATATATAGAAGAGTCTGAAAGGTGGAGAAGGAGTGGATCTGCATACAAAAGTGCAGAAACAACTTCCAGGAGTGAGACACACTTCCTCACCCATGCAAATCCATTCTTAGAAAGGACAGTAATTATGGGACATTTCTGATAATTCAGCTGAAGAGCAGACTGCGTAAAGTTAAGGAGGAACCCAACAGAGAACAGTAGCACTCACTGCCTCTCCCACTGTCACTCCCTCCTTCTCTTTTTTGCTTTGAGCAACTGAAGAAAGGTCTCAGCTGTGTGTTGATTCAAGTGATCAGTGTGTGTCCACTGGATCCAGAAGAGAGTCAAGCAGTCAGTTTACTTTAGATAACCTAGCACTCAAAATCTCTCTCTTTTCCTCCCTCTCTTTCTCTCTCTCTCTCTCTCTCTCTCCCCCTGCCCAACTCTGCTACCCCCCCCCCGCTATCTATCTTTGGCATCCAAACACACACTTCACAGAAGAGTTTGCATATTCTAATTCTGTTTTCTGCTTGACAAGTTTTTTTTTATTAAGTTCATCAGTCACCTGGAATTTTTGCATACTTTCTAGAAAACCTAATTTCTAAAAATGGTATGTCACGTTTTAGTATGTGCGGTATTGCTGCTGTATTACTGTGTGTTTCTGAATGTGTTACAACCACTGTATAGTGCTTAAAGTTTGTGCTTTGTTTTCTTTGACTTTGTGATCACCCTAATCATACCTGCACCTAAAGCATTAACAGTTATAAGGGTGGCTATAGCCATAACTCTCACACTGCTGTCTGCTAACTCACAGATTGTCTGTTCAGGCTGTAGGCCATAGCGGATATCTCTCCATCTTTGTGCGCTCCATTTAGCGTGTTAAAGCGCTTCATTTGAGCTCCTTGCGGCATTTCTTTCGTAAGCTCCAGTGTATGTGTGTGTGTGTGTTTATTCAGTGGTGCATAGTTTTCCAGACTCATCTGGAGCTCACTGAGATGTGTGAACTCAATATTAATAACCTTAATTGAGAGTGATGATGATTAGACAATATCCACTCAAACTGCTTTACTTTAGATCTTTTGAAAAGTGAATCAAAGTGCATCATTTGTGCCCTGGATCTCATCCCTGGATTCTGTGTGTGAATGAACAGGATATGCATATTTTATTAATGTGCAACAAATATCACAAACATTAAAATATATGTATATATTTATTCATTATTCAAACTGCTTAATTCCTATCGGGGATATTAACACAACTGCAACACAATGCAATGCAATGAGGCAAAAATTCTCAACATTATTTCACAACAATATAAGAATAACTTCTGAGTTAGGGGTTCTTAAAACAATACTAACATTACCTTGCAAAATGGTGTTTCTTCGATGGTAACACATTTCACAATAATAGCATAATGTGCAAAACAACCTTGAAAAATGTAAATGAAAATGTTTTTCAAAAGTATTTGATGATAATCATTTGTAATGCAACCTTTTGCATTTCTTCAAAGTATTTCACAACATTTTTTACAGAATTTGTAACCTAACATTTCACAGCAATTTAGAACATAACCATGCAGAACTGTGTGTTTCTTAAATATATTTTACGATATTTGTAACTATTTCTAATGCAACCTTCCAAAACAGTATTAAAACAGTATTTAGGTATTCCGCAATGATAATAACATAATTTGCAGACTTCTACTCTAACGTCTGTATTTCTTGAGATTCTTTTTACAATGCGATGCTTTTGAGAAACTGCCACAGATACTCTAATTATATCTATTAAAACAGATCTAACTGTTTTAATTAAAATTTCACATCTACTGAAAACTTGTATTGGATTATAAAACATTTACCTTAATGATGCAACCTGTGGAGCAAAATTTGTGAGGCCTTAATGGCGTAAGCTATAGAACAAAGTGTCATTAAAAAGCTCTTAAATGCAAGAAACTGAATTAGCTGAAACCTGCAGATGCCTTGATGTTCCCTTTGAACAGAACCTAGCCCTTGGTTGAAAGTGACATCCTGTAAGGAGTGACGTCTAAAGCAACCAGCTGCTGCCCGTCTGATGGATCTATAGTCAATACGACAGAAAACTCAGCTCTTTCTTCCCTCAGGGGAAATGATGAGTGCAATGTTAAAAGGCTTCTGGCCTCTGGTGCTGATCAAATTCACCTCTTTCCAGAGCATAGGTAATTGATGATATGCCTGGAGTTACATGGACCTCATAAAGACTGTCATCAGAACATTAGGAGAGCCCTAGGCCTCTTGTGTCATGAACTAGATCTTTGGAAAGGGAGGAATGGTCGAGACAGACTCTGAGTACAGACTGTATTTTTGATTGTTTACTTCCAAAAACAACAGACAGCATTATACACAGGATCCAAACTTTGGCTCAACCAAATTTGTTCCCTAATATGCTGGGCAAAAAGTTTAATTAAAAATCTTTTTCAAAGCCTAGACAAATCCTGCCAATATTTTCAAATTTGTATTTCTTAGTGTATTTTACATACAAAAAAAGTAGTTTCAAAATTTCAGTTTTAACGTCATTGTGTATGTCTGTGTCCTGTCACTAGGAACTGAAGCAATTCTTTGACTTTCTGAGGCTAGGAAAAGCTACATCAGCCATGCTGCATGTCAATTTGAGTGATGTAAGTAAGTGATTATTTGTCATTGTGAACACCCCACAGCACAGCCCAGCACACAGTGCACCACAACGAAATGTGATCTCTTTCATGAAGGAGCAGTGGGTAGTTAATGTTCTGCGCCCAGGAAGAAGTGCTTTGGGACGGTTCCTTGCTCCTGAGTACCTCAGTGGCACCTTTAACAGTCCGGGACTTGAATAAGCAACCCTCCAATTATGGGGCAAACCCCCTAAGCTACCAACTGTAGGTCAAGGTCACTTGATAGGTGGAATACACATTTTTTTTTTAAATAAAAAAATACTCTATACTAATGTAATTATAAGTAGTATAATGATTTTAATATAAACTCCAAACTACAATACATTATTATAGTAGTAGTATTTGTAGTAGTAGTAGTAGTAGTAGCAGCAGCAGCAGTAGTAGTGTTTATATATCACCTTTCATACATCTCGAGTCATATTAAGATAAAAGATAAGATATATAAAACATGTATGTTTCAGCTGCTTTTAAAATACTATGAGAAGAGTCCTGACGAATATCTGAGGGCAGGCTGTTCCAGATTTGTGGTGTCTAAAACAAAATGACCAATGTATTCTTGCTAGGGTTGGGGTAATAGGGTGGGTTCTTCTACCGCAAAAGACAATGGGTGCAACAGATTTTTTTTCAGGATAACTTTATCTATTGCACCTATGTTTATTGGAATGTATGTCTATTAACCTTTGTACGCATATGACAAGGATTCACTAGTGATGTTTGATGATTTGAGAAGTAGTATTAGCATCAACTTCATATGAAATGCACCTGCAAATCGAAAAATAGACAATATTAGGTGGCTGCCATTTTATGAGATAATAAAAGATTTTTTCATTGTCAGGTGGCCAGAGCAGCTGAAATAGGCTTAACTAAAACAAACTAAATTCGATACATCCCATTTATTGCACCTGGTAAGGACTTTTGACTCTGTTAGCACAGCTCAACTCTTGTAGAGGTCAGTGTGCCTCTGTGCACGGTTAGTCACCGCTTTGAATACAAAATGCTGCCTGGTTATTCATTACAGACGCTCATCTGATATTAAAGTGGCATTTCATCAGGCCCTCATAAATCAGTTCGGCCCACGACGCATCACCTCATCTTGCTGAAGGTGGCAAGGCTCTTGATTCAGATAAACGGCGTTTCCAGCGAGGGCTCTCACATGGCAAGAGCAAAGCTGGTATCGCACGGGCAGTCTCTAGATGAATGCCCTGTTGTAGAGAACACACGTTAGTGCACTTACATGCTGACTTGTGTTTGTGTATGAGATTTATTCCTCCTTTACTCTTTGTAATAAAGTTTGTACAGTTTTTCCACTCTACAGAAAGATGTGTGTGTGCGCGCACGTGTTCGTGCAAGTGCGTGAGTAACACTACCTAGAACACTCGCACACTTCCCAAATGCGCGCGCGCTTACTCACTCAGACACACGCGCGCGCCAGCACACCCGGACGGCAACGCTCAGTCACACACTCGCACATGTGTATCGGTGTGTGAGAGAGTGCGTGCCACGTTTTTATGCGTTGTGGGGATCTTTTGGGGTCTTTTGTTCCCCAAAATCACTTTTATGCCTTTTTTATGGCTTTGTGGGGACATTTGAGAGGTCCGCATGAGGAAAAAAGAAAAAATGTGCATGTTTTATATGAGAAACGAAAAGACGTAAAAGATCTGCATTTGGTTACTAAGGTTAAGTCTAGGTTTAGGGTTAGGATTAGCTGGAGATTTATATACGTCTAGTCATTATGGGAGTTAATGGAATGTCCCCACAAAATAGTTTGTACAAGTTTGTGTGTGTGTGTGTGTGTGTGTGTGTGTGTCTGTTTGAGTAAGAGAGCGTGCATAAGTGTGTGTGTGTGTGTGTGTGTGTGTCTGTTTGAGTAAGAGAGCGTGCACAAGTGTGTGTGTGTGTGGGGGGGGAGAGAGAGAGAGAGAGAGCGCTTAATGGCTCTTTACAGGAAGGTGTGTGTGTGTGTGTGTGTGTCTTCTCCCTCCCCTTGTCACTGAAAAAAGGGGACGACGACTAATTTAGAAACTCGGTTTTTAATTTCGTCCCTAATTTTGGTCCCAGCTCCTGGCTGTCCTCGGGCGAATCATCTGTCGAGTGTAATTTCCTCCTTGCGCCCCTAGCCAACGGCCCCATCTCCCGTGCCGACTGGGCCGTTTGGAGCCCCGACCAGACCCCCGGCTCAACCACACAGTCACCGGTGGGGAAGAGCTTCATTCGATTAGAGCTGAATTAGTATGTACTCTGCCTCACAGGGCCGATAAAAAAAAACTGAGACGTTAAGCGTTATTGCGTTACTGAAATGACACATAAACACAAGTACGGAGAATGATAACCAATGATAACCTTAAACCTTGGGAACTAAAATAAACAGTTTTATTATGGTGTGATAGCTGGGGCCCATTTTGTTGAGCATCACAAAATTCCTTTAGTTTTTTCGTACACAGTGGGGACTTTTGGTTCATCACATATTTTTTTCTTACACAGTGGGGACCAAAGATCCACTAAAAGTTCATGATTAAAAGTCTCCACTATGTCAGTAAAACTCCGAAATGGACATTCTGCAATCTATGTTGTTGGGTCCCAGAAGGTAAATTTTTATGTTTCTCTTAAAGAGTAA
This sequence comes from Distichodus sexfasciatus, assembly GCA_032718565.1. NCBI lineage: Eukaryota > Metazoa > Chordata > Actinopteri > Characiformes > Distichodontidae > Distichodus > Distichodus sexfasciatus. The sequence goes on along the minus strand of JAVGVS010000342.1, from coordinate 53,877 downwards.
AGACTTAGTTGTGTGGAAACATGGCAGACAAATGTAAATGTGATCAAACACACACAGAAACACACAAACAGACACACACACATACACACACTCGGTGGGGGAAATGCAACACACACACACACACGGAGGGGGAAATGTAGGTTTATTTAGAGGCCAGCTCTCAGTTTGGAATCAGTAAAACTGATCTCTTGCAGAACTGAGCCACGCTAAAACTGAAACAGGCAATAAAGCAGACCTCGCCTCGCAGGGAAACGTGAAACCTTATCGACTGATATTGGAGATTTTATCAAGGATGATTTTTGGGGGGTTGTTGTTCCACCCCAAGGAGAGCGTCATTGTTACGCAGGCATTTTCGTCAGTTGACACGCAAATCCTCCTTGGGAGTCTTGATATTCTTGGCTTCTCAACAAAAGAATGCTGAACAGTTAGACCCCCACCACATACACACACAGACATACTAAACACAACACTACACTCCCCACAGAGAATCATACTTCCATCCATTTAACTATTAAATCAGACACAACACATGCCATTAAATTTATGCCCCAACACATGCTTCTTTCTATCACTCGAAGTAATGATACTCCTAACTCTAAACATAGTCTTAACCTCGTTTAGTTTCTCACATAAACTAATATCTTGTCAATTTTACAGAGTTTGAGTGATTGTGATCTTTTAGTTTTACACTAAGATCGTTTAGTTTCTCACATCTCAAAGCTGAAAATGTTCTTTTAAAGCATCTTTTTCCTTATGTGAACTGGAAACCTGAGATTTGTCATAATTCTGTGGCAATCTTAAGAATTTTAGAGAACAATCCTAAGAACCATAAACCTTTAAAAAAACACAGCTGTGTCTTTTAGTTTATAATTTCTCTATAAATCATTTTCTTATGTTGGCTAGCCAGCACATACAAAAATGTCCTCACAAAGCCACAACCATTGCTCTCTTTAAGGGGACAATCAGGCCTTCACAAGAATCTAGAGATCTGGCCACAAGTACAATTTCATCATTTTCTATTTAAGACAATCCACGGTAATAAGCATGCATGTAATTATCCCTCCAAGAATATACACATACAAACTGAAGCGTGTGTGCACACTGAAGTACCAAAGCACACGCACACATGCACAACATGTACACTAAATCCTCATGAACAGGAATTATGGTCTGATCAGGAACTCAACGGGATTTCACTTCCCGTTGTTTCTCAGTTTTTCCCGCTACAGTAAGCAAGCATCTGCTCGGTGGACGGAAAAAAACACACTAATTGAATTCTTGAGGCATGGCGGAGAGAGGGAGGGAGGGTAGATGGGAGCGGTTGAAGAGGACAGAGAGGAGTGGAAAAGAAACCATCTTCACTGCACTCATCTGTCCTTCGGGTATTTTTGCATTCATATTTTTTCATTCATCTTTCATTTCCTTCAATTTCCCACACAACCCTGAAGTAAAAACACAATGTTTGTACAGTGTGTAGCAGTGTGCTCCTCTGTCCTCTTGTGCAGTGTGTGGCTCCTTATGAGTACTACAGATATTTCTAAATATATTGATAATATAAAGTTAAATAGCTACTCAAATTTGTTTCTACGCTTCACACATCAGGAGTTGATTTGATTGTTTATAAGTTTTGGGACCTTTAAGGTGTCATACAGTCTGTAGGAAATAACTCTTTTACATGTGGGATTTTTCTCTTGTGCCAAAGGTCTTGCTGTGTCGGTGATGTTTTTATAAATATAAAACAGCACAAAATTTAGGGTTAAAAGTGTGTTGTAACACACATTACTGAAATATGTAATGAGTTTAATAATACTGAAAATGTATTAGTAATGTCTTACATTAATGTGTTACAGCAAAAAGTAATACTGTACTGTCATTGTGTTACTTTTGTAACATGTTACTCCCAATACTGCTTGTAAGCAACTGCACAATATACTATATGTGCTCACTACATGGTACAATCTATCAGCAACTACAAAATAATAGACACTACACAATCATCATCATCATCATCATCATCATCATCATCATCACCATCATCATCATCTTTAGTTATGAAGCACTTTTCATACAGTAGGATGTAGTTCAAAGTGCTTTACAAAAAGAGATAAACAGAGAAAATTAAATAATAATAACAACAATATACTCCTTAAGCAACTACGCAGTGTTCTTCATACAGTCAGTACGCACTACAATCCATAAACAACTGTGCAATAAAATCCACGCAACCCATTACAGAGGATTCTATATACAGTCACTACACAATACACTTTAAACAACTACTACCTACAATACACTCCACACACTCATATGACAACCACACAATCCAATTCCAATGGCCTAATGTCAAAAACAATGTCACGGTCAGTGGAAAACCTTTCCCCAATTTCAACACAAAGTCCCTAATGTTGAATTAACACCTAGACCCTTAATTTAATTTTTACAGTGTTTGCATTGGTCCTGTGTTAATTAAACACTGAGGGTTTTGGAGTACAATTAGGAGGTGAGAATTAGGGAGAAATACTAAATAGGTTTGTGTGGGATGCTCCGCAGGAAGTATCAGATCAGAACCAAGTGTAATTGGGGGGTCGAGGGAAAAGAAGACCTTATGACGAAAGCTCTCTGACCAGGTTTTTTGTTTGGACTAGAGGTTTTAGACAGAGTATGTGATGACGTGAACTGAAAGCGCTACTGCGTTGGCTGCAGCATTAGCAAGGACACTACATCCCCACTCGAGGTCTCCACCTAACCCGAGCCCACTTTAGCTGTAGTGTGTTGGTGGGTTGGAGTCTGTGTGTGTACTCACTATTACTTCAATGTTACACTCATATGCACTTGATGCAAATGCCAATTATGCTTTAAGCCCATTTAACACAACAGCATGAGAAGTGTTATAAATTTCACACCCTACACTCAACCCAACACCCTCATCCTCTCCTCTCTCTCTCATTAAGTCCCCCAGAACGGAACCCAACCTGTTTAAATCTTATTTCCCATTCATTATAGCACTCCATCTTTCTTTCTTTCTCTCTCATTACTGCCGCCCTTAACACCTTTTATAAACAGGCTGCCTGACTGATGAAAACACCATTATGGCACAGAGTCTGAAGCAGGTGCTGACGGCATAGAACACACTTTTCATTAGGTCGCATCCGTACCAGCAGATCTAAAGCCTCTTAAGGCTTTGGGAATGTTAATATGTTACAAAATAAGGAACATGTAAGGCTGAAGTCAAGTGAAAATAATTATTTTAACATCTGTTAATTCCTTCATTTTTAGCCTGCCTTATGTAGTTTAGTTTGCTTTTGTATCTGCTGCCCCCTGCTGACTGTAAATATGTAAACACACTTCACATTAAAATATCTAGAGTAAGTCCAGTATATGAAAAAGCCGACAGCAATAAAATACACACAAATGTAACATATGGTTTCTCAAAATATTATGAGGCAATTCAGATACTTTAAATGGTCGAAAATTCATGAATTAATATGCAATAGCTGTCACTAACGTACTCACATTCAAATAATATTGGCTATTTTTAGACCGAAATTGGTTAAATAAACGAGATAGAAAAAATCCAGTGTTTAATTGGCTTCCAGTTAATAGGGAACCATTTCATTCACGATCTGAATTTGTACAAAATGATAGGTTTCTTAGTCTAATAGAAGCAAATAGGCAAAGAGGGTAACATTTCTGCATTTTTGAGGGAATATTTTTGCCATCCCTTAATAGAATATATTATGGTTTAGTGTTTTGTATTTTAAACCGTGTTGTTTTCGAACTAGATGATCACTTAAAAGACAAGAACACGGAGACTGTGTTAAGTATTTGATGCGCATTTCCTTTAGCGTCCATTACTCCTCTGGCCCACAGGGGGCGCGCACATCTCTCCTCACATCCGGCACGCCGCCCTGACTGTGGAAGTGACGTAGAGGAGTCACGCGCGGCCTTGTGTTTAGCGTAAAATGGCGGCGACGGTCGGACTGGATAATAAATGCGTCTCGTTCGCTCATTGTAACTCACTTTCTAAACACACTGACTTGTTGTGCGCTGTGTCTGGGATGCAGAAGGCTGACGCGATGTTTGTTTGTGATTTGCAGGTGGACGTGGGTGCGTGTAGAGTGCGCGGTAGCCAACGGAAAGCCGCGAACACGGTGAGAAATGCCGCTGTTTTAGAATTAATTTATTTCACTCTGATGCTGTTGCGACCAAAATATGACTGAAAGCGATGTTTAGCTTTGCACTGTCAGGTTGCAACTAGCTGTACTGTTTCAAGTTGTGTTGTCAATATACAAACTGTGGTGGAATGTAGTGTGATCATTTCTAAGACGGTGCACATTGAAATAAAAGTTAGAAGTAAACAACAGCTTGAGTTAGAAACACGTATAATACCTAAATCTGAAGAATAAAAAATATATAGATAAAAGTTTTCTACAAGGACTTGTAGCTTGTTGTAGAAGTTGACACAGAAACATGCAAAAATATAACTGCGAGCAGTGATTACGGGGGCCATGCAGTTTGCAGCTTTATCAGTTTTTGACGGATCGAAGTGGACACTCGTTGAGAAATGACACGTTTCATCCTTTTATCTAGGGTGCTACGGTTCAAAACTTATTAGGCAAAACGCAAAATAGCTTATTATACTGCCACCAACTGGCAGAGTGGCACAATTTTTTTTGCCTGAGTAGAGGGTGGGGTCCCGGATCTTGCTGCCAAATTTCAAAGCTGTACCCCACCCAGAGCCGGATTTCTATGACACTCGGTGTGTGGTGTTGCAGTCCTATGCCAAGCCCACCACATTTATTTGCATATTACAGAAATATGAAGACCTAAATTAAAAATGTGCTAGATAATAATTAAAGAAGAGTGTCTAAGGATTCAAATGATACCAGTTGCATGCAGATTGGACAAAAATCCAGGGACTAGTTCACAAGAGATGGTTTTGCATATTATTAGCAAAAAATCAAATATGACAGAAATAGATGCGAGGGTCTAGAAGATTCTAGGGTTAGGGTTAGGGTTAGGGTTAAGGTTGACTAGAGACTCTGAGTGTCCTTTCTGATTAATTTTCAATTACTTGCCCAGCCCTAGTCTGAGGTAAAACCTGAATTCTTATGCTTTCAGAGAGGCCAGTCTGGAAGATGGCCACCAATGTGGAGGAGAGCTCCAGCTCCACCTTTGATACTGAAGATAAGCACGGCTCAGAGTTAGTCCAGCAGGTAGATGACTCCAACCTGCCACTGCAGGAGAACTCAGTGTTGGACGTGACGGCCCAAAAGACGGAAGACGAATCAGGATCAGAGCTGAACTGTCTGTGTGTGGAAGAGCCTGGCGTGAAGGGAAGTGAGTCGGAGGTGGCAGGCCTGCGAGCAGAGATGGAGAGGCTGCAGCAGGAGCTGAAGGGTTGTGTGGGAGAGCTGCAGAAAGTGCAGAAGCAGCTCAGTCAGAGTGAGAGGCTCCAGCAGATCACAGAGAGATACAACCAGGATCTGAGGCAACAGGTAACTTAACCTGCTGCTCACAACGCTTACTATGGAAAGTGGAAGGTATTACATTTTATATAATAAAAACGCAGAGCCAACAATGATATTCAAGATTCTTTATTTGTCACGTGCAAATTATACAGGTACAACATGCAGTGAAATGTATCCTGATCCGTTCTTTTAACTGTGCAATTAGGCAGTTTCGAAAAATAACAAAAGAGATACAAATACAAACTTAAATAAGGAGGTCAGAGAAATAAGACAATTATATCTATATACAAATATACAATAATGTACATAAAGTTACATATGTGCAGACGGCATGGAGTACAATTTTAATTTAAGACTGTATGTGCATATACTAAATAAGAAAATGTATTGACGTTTAACCTGAGTTTACAGAATTATTCTAAGACAAGTGACAGATGATGGGGACAGGTGCAAGGTTGTATTAGCAGTATGTAATAGCAGAATGAGACTTAGAGAGGCATGTCCTGGTTTAGAAGACGGGTGGCCCGAGGATCTAATTAACAAACTACACAATTACACTTGTTTAATTACTTGTATAGCAATTTATCAGCCACTGTATACACTAATTCCGATTTATTTGCCAGTACTGTCTGCTGTGCAGTAGAATCCTCAGATTGAATGCTGATACAAATGTGTGTATGTCCTGTATGATAAAGGTGGAGAAGCTCAGCATGGAGATCCACGAGCAGAAGAAAAAGAAGAAAAACATGGTGGAGGCAGAGACTCAGACAGAGGAATACACCTGGACTGAGACAGGTGCTGGGACATTGTTTACTCCAACATGTACATCACTCACTCACATCTGCACAGCATCTGTGCTCACAAATGCATAAACAGATATGGATTAGTTCTATTCTGTGAGAGACTGAAACTCAAACTGCATTTGTGCTCTGTTGCTCCACTTCATAACAGATTATTATAATTACTACTATGGTGGCTACCATCAGCCTGTAGCAGAAAACCCAACAGAAGTGGTGCAGAACGTCTCCATGGCAACGCAGGAAACCTCTGAGGTCACAGAGATGTATCCCATGGCAACAGAGTCGGCAACGGTCCATCCGGAGCTGCCAGGGGAAGAGAGCGAGATAAACAGCTCCGAGGTTATAACCTGCATCTACACCTTTACATGTGTACAATAGATAGAAATATTAATTTATTGATTTTACGTGAAAGTCATAAAACAGGGTGTCTGTATAATTGTATAATGGTATAATTTGAGCCAATGTAGTAGGATAGCTGAGACATATCAGTTTTGATAATTGGAGAATTAAAAAAATCTGTATAGCAGTTGGAATGATATTTTTTGTACACTTAAAACTTACACTTATTTCAGACATTTTTGTAGATATCTAAATGTTCTCACAAAGATATGATGGAATATAAACATAAAGAAATAAATGTTTTAAATAATGAATGCTTCAAAACAACATTTTTGTCAATTATTCAAGTATAAAACTGTGAACTTGTGTTGTTGCACTCGAGTGGACAAACTGCAATGATAACACTTAAGATCTCATGTGAAAGATCCATCATCCATTTGTGTTTCTTTTTTTAATGTCATATTCTGTTTTTATAAACTCTGACATTGAACTGTTTGCATTAGAGCATGTTAACTGATATCAGCACACTACTTTATTGGTCAGGGTTTAGTCTGTACAATCCAACATTTCTAGGACCAAGTAACCTGTTAAAAGGCTGAAACTGTGTTGATCTAAAAAATATATACTATATACTATACTATGTTAATCCAGTAATTAAAAAAAAAAGTTGAGGCTGAGGTTTTACTGCTCTCCTTAACCCTAACCCTTTGTAATTATGGCAGTACATATACAAATGTGATTGTTTACACACGTAAACACGTAAATTATTAGGCCTACATGTCTGGAGCCTTGAGATGCCACAGACCCCTTGGTTGAGCATTTAAATTTAAGGAATGGCTTGTGTCTTTATTAGATTGTAACAGTAGAGTTGGGATCTGGATTCTGTGCAACGCGTTTCAATAATAAATAATGTGTGTGTGCAGGGCTGTGTGCAGCAGGTTGGGGATGGAGGCTCCTCCATAGCGGACATGCTGAAGGCCACAGCAGAGGAGGCTTTGACCCAGACCAGCTTTGTGTTTGATGAGAGTTCAGGCATGTACTATGACCATGCCACCGGCTTCTATTATGACTCGGTGAGTCCTTAGTGCTGCTCCTCCTTCCGGTGCTCCTTTTTCTCTGGACTGGAGCAAACTGAGCACCAAAGTAATCAGTATTCAGGGAGGAGAGATTAGAGGAAAATCACTGTAATTTATTTTCTAGGTGAGCTCCAGATTATTAGATTTTTAGTATTAAACAACGCAGAAAAATGGTATCACAGACTGGGTTTTCACCTGCTTGTTTCCAACGTTTGTGGAATTGGTTTTCAAAAATCGTAACTAGTTAGCAAAAGTCATGATCGTAATTTACACATTGCTGCGAGCTTATGATGTAGTAATATTAAAGCCAAGCCAAGCCAGGCTGCATCCAGATTCTGAACAGTTCTGTCATTGTTTTAACAGAGCAACCAACTGTATTACGATGCCAGTACGGGGATGTACTACTACTACGACCCAGACAGTGGGAAATACCAGTTCCACTCCAGAATCGAGCTGCCTGCTGTCCAGCTCCCTGCTCAGGACGATCAGACCAGCTACATCCAGGAGAAGATTGTCAGGAAAAAGTGCAAGAAGAACTCGGACAAAACAACTCATGTAGACAATGGGGTAAAGTACACACACAGACCATCTCATTCTGTATGTATCATTCAGTCTAATTACTGTATATCTAAAGTCTTAGTACTGTTACAATCTCTGAGCTAAATGATTATGCTCTACAGAAGTCTCTCCCCATTCTGACTAAAACATGTTAAATCTTCACCAATTAATCCTCAGCTTTAGAGAGTTAAGATGAAATCACTGAACAAATGTTTCCATTTGGAGTCTGGTTTCTGGGGGATGTTGGTAGGAGGTCAGCGTTATGCTGTGAGGTGTCGGGTCTGTTGGCACAAGGCTAGGTTTTGGCTGTTAGGTGAGCTAGCATAAGGCCTGTCTTTGACGGCCTTTGTCTGATAGAGGTTAAATGGTATGCTGCTGTAGTATAAAGCACTGGGGGATTTTTTTATTTTTTTATTTTATTATTGTTAAGAAATTAAGCATGTATTTTCCCATTCTTAACTAACATAAATTTCCATTTTAAAGTAATCAGTTTTCGTTCATTCATTATCCGAACTGCTTAATGTCACCCGGGGTTGTGGGAGGTTGTGAGCCTACAGTGGAGTTCAATAAAATATAAATAAAAAGCTTTTAAAATAAAATAAATTTTAAAATAAAAATGTAAAATGTTATTTAAAAAAAAGTACAAACAAGCTAGAAGAAGAATTATGTAAAATATTGCTTTTAATAGATAAGTTAACCAGTGTTGTAAATGTTGCGGGTGCCACCTGCTGTCTAAACAACGCAATTACACCTTGCAGGTTATCGATTGTGGGTTGTAGCAGTCATATTTACAACATTTAGCAAACTCTTATCCAGAGTGAGTTTCAGGACCTCTCTCTCTGGAGTAACTAGAGTTATTGTAGAGCTGGATTTGAACTTACGACTTTAGGCAATACCTTACTGCTAGACCCCACCACTCGGTCTTGCTGAAGACTGGAGCTTCAATTCTTGAATTCTAAGAGGACCAGACAGGTTGAAGACTGGTTACATCCTGTCTGCATGTCATATGTAGTGTGTTTCTTTTGGACATGACATACCTACATCATCAATAAAAACACTCGCACAAAAGTCATTACATCTGCCCTTAGCCTGTCCAGTGTTTAAATGTCAAGGGTCAAGACGTGATTATGTAGGTCAGTTTGGGCAAGGCTGCAGGCTGCAGTTTGTGACTGTTGCTGTTCTTTTTGCTGTAGGTTGAGACTGTCACTGACTCTTTGGCCAAACTGAAGATAGCCCATTGTAGACGACCAGCACGTATAGGTACATGTTGCCTGCATCTGAACTTTATCGGTTTCATACTTAAAATAACAGACACATCAACACTAGTTGTTGTACTTTTGCTTTAGATTTAGAAGCAGATTATTTGTACCATGTCACTGTGACAAAACAGACATTTGCTAATTTTTCCACATTCGTCTAAAGCTGAAAAGTAGTAGTCAGTGTTGCCTAGACCCTCAAGCCCTTCTCTTTATTCTTCCAACTGAGACTCTAAATGGAACCTAAACTAGAAACATAACATAAACCAAACTAAAAGCTCACTGATTGGGGAGAGACCATAAACAAATCCTTTCCACTGATTGGCTGAACATTTGCTGACTGACAGGACCAAGGTGGCAAAGTGGATGAGTCAAAGATCATAAAGCGCCAGGGGGAACATGTAGAAGATGTGAAGCTTGAGAAATCTGCACGAAGAAAAGAGCATCGGGCATGTAGCAAAAAGCAGTGTCACGATGAACCTCGAGGAAACAGGACACGGTCAGCGAGTAGAAGAAAGGGAAAGAGTCAGAAACGCAGCAGGTCGCGTTCCAAAGAGAAGCACAAGAAAAAGAAGAAGAAGAAGAAGAAGAAATCACGTGAATGCACAGAGAAGAGATCGCGCTCTGACAACACCAGCGAGAGTGAGCCGGAGGAAGGAGAGATAACTGGTTCGGAGAAAGAGAAAGAGCATTCGACATCTTCGTCCTCATCCGCGTCACCACTGACTGCTTCTCCACCTTCATCGCCAACTCCAGACAGCCCAGGGATAGAGATGCAGACGCAGGAAGGTGAGAGGGAATTCAAAAAGGTAGACAGAAAAGAGATTTGTTGACCAGTGTTGGGCTTTTCACACAAAGTAGTGTTCTGAGCTGCTGCTGGAGCTCCAGTTGGCCTTAAAAATTTGCTTTCGCACTTACTCTTGGTGCCAGAATTATAGAACGATGATGCTTTTCTTATTCCCTGTATTCACTTTTTTCCAACTGATTTCCCATGCATTTCCATTCTGCACTGTGCAATAACCACTGCTTGATTTTTATATGCTGTTACATGTGTTTCTAAAGACTAGCATTTAATAATCTGCTTCTGCTTGTAAGAATAATGGTTAGCAAACATTAAAAACATTAGCAAATATTTATAACCTCACCTTTTGCAAAAAAAAAAAAAAGATTTTTCCACATCGTTTTTAGGCTCAACTCCCTTTTTTGGGAGGGGGAGCAACAAGTGTGTCGGATATTGGCATTTGCACAGGCACTAGCCCTGGTGTGAAAGGTGAGGGAATCTATAAGGTAGAGAGGGCCATAGCAGCTGCGCAAGACACAGTCTAGAGCAGGGGTCGGCAACCTTTAACATTCAAAGAGCCATTTAGACCTGGTTTCCACAAAAGAGAAAACACCGGGAGCTGCAAATCCTTTTTGACATCTAAAATGAAAACAACACTGCATATATAGTTTTTTTTTTACGGAAGCGTAATGCGTTCACTTGAGAAAAAAATAATTCGGCTCTGTTTTTCTGAATTGACGACATACAATTTTCATGTAAAAAAAAACGCTCTCCATCCATCCATTCTCTACCGCTGTTCCGGATCGGGTCGCAGCAACCTAAGCAGGGAAACCCAGACTTCCCTCTCTCCCGCCACTTCGTCCAGCTCTTCTGGGGGAATCCCGAGGCATTCCCAGGCCAGCCGAGAGTCTCTCCAGCGTGTCCTGGGTCTTCCCCGGGGCCTCCTCCCAGTGGGACATGCCCGGAACATCTCACCAGGGAGGCGTCCAGGAGGCATCCTGACCAGATGCCCGAGCCACCTCATCTGGCTCCTGTCGATGTGGAGGAGCAGCGGCTCTACTCCGAGTCCCCCCCCGAATGACCGAGCTTCTCACCCTATCTCTAAGGGAGAGCCCAGCCACCCTGCGGAGGAAACTCATTTCGGCCGCTTGTATTCGCGATCTTGTTCTTTCGGTCACTACAAACGCTCTGTTTTTCAGAATTCACCTCAAAAGCTTTCATTTCGCCTACTTTAGAGCTCGATTTCACTGCAATAATGTCACCTTAGATTAATCCAGTTTTATTTTGGTTTGGGTTTGAGACAATGGGAAATACTTGCAGCATTAAGTAACATAGACGGCATTGGTTTTAGTTTGTCGACTTTGCGCAGGCACCTCAAGACTTTGCGGTTGTTCAGACGGAAAGCCCATTCTGATCTGCAGGACGTTGTGGGTTTTTTTTTTGTTTTTTTTTTAATGAAAACTATCTCATTAATTCAGAAAAACAGCGGTTTTTAAAAAAAGAAAAATGAAAACTGCATCTTGTTAATTCAGAAAAACAGAAGAATTATTTTTTCTCAAGTGAACGCATTACGCTTCCGTAGTTTTTTACTTTTAATGCTATGTATAAAAAAACTAGGCTAGTGTGTTGCTTGTGAAAGTTTATTTATGCAAAGAAAACATTTTGAACATTTAGAACTCTTTAAAAAAACATGCTGAGTTGAAGCTCTCTTTCACATGAAATAAAAAAACCGAACTTTAAGTATCCATGCAGCAAACTAAAATTGCCGCATGCCGTAATCCTTTCATCGCCTGTAGCCTACCGGAGCGTCGACCTGAAATAAAAAAAATAAATTGAAAAAAAACGCAATATTTCACTGTACAATGTAAAACACATATTTCCAAAATATCTGATTAAAATATTTATTTTACCTGGTTAATGGGACTTTTGCTCCTGAACCTCAGCGCAAAGCGTCGTCACCTTCATAAATGCAAGGCATCATATGTTCTATTTTCTGCAGATATTTTTCTTTTCTTATATTGATCCATGCTTAGCCTACCTGGGGTTGAAAAGCTTGATAAATACTTGGCAGTTTGGCAGGCATATACCGGCTTTTGTGACACATATTTTGAGCAACAAAAAATTAAACACATTGTATTTTAATGCTACAAGATCACAATAATCTTCAAATTTCAAACTACAATTAAAAAAAAAACCAATGAATAAAAATAAAATACACTTAAATTGAATACTCATTTATTTTCCAAAGCCACAGGGAGCCGCAACATAAGGACGAAAGAGCCGCAGGTTGCCGACCCCTGGTCTAGAACATGAGGGAATCTAGGCGAACGCCGCAAATTCTAGAAGCCAGTCGATAAATTGTATCGATTCTATCGGCTGATGTGCGCTAATTGTAGATAAAGTCCCATCAGTGTTTATGATGGCTGATAAAGTGACAATTTTAAATGACGAGAAGGTGTGACCCATGAGTGATCCATCACCCTTGCTATGGGTCATAAAGTGGTTTGTCCACTAGAGGGCAGCAGGTTCATATAGATTGTGTGTGTGTGTGTTACAGAAGCCTGGCCTCCGTGTGTGAGGGTCACCGTGGTTCGTTCTCCCATCCTGGAGCCTGGCACTCTCTTCATCCTCACCGCTGACTCTCTTGCCACTATTGGCCGGTCAGTAGCACGCCACAGCTTGTGTCTGCATTTGCACTGAGCTTTTCAGTGTCACCTTTGTTTAGGAATTCGTTAAGACGTGTGTGTGTGTGTGTGTGTGTTTGTAGAGAGAAGGACATGAACCATGCAATCAGGATTCCAGAGATAGGTGTGAGTAAGGTATGAACAGAGTAAGAAGTACTGAAAGTGTGTATGTGCGTGCACATGTCTCATCACATTCTGCAGTTTGATCAGGATCAACGTTGTGTTTTCTTTCTCTTGTAGTCCCATGCAGAGGTTTATTTTGATCAGGATCAGCAGTGTTACATGCTGGTTGATCAGGGCAGTCAGAATGGCACCGTCATCAACGGCAGCAGAATACTTCAGGTATCTCGCAAGCACACTCACTGAAACATTTCCTTTTATTTTACATTAATGTGAGTTCAAAGTGTAGTTTAAAGTGTTGATTTAGGTGTGTTTGTCTGCAGCCAAAGGTGCGGTGTGACCCTTGCCCTTTGACCCACGGCGATGAGGTTAAAGTTGGGGAAACGGTTTTGTCCTTCCACATTCACTCGGGCACAAACACATGTGATGGTTGTGAGCCAGGACAGGTCAGAGCTCACCTGAACCGCCATCCAAGAAAGAAAGAAGCAGGTGCACAAGGTCGCTGTTCCTAATTAACTGGCTAGCATTTCTGTGTAGTTTAGATTTATTAATAGGAAATATTCTCCACATTAAATTCTGATGAGAAATTGCAGCCGGTAAGACCTTAGATGCTGATTAAGTCTAAACTGTTATTTATTATGTGTATTATAAATGTTTAATAATTCTGACTCCAGGTTGTACGCTGAGTAAGGAGGATAAAGAGCTGCTGAGGCAGAGGGAGCTCAAGCAGATGAAGCTCAAGTATGGCCTTGAAGTAAGTGACTTGTTCTCTTATCTGCATTAGGTTGCCTGTGTTGACTTTAATCTGCAGGTCTCTGAGTTGTGAGAGAGCGGTTTGGATTTGAGCTCCACACTGCTTTAGAGCAGTAAAGCCTGTAATGCTAGAGGACAGCTGGGATACCTAGCTTTGCTGCTCTCTGCTGGTTATAATGGTTCCAGACTACACGTGGTGCTTTCCCACCTGCGGTTTGAGAGACCAAACAAAAGCAGAGATCAAAACAAGCGTACTGCATCTTCCTCTTTTGATTCCTTTGTGTTGGAGTCCCAAGTGTATCAAACAGTTCCAATATCTTTTTTGCCGTCTCTGCCAAGTACAGAGTACAAGATGAAATTGGATGTCCTCAGGACTACAGGGCAAACATACATGTAGTGTAAAAATACAGTGTACAAAAAACAGGACAGTGTAATAAATTGACTAGGGCTGAAACGATTATTTAAATAATTCGATTACAAAATATGGTCAAGGTAATGTTTCTAGAATCAAAGCTTTGTTTAATTCATTTCACTCACTACAGAATGCTTCGCTTATGTTTCACACGGACGCTTATTAGTGACGCATGCTTTCAGTAGCGCGATCTGGAAACAATGCCAAAGAAAAAAGCAAAGAACGTCCAGGGTCTGGGACTGGGGAATTGTGATGAGATGAACGGTAGTAAAAACGCTCAGTAATGGTTGCTGGTATTGGCTAGTTAAGAAAGTGAGTTGATATTCATGATGTTCATAACTTTAGCTCAAGAAAACAGAATAAAATGTTGCCGTGTTAATGTGATTCACGTTTATTTCATTTAATGTAATTGTTAGCTTAATACACACGCAGTCCTTTTGTCAAACATGCACCCTTTTCTCTTTCTCTCTCTCACACATACATACACACACACAAGTAGACTAAGTAAGTACCTCTTCAGGTGACACTGAAGTTAAATGCACTAAGTGCAACAAACGAGTTTAATTTTGATTTTAAAAAGGAACATTCAGGAATTCAAGCCAATTGGTTATACATTTTCAAACTGTTTTTTTCCTCTTTTTTTTGAATATAATTTATCAGATTACATGATTAATTAGTGAAGAAATCGATAGAATACTTGATTACAAAAACAATTGATAGCGGCAGCTGTAATGAAGACACAGTACAAGAAGAAATTGGTTGTACCGGACAAGTAGCAACAGCATTAGTTGCAACAGACTTATAATTAAGATACGCAGTAGAAGCAGATAGTAGCCTTTATCTGGAATATTGAGATATCAGGAACTGGAGTCAAACACTATAACTAGTAAAACTGCAGGCTTGGTTCACTGGACATAAGCCTCACTCGTTCACTGCCCTTGCAGCAACAGCACTCAGTATTATCATATTTGCATGAATGTTTTCCGGAGAAATACTTCAGTTCTCTGTTTTGTGTTGTGCATCTGTAATGGAGACGTCTTGACCTGTTTGCTAGCCAGCTCCTATTCTTTGCTACTCTTATAAAAACTGAGAAATGATAAAGCACTGGAGCTTTTTTCTACTCATGGTACCAGCAATAGGCAAAATCTGAAAGTCTAGACCGGGCAAGTGGTGAAAAAAAGCAACAAATAGAACCTTACTGGAATTCATCTTTATGGACTGATTGCAAAAATACTGAATATTTACTTCATACTACAAAAATACTGCATCACACAAGTGCACCGTCTAGAGGCTTAGAGCGTCCACTAAATTAAACCATCAGGAACATTTTTTAACAACACAGAACAATTAATTGCCTCTTGTATGTGTGTGTTGTAGACTAGCGACTATGAGGACAGTAGTGTGCTGAAGAACAGTAAGTACAAAGATCGAGCTGAGAGCAGGAGGCACAAGGTGGGGAGTGAAGGAACCTTCCATAGGGACGATGCTCCCGCGTCACTGCATGTGTATGTATTCACACACATTAATAAATGAGAAAAAAATGTGTACAAAGCATGAATAAACACACACCCAAACAGCATTAATATGCCCCGCATTTAACAGCGTGACGTAGTCCTGAGAATGTTATCCTCTTCTTGATCTAATTCAGCTGTCTGTTGGGGCAGGAAAACATTTAAGCAGAAAAATCTGGTGTAACAAGACCATTGAGAGAATTCCTTCCTGACCTTCACTCCGAGTCGTCCATTTGCATTTTCTTCTCAGTTCCAGCCACTCCTGCTGAAGTCTTCATGTATAACAGTAACAAAAGACGCAGCCATCTCTGAGATAGAGTGCACCTTTAAACACTGTCAGCCCAAAGCCATGTTATAATTTTCCCCCTAGTCTTCTGGTCTTGATGAAGGGAAGTGTGTAGTGGCGTCAGGACTTTATTAATAACTGATTTTAGGAAGTGCCTGTCATGAGGGATCTGGCCTCGCTAACATGTTTACAGATTGCCGGGCTTACTGTTGTAAATTTTCCCAGCAGGACGAGGAGACAAGATGAACTCTACCCCACACTGCTGTGGGACAGCTTTGTTTAGAGAAGTTCCTAAATCCATGATAAGCATTCTATACAAACTGCTTAACTTTAGTGTTAGATTAGACATCAAACCTGACTTGGTTAATTTACATAAGATATACATGGATGTAAACAGTTTAGGATGTGTTCTCTTTCCCTTTCATGTTGGGTTGAAAAGATGACAGGCTCTTGTTCTGCAGCACTGTAAGGTCACAGCACCACAAAGTCTAACCTCTTGCATAATTTAACCTGATTTCGTTCTTCAGCTAATTGGCAGGACTTAAATGAGATGAATTTGGTGTGTTAGAAAAGAAAGAGTAGAGAAGTCAGCAAGACTTGAACTTAAGAAAAAAAAGCAGCTCTGCTCAGGACAGGGAGGCAGGAAAATATTCCACCAGTCACAGAGTCCAGCCAGGGTTATTTAGACTTGCGCCTAGACGTCAGCACATGAGGTGTGTGAGAGGCCTGTGCTTTGTCACCATTTGCAACTTTCTTATTTTTGGTTTGTGACTGATGTATCTCCCTAGAGCATCTGCTGGACTCAGATGAGTAATGTCAGTTAACTGTGTGTGTGTGTAGGGAGATCAGCGAGGTGAATAAAGGCCGGCAGATGCTGGAGAAGATGGGCTGGAAGAGCGGAGAGGGACTTGGCCGAGATGGAGCTGGAATCACAGAGCCCGTAAATTCACACACCTCACATAAGCAAACACACATTTCCAGTAAAAAGGAGACACACAGAACTGAGCAATAAGCTCATCACACGCAATCTCAGTCCTTAAAGGTCCCATATTATAACCCTTTTTTTAACAAGTTAAAATAGGCTGATGAGCTTCACTGAACATGTCTCTGAAGTTGTTTGCTAAAAATACCTCTCAGATTAGGCATTTTTGCCTGCTTTTTACCCTTCCGTCTCAGTCCCTTTTAGAACAGGCTGTTTCACTTTATTATTCCTAAATGCAAATGTGACCCTCCATGGCAAAACCAGTCGCTTGTCGCAATGGAGGTTTCTGAGAAAAATGAGCGTTTATGTTGCGTGGGGTAAAATTTTGGATTTTTTGTTTTTAGTGTTTTGAAACAGTGGAGGGTCTATACTGTATTGTGCTGTTGTGAATATATATTTCGCTGAAAAAACTTACCCTTTCCATCCTATAAACGCGGACTTTCTTTGGAGAGGTGAGGAATTCAATTCCAGCAGAATGTTAAAAGTTTCCCTTGTTTTGACCGCCTACTTCAATAATATTTACGGTAAATCCACTGGTTGATCAGCGTGAAGATATTTCTCCGGAATCCATCTTTCTCCCGAGTTCAGTTAACCTAACGCGGGTAGGCTATCCGTGTGGCTGTGAATGCAGCGTAGGCTACCGTAAATGCAAACGTAGCCGCGACCGCACCAAGCGTCTGTCAGTGCTACGGCGATAGTCAACTTCAAAGGCAGATTTCTCACTTGGCGTGACAGGAGAAACCCGACTCCTTTGAATGTTGATATCTCAGTCATATGTCGTCCGATTCATTCGATATAGGTATCGTTTTGAAGGTTGATTTATGCCCTTTAATGAAAACATAACTCAATTTTGAAAATTTGAGACAAGAGACTGGTTTTGCCATGGAGGGTCACAAATAAGCCGCTGCTGCCCACGCCCCACTCCGGAATTGAAAATAATCAATATGACTGCTGCTCACAGACATTAGTAAATTAATGCTAGCACAATTGACCATTTTTATCAACCTTACAATGTGTTAGAGGCTGTGCAGGCCCAAATAGATGTCCAAAGAACAGAAAGAGTGAATTTTTCATAATATGGGACCTTTAAAGTTTAAATGTGCACAAAGACTTCTGTCCACACATTTATATTCCAACATATTCTGAGAATTTGTTTTGCCTCTTTTCTCTTTATCCCTCCTTTCTTTAGATCGGGCTGCAGGTGCGTCCGGCTCAGTCCGGTCTAGGCTCCTCTACTGCGCTCTCGGTAGAGGACGCCAGTGTGTGTCGCAGCAGGAACCAGCAGAATTGGGAGCGAGCTCGGGAGCGATTCTTGCACACACAAACTCCCACCTCCACACCCAAAGCACAACCTGCCTGGGTCAAAGGACAACCCCAGAGTGACCCCTGACCCTGCTGGTGAGCCCAGGAGTGGCAAACTTATCTGGATGAGTTTTATTAGGAAAAGAGACATTCGAAGGTTGAAGCAATAACATGGACGGAGTAGTTGGTCTTTAGGATTTGAACGTGTGTACATAGAAATTTTGTAAATAAAATGAATTCCAACTATATACTCTTTCTCTATTTGTAACACTTCTGAATCAGAGCTTAAATGGGGATAACTATTGAAGTAGAACAGCAAACATCACACAATAGGCCTTAGATGTTTGTGTTGTCGCTCATATGAATGTCTAATATTTGAGCGCCTCACCGTTCATTCCTGTCCGTCTTCCTCATAACCGCTACACTTAAAAACCCAGTTTAAAGCAACAGCTTTCAAAGTTATGCTGAGAGGTGAACTTTACTCTTGGAGGTTTCATGACCCTTTAAATCAGAGAAAATTCCAGTCAGCTAGGGTGTCCTATCGTGAACTTATTTCCACCTGCCAGTGTTTTCGGTGATAAGCACTATAGTGACCAGAGGAGAAGCTGGCCAAGTGCCTGTGATAAATCTCTCTGTTGCTGTTTTGTTGCCTTGGCATCCTGCTTTGTGCTGCTTTTGGTATTTGTGTTTGCAGGCGCTTATGTCTTACGTGTGGGGCCTGCCTTTGTTCCTTTACCCTATTGGTACACACTGATTGTCCACTTAATAAACATCCCTTATAGCTGCACTTTTAAGGTTTTACAATCCCAGACTATATCCTGTCCCAGTCCCCCACTGCCCTATTGACCACAGGTCAGTTTGTGCCCACAGGAGCCCAGCTCCTGTTATCCAGGTTATTGCTCATTCTCAACCCAGCAGTGTCACTGGCACTTTGTAGCAGCACAACACACACACATAAGACATTGACATTTACTGCCTTTAGCAGACACTCCTATGTAGAGTAACTTCCTATTCATTATTACAGGGACAGTCTACCTGGACACTGCAATGTTACATGACTTTTTACGCACAGCAATATCACTACTAAGTTGAGAGTGTTATCCAGAAAGCAAAAGCTCCTGTATGACGGCTAAACTGTACACTACCAGATGGTTGTGACGGTCTATGAACCAAGAGGTCACGAGTTCAAGTCCAGCTCTATTCTACCTCCAGCACTACCACCACTTGGTTCCCTGAGGAAGGCCCTTACCCTTTCTTGGTGCAGTGAGCAGCTGATAAATGTCTTAAGTGTTCACCTACACAATGTGCTATTTATTAGAGTTCGGTTTAGATCAAAACACCAAACTGCAGCATTTGTCATTCTGGAACTGGACACTCCCATCTCCTAATTGTGCTCACATTATTAAGTATTCTTTTTACTACAAGCATTTCTGTGAGTGTAACCTGACTCCGGTCACATTAACAAACAGCAGATTTTGACTTAACTCGTGAACACACAAATTAAGACTCACGGTTGGTCACTGTGTTGTTAGTACGCTGGTCTCGTATCGCGTGAGCAGCCGAACCCGGCGGCGCTACGACCGCGCGACCTTCCCCCGGGCAGAAGGGCAGCGGGGGTGAGAACTCGGACGGAGGTGAGAAAGTCGGAAAGTTCCTGCTCAGGTTGGAACCGTCGGACCGTTTCCCGCGAAGATGGTGGAGGGAAAGTCGTTTTGATAATTTAATAAACCAGTCTTTCCACGCGCTATGAGCGGACCTCGCCTGAGCCAGCGCGCGCTGTCCAACGGACCCGCCGCCGAGGTGAGACTCCACGCGCTGTTTACTCTCGTGTTGGTGGTGTTAGCTACACACTAAAAGCTGTTATAATAATTATAATATTTCAAGGATCTTAAACGAACAAAACTATGGTCTAATTCCTGCTATTTCTCATCGGGGTTACCTGCGGCAACGAAGAAACCCAGCTGCAACACATTTCAAAACTTAATTTACCCACTCCCAAAACTGATTAATTAACTTAGTAACTAACTACAAGACAACTTATTACCTACAGAAGCAGCAATGGTATGTAGTCATGTTTTTACCTCAAAGTGTAGGCGTTAACAGTTACATTTTACTAACCTATAAGCCTATATTGATTTGTACACGTAATAATGTACCGATTATAACTTAAGCATGTCAAATTTCGCTCAGCAGTCCAATCTTGCAATTGCTTCCCACATGGGTCTACACAGTAATGCGATACTGAAAGAATAGCTTACATAATACATAATTTGACAGCTTTTTTCATATGTGGTGTGGCACTTTAAAAACTGTTTAAGAACTTGGTTCTAGTGTGCAGGAATTATGTCATTTGGAACTTTTTCTTTGACCCGTCTTTGTGCATTTTTTGGTTAAGCCTTCCTCATTTTGTCTTGCCTTCTTGGCCTCTACGCCAGTATTTGTTCAGCATTATTTATTAACGTGTTTTCTCGCCCGTTTATGTGCAGAAACGTCGCTCGAGTATTTGCGCTTTGTCCGCCAGAGGGCGCTCTTGCGTTCTTACAGGGGCTCCATATAAGGGCGAATAAATCAGTTTGATCAGTGTGCGAAGAAAGTCGTATTACTTTATGAGAATTGTAACATAACAACGCTGTGTCAACACCGAGGACTGGTCTTTAGATGGCTGACAAATTTGCTTACTGGTGGATTATTACGTTTGAAACACGGGAAATATTGCAACTAAGCAAGGAAAACCCCTCACCGAGCCTCTAAATTAAAATGGGCCTCGTTCTGTGGCTTTTGTATTTGAATGGCACACTTTAATGAGGGCTAAACAGTAGACTTGTCCTAATCCGCTTTAAACACATTTTGTAAACGTCAATAATATGTGTCAATAATACATAATTGTACATTATAGATTATAAACATTACTCTTCTGCTTCTTCTTCTTCTTCGGAATAGAAGTAGTTATTGTAGTAGTGATACCCACTAGGAAGTATTTTGGAGTATTTTCGTGACGGCGGTGCAATTTATTTAGCGTGGCTAACTGACCGTGTGAACGGCCATTGTGGGGGTCCGCGAGGCAGGGATGCAGGTGCACGCGGCTCACCTAAAGGGGGCGTATCCAACACTTTTTAATACACCTAAGGGACTCTCTTCTCCGTGCTTTCCAGGTCAGTGTTGACTTTTTTTTTTTAAAGTTGTCGGACTAATAAAGCATTCTGATTTTGTTTACTATTCTGGTGTGTTATTCAATTGTGTGAAGGGGGATTTTTGCGTGCTCGTGTGATTCACGAGGTAAAAACCAGGACTTGCAATGAGACTGAGCCAATTTTCCTTTGAGGATGTGGGACTTTTATTTAATCAGTTCAGCTCCTTTTAATATATTTTTTGCTTTCGAATCCTTCATTTGGCAGCAATAGCGCGCCTCCGTTCAGACTCCGTTAAGCAGCTAAAATCGATCAAAACGTCGGATCTTTTGCGCGCTTAAAGAGTCGCCCACGTGACCTGACGGCTGCCTCCGCGCGCGTGCTGACGGTCGGTGGTGACGGGCGCTCGCACGGAGTGGCGTACAGACAGAGCGCGCGGATCATAATGACGACGCCGTCAGTCCACTCTCGGGCCGTTTGGAGACAGTTTAGAGACGAGCGACGCGAGATCGGGGCGCTCTAACGGAAATCGAAAAAGGCTCCGCTTCTCATTTTTGTCGTGATTGATTTTTTTTGTGTCTCCTGATTAGAGGATGGCACCGGAGCGATGGTGCTGATGAGAACGGGTATTTCTTTAATACTTAATGCGCGAGACGGATCGGTTCGGTTTCTGAGGTAATGACGGAACGCGTTTCTCCTTGATGCGCGCGTGCGGACCGGGCGTCGACGTCGTGTCGGCTGTGACAGCGGGGCTTATCGGCCCATGTACCGGGGGACGGGCGGCGTGACAGCGGCCAGGCTGCGGCGACGGCGACGGAGGAGGAGGAGGAAGAGGAGGCTCCCCGGCTCGCACCGTGAGAGTACGCGTGGGGGAGGCCGCGTTAGTCCGTAGTCGTGATTGCGCTCTCGTTCTCGCGCGGCGGGCAGTTATGGGCTGCGCCCCGAGCATCCACGTGTCCCAGAGCGGCGTGATCTACTGCCGGGACTCGGACGAGTCCAATTCGCCACACCAGACCACCACCATCTCGCAGGGCACCGCCACCACGCTGCACGGCCTCTTCATCAAGACAGACGCGGCGGATGCCATCCCGTCGGTCATTGCCTACCAGAGCCGTCACGCGCGCAACAGCTCACAGCGCGAGAGGCGCGAGAACAGCGGCGCGCTCACGTGCACCGAAGCGGAGACGCAAACCAGCCACTCCAGCGTCAAGGTTCGCGCAGTA
The DNA here is from genome assembly GCA_032718565.1 of Distichodus sexfasciatus. NCBI lineage: Eukaryota > Metazoa > Chordata > Actinopteri > Characiformes > Distichodontidae > Distichodus > Distichodus sexfasciatus. The sequence goes on along the minus strand of JAVGVS010000342.1, from coordinate 31,195 downwards.
CGTCTGTGTGTTTGTGTGTGTTCTGTCAGGCCATCACCGGGCTTCGCTATTCTTTTACTCCACGCATATAAACCGCGCGTTCGCCTGTGAGTTCGCGCATTTAAAAACTGCGCGTGACCCCGAGTGTGCGCCATTTATTCATCTTATTTATACTTTTTCGGTATGTTATTTTTGTTTGTATTTACGACATCCATACCGCGTTCGCTCCTCTGCCCGAATACAAGGTGCAGGTGCGCGGATGCTGGTGAACAGGCCCGTGCAGCATTGACAGAGACACACTGATAATGAAGCTGCTGCTGATAATAATAAGGGTACACGACTGCTATTAATGATAATATTAAATGTTACTTGTAATAGAAGGACTACTACTACTGCTAATAAAATATAATGACATCTGTATACTATGTACCTGCCGTGTGTTGGCGCCTGCCCGGGGTCTGGTGCCCGCCTTGCACCCGTAAGTTCCCTGGATGGGCTCCGGTCCTCCGCGACCCCTGTAGGGATTAAGTAGTTCGTACAATTGCATTATTGCATTATCTTTTCATCACTGTGATACTTGACTTTATTATCATGAATAATTATAATTATGTTAATATTAATTATTAAATACTACTGAACCTAAAACTATAGCAGGTCTCTTTCTGCACTCGGGCTAATTGGAGGATCTCTGTCAGGGTAGACTCCCCCAGGTCTAGTTTCTCTGTCCTGATTCAGGGTCAGTTTGGAGGCTTAAGACTGTTATTCTTGTGGTTATGTTGTTGTACACACAGGTCGGAGATCATTTGGTGGAAAGTTGTAGGTTTGGAACTTGATGCTGCTTCCCACAGTTCGTCCATTTGGGCCTCATGGGCCTCTCTTTTAGATGTTTAAAACCCAGAGGGCAAAGAGAGAGTGGAACACATCGATCTGTCCCGTGCTTGACCCCTGAGCGATGTGTGTGTGTGACAGGGAGAGAGAAAGAGATGCTGCTTTTGTGCTATCTTGCCTTCAGTAATGTACTAGTCAGATGTTTGCTGCTTTTTTGATTATTTGCTGTTTATGGCTTGTTTGGTTATTTATGTAACATATGAGATTGGACAACACAACTACACACTCACACCCCTCCACCGAAACACTCACACAAATCATTAACACTTACTGATGCTCATTTCTTTGTCCATTTGTTTTTATTTGTTTTGAAGCTAAATATAGGTGACACATTGTGTATATTAAGTGTGTGTATGTGTGTGAAACGCTTCTATGTGTGTTTGCCCCTCTGGCTTAAGGCCCTCCAGGGTGTGAATAATCACATGCAAGAAGGATGATGATGCTTGGATGGATCTGTCCGACACACACACTCAGCCTGCAGTGTGTGGGTGTTTTTGTGTGATAGATAAGGAGTGTAAAGGGCAATGCGAGTGATGATGGTGAGGGTGGTGATGGTGATTTAAGGTGAGAGTAGTACAGCTGTGAGATAAGAGAAAAATCTGTCTGTAATGGGTTTAAAGCTAGAACATATGGTAACTTTGATCTTTATATAAGGTGCAGTAAATAAACATTACCATTGCTGAGCTGTGACTATAAGAACCCCAAAACCCTGTGAATATTAAAATATTACTTATATGAAGCATGGAATAGAGCAAATAAGGAGGTAAAACCACTGAAATATCATATTTCATCAGTTTCTCACAGCCATTAACTCTCCTTCAGCCTTGAGGTGTTTTGATTTTTTGGAACTTTATGTTCCAAGCTCGTAATGTTCAATTCATGGTCAGGGTTTGGACTCTAGATGTACTGTGTACAATTTTAGATAAAGCTTTAAAAAAAAATGTGTGCATCATCCTAACCAATTTACTGACTGGAAATTTCTTAAAGTTTATACTCAACGTCTCAACTCTGAAAAGACTCAGATGGTTTAATATTTGAAACCTGGTTTCTGCTGATTCTTTTTTTGATTTGTTGTTTGGGAGTTAGTTTAAACTAGTAACCAAGAAGACTGTAACTGATATTTTAACATGATATATGTCTGTATATGTCTCTGATTATGCAACTGAACATCTGCCCTAATGACATTCAACAGATTCTTATTTATATGTATATTTACTGGCTCTTTATGTATAGTATAAATATTTTGAGATTGTTTGCTTAAAAATATAATACTCTGGCACAGTAGAATAAGCAAAAAAAATTTTTTTCTGCCTGAGTAACTCGCACCTCATTTCTCCCTTCTTCCAAGCCTACAACTTGGGAGAGGTGCATTGTGGGTACATGTTGTTTAACAGAACATACTGTGACTTTCAAGGTCTCACTTCCTCTCACTCAGGCTTTTGACCTCTGATCCTTGACCTCAGTGTCCTTGGTTTCCATGACTTCCACCTTCCTTGGCAAGACTCCTGCTGTTTGCTGTTTCAGTGCTGCACAGTATGGAGGCTGTACTACACTTGTATTGTGATTTGAAAGTGACTAATTAATGACTTTATTTATTAAATTATCATGATCTAGCACATCCAGGTTGGGAGAATATTATACGGCCTACGAGGATCCTCTTTTTATTTTGCTTCTCTGATAGAGCTGCAACTAACCATTGTTTTTCTTTTGATTAATCTATCAGCCAATAATTCGGAACAATAATTGTACTGTAGAAATACTGTATATAGCATTTGAAATAATAATATTTCTTATGATTACATGAGACAATTTGGAAATAAAAGTTAACCCTAAACATTAAAGTTAAAGCTAACCCGCGGAAAGCAGATCCACACTGACCACTGTAAAATGTATGTGTGGTAGAGAGAGAGAGAAATAGGTGTTGTGTAATCTGTGTGAATCTTAATTGTTTCATATCATTTTTGAAGTCTTTGTGTTTAATGCAGGTGCAGACAGTTTAGGAGTTAATTTTTATTCTTTAAATCTAATTCTGTCAAATACTTTGCTAAAAGACTAGCGGAGATGATACAGTATCACTTTTACTAGGGACTGAATGATATGTTTCTTCATGGCCGATATCAGTATCAGTTATCACTAATCATGTAGACATGTACTGGATATTTTGAGCAAATGAATGCTGTAAAAATGGAAATTAGTATCAACATTTAGTATGGAAATAGAACAAATACTCAGACATTAAATTACATTTAAATGCCTTTCAGCACTTAATTCTCAGTTCTAAGATTTTTTTCAACATGTAAACACAGAGATCACTAAGCGGGCTCTTATTGCATTGGCATATCGGTTTAAAAAACAACATCAATAACCATAAAAATGCTAAATATCAGCACAGACAATTGGCAAGGCTGATAATTAGGCTGATGTCTCCTAACCTTTATTTCTCCAATTCTGAAATTAACACGAAAGGATACTTTTTTCTTATTATTAACTGCTAAACATTTAGAGAGTAGTATTCTTAAGTTTCAGTGAACATGGCAAATTATCTGTATTTGTGTATTTAGCAGCATTGTTTCATTTGAGTAGCTAAAGCCATCTACTTGTTGTGCAAGACAAATGTAATGCACTTAATAATACAAATATTTCTGTGCACAGATTGAGTTGTCTAGAACACAAATTGATTTAAGCAGACACTTACATTACCCGGTTCATTGGGAAGTTCCGATATGTCTGGATGTACTTTATTAGATTTAATATTCACGTCTACGTTCAGTATGCAAACACAGTACATATTGTGTGTGTGCGTGTGTGTGTTTTTGGAGAGAAGCCGTTTGTATATGAAAGCTCCCATTAGCCCGAGCCTGCGGTTTCTCACAGGGCTTTTGTTTGGAGTTTTTGGGCTTTCTGTCATCATGTGAAGTTGAGCCTGGTTGTGCTGTGTTCAATCTTTTCTTCTCCCGTCCACATACACGCACAGGCCATGTGATGTGCTGCTGGGTGGCGTGTGGAGTAGTGGTGTGTTTAGAAGTCTTGTAATTAGCTGTGAGACTGTTTTGCTCTGGCAGCAGCATCACTCACCTTCTCTGTTATTAGCTCATAAACACGTACTGATTTAAATATCTTCCACTTTATTTCTTTGTTTTAGTGGCGAATAAGAGAAATATTATTATTTCAGCTTCAGGTTTAGTTAGCTGTAGGACATCTGGGTGTATCGACACACCGATGTGTAATGATCATCAAGCCCATAGCGTCGATTAATCATGAAAACAGTCAGCAAACAGACACCATACATGTTGTAACAGCAACATCACTTTACATTGAACAGGAGATCTATTTTTATTAAACAAAGATCACTTTTACTTAAATGTCTGGGTGAGCTCAAGTATAAAAAGGAAATTTAAGCTGCTTTTTGTGATCTGATATGAATGGACATGATTATTGTTTCTTATTGATCGCTGGTTCCTGAATTGAACTGAATCGAAATCATATTGAAGCAGACTTTGTTTTATTATGAGAGATTGAATCGTTGTCCATTGAATCAATATAATGACACCTTGAGACAACTTGAGCCTCTGGTGGCCAGGGTGTGAGATGGTGGGGGCTGTTGTGACATTATTGTCCCAAATGTATCTGAAATTGACTGCAACAACAGTCTTCAAATCCTGAATTTGGGTCAGTGGAAGGCTTATCATGAATCCTGTATCATGCAGTATGGAATCTACTGTCAGTTTGGGCTAGTTTGCCTGTATAGTAAGTTCTCATGTATCTGCTCAGTGATCATCCAGTCAGTTCCTTTGTATTTAACATTTTAGGTGCATTGTTCCTTCTCTTACTTCTTAGTGGGAATATACAATGAGGTTAACCTTAATCAACAAACTGACAGAGCCACAGATATCTCACATGGCACTGCTTCTTCCTCTTCATCATTGACCTTCTCACTGCCGACACCTTGGTCTGTTTTCCATTCGTACAGGCCCTCTGTATCCCCCCACATATTCACGTTCTTGAAATTACCCTGTTTCTTTTTACTTTTGGTGATGGTGGTCTAGTGGTAGGATCCTCACCTCTGTCCCTGTAATTAAGAAAAAATGGAAGTTGGTCTGGATTAGAGTGTCTGCTGAATTCCATGAATGTTAATATCTGCACAGATATTCTTGAGCTTGTGTAAGTACACCTTGCTCCACCATCCCTTTGCGTTTGCTTGTAATAAACTCTCCCCAGTCTCAGTTTTATTCTTAATATCTGCCCAGTCCTTCACATGCACAAAATATGCTCGATTGTCTGAGCTCTGTTTCTTAGATGTTGAATCTTGGAAATGCTTCCCTCAGTAAAAACCTTGCAACAGTGTCTGGAAGCTGCTGGTTGAGCTTCCACTAAGTTTCTACCTTACAGTACCAAGACATAGCAATATTTGTTCACTCTTTGTGTCACACCTAATAAATCCAATATAAATTTTTCATGGACCATCCAGGGATGGAATATTAATAGGAGTAATCGTCTTACTGCCAAGGAACAAAATCTATTCTTATGAGCAGGAAAAATGATCTGTATATTTATTTATTTATTTATTTATTTATATATACATACATACAGTTCTGGGTCCTGCCAGTGCGTGTCTTCACTAACAGTTTACTGCTTTACACATGGCACCTTTAAGGTTGTGAGTTATTGCCAGACTGGACATTTGTTGAATTAAATAATCATCATCAATCAGGAGCTATACAAAGACAATAAGTAAATCTCCAGTGGTACTTCAACTCGGTCAAGACTAGGCTTAATCCATGAGCAACAAACCTGCCCTAAATGTTCTGGATTTAGTCTTTATGTTCATCTAATGTCTCTGCAGAAAGTTAGTTTAGCCAGTAAATATTAGTATAAACTGCTAAAACATTGCTTTTGAGAATTTAAAACAATCTGCATCACACACCTTTGGTCCTGGTTAAAAAGCATGCCCATTCATTTCAGCCAGCTCTGTATGGAATAGAAAGTACCATACAGTCTGTGTGTGTCTGTGTGTGTCTGTGTGTGTCTGTGTGTCATACTGTGTGTCTTCATTACTGTCTCATCTAAACCACTGTGTATTGATTTGGTAGAATTGTACGAATCCATCTCACTGATAGTCTTATGCAAATTATCCGACTGGAGCTACACAGCGTTCACACACCATTCACAGTGGAGTCACACACCGTTTGTGTGTGTCATGGTCCGGTTCCGCGCTCGTTGTGTCTTTGCTACGGTAATGGCTTTTGTTGAACACGTACAAACCAAATCTGGCCCACACACAGGGCCGGAGCGACCACGTCACCCACACGGCTAAATTTAGCCAACACTGATTTTATCATACCCCCTGTGCTGTGTGAAGGGATGTCTTTGTTCACTCTTTGTGTGTGTGTGTGGATGTGTGTGGATTCAGTTAAAAGCATATGACCAAGAAGTGACACAGATATTGTGCCGTAAGGTAGAAAGTGTGTGTGACTGTGTTTTTCTTTTTTCCTTTTGTTAGTTATTGGCCTTGTCTTGCCTCTGTGACTACTTCTTCCCTAAATTCATTTTTGTTTAAAATATGATGAGACTGAAGACTCTTCCAGTTTTTGATTCTATCAATATTTAGCTTTTATTGGAAGAACCATATTTAATCTCTGCATTTTATAATATTTTTTTCTTGAATGTTAGAGTTTATGGAAGTGGTGTTTGCTTGAAGAGATAATAAAGACTTCAAATACATTTACATATGTTTTCCCCACTGTATTAGTGCAATAAATCATGACCATTTTGTATTAATTACAGTATTAGAGCTTTTAATTTTGTAAGGTCTAAGTGTAGCTGGAATGATGTTATTTACAATGATAGTGTTATGAGAGTTCATACCAATATAGCAATGCAAACCTGTGTGTGTGTGTGAGAGAGAGAGACAGAGAGAGAGAGAGAGAGAGAGAGAGAGAGAGAGAGAGAGAGAGAGAGAATGATGCAGTGTATGCATTTAGTGCGGTCATTTTGAGCAGATTATGTTAAGTGTGTGTGTGTGTGTGTGTGTGTGAGAGAGAGAGGGATGTCCAGTTGAGCAGCTTATGCTGAGCAGTAAATACTGATGACAGAAGCAGGTAAGGAGGCTTTAGATCACGCTCAACTTTTTACACCTCGCCTACACCCTCTCAACGTTAAAAACAAGTTGTCCAAGTTGTTTTTTTTCTGAAAGCATTTGACATATAGAACATCTCCAGTAAACTGTTCATGTAGAACTGGACCTCCAAACAAGATGCATGCTAAAGAGAATTTAAGACACAGGTTAAGACGCAGTATTTTTCTTTAGTTTGTTCCCTCACTCTTTTTCTATGTCTAATTCTCAGGTGTCTGCTACAGAAGAATGCATTGGACCAATGCGTCTCACCCAGGAGCCCACACAGGTACAGCCAGAATCATCTGTATATGTATATTAATAGGGTTAGTGTCTTTTATGCTCTAGAGCCTGGTTTCTTGCTCTTGGATTAAACCTGGTCTTGGACTATGCTGTAGTACTAATGGAGATTTACCATTTAAACTCAAAACAAGTCTAGGACTAGGCTTAATCCTCGACTGGGAAATTGGCCCTATGTGTTTTAGTGTGTTTTATAAAAATATTGTAAATCAGAGTAGGCTATATTCTGAGAATTGATTTTATAAAAGAAAAACTCTCAAAATGTACAATATGACATTAAAATAGTTAAAGTAGCACTTGTTGGACGTCTCATGTAGTGGTTAACTGGTTTTCTGTGGATCTGCTTAGAGTTGTCTTATATATTAAGAGGCTGACCTTTAATTTTATGTACCATAATTATTGGCAGATATGAGTTAAATACAGATAAAAGGGTAATAAGACTGATAAATAACAGTTAAAAAGGGAGACAGAAGATTGATCTTTAACCATGTTGGAATGTTGTCATTATGCAGGTTGTCCGCTAGAGGATAACACTGCAACTTCCTTGTTGTTTTTTGTGTTTTTCTAAAGGTGACACTTATTTACGAGACATTTAACCTTTTCAGCTTTTAATATATTTTGTTATATGTTTACATACAACAAAGTAAGTACTTTATAAAATTCTTTGAAACTACATTGCATGATAATATCTTAGTCAGGATTCCTAAATACCAAAAACAACTACACCTAAAAATGTTTGTGAATATATTATATTTTGTGTGTTTTAGAGGGAGAAGAAAGTTCATTTGATTAGATTTTCAAATTATTACATTTTCTGATTATTAAATTAGTATCAGTCTTACAAGTCCTGTATCAAACAGACTCTTAATATGATAATAAGATCTAAAGTTTATAATATGATTAAATCGGTACTATTTTAGCACATCTTAACTTTTATAAATGATGTCAAAGAAGACTGATCTGCATTTTCTGTCCAATCAATGTTGATGTTGTACTGTCCTTGATATTTATCTCTGATATTTATCTTTAGTTCAGATTGGTGCTGATGACTTAAAACTATTTTATGGGTCTGTTTTAAGATGAACATGAGGTTTAAGTAGTATATATTCGATCTCAGATATCCAAAATGATACTGGTGTGCGTATGTTCATGCATTTTCTTTAATATCAGAACCCTGACAGTGTACTTTCACCCGCTATATTTTCTCTGCAAGGCCGTCTGAATTTACTTCTCCCATGAAGTCTTCTCGAACACAAAAATAGGCCCAGATTAGGTTCAGCCAGGGTTAGAGCCTGGAATGCATGACTTGAAGAAGGCTGTGATGCTCTGACTAGTTCATTTAAATCTCCAGAGACTCTTTATAAAATCTCTCATGAATTTATATAGTAACAGCCATGGCTTATTCCCTCAGAGAGAGTCGTTACATTCTAAATGTGCAGTGCGACAGATGGATTAAAATTACCCTGTCAGTGCAGAATACAACAGAGAGTGTCAGTGTGATACATTGTTTGTGCGTCATTTTCTTGTTATTTAAAAACAACATTTTGATTATTAAACCACATGTGCCAAACATTCTATTGCCATAATAGCTCGAGCAGTATAACTTTTTCCATGTTTTTGCCAAATATTTATTGCAAGATTTATCTATTTATCTGAACCACATATTCACTAAGTTCACCTAAGATGCAAAAAAATCATAATCTCACAATGTTGAGATTAATCAGGAACTTTTTTAAACCTCAATCCTAACATTTTTCAACAAAACAGAGTTACAGAATGATTTTATATAGATATTTTATATACGTATACACCCTTTTTATTTTGACTATGAGAATGTCGTCATTAGTACAGGCTTTCGGATTGACATCTTTTATTAAGGAAAACAAAGTTGTCTGAAATGTACTCCCTTAGTCAGAATGGTCATGAGACGAAATTAGCTTGTGCAGGGAGTGTGTGTATTGGTCAGGGGTTAGATGTGGTCACTGTTGTGCAGAATGGAAGTGCTTTGCTTTGTAAGCTAATAACTGATGGTGTGACAGTGACACTCTTTAGGACCCTTTAAGACGCATAAGTACAAGAAATACTGCCTATCTGAGAAATTTATTGTTTATTCAGAGGTTTAATATAGTCATATTTACTTCATATCTATTTGCAGGTACACATATATATATAGCTCCACCTTGTTGGTGTACAGTTAGAATTTGGGTTAGTCCTCCACTAGCCCTTTGTCAGTTGTCAGGTTTTGGCCACAGAAACAATCTTGGCTGCATATTTGTGGTCTTGTTAATCCTGATACTGAAGTGTGTAAAAAGTGCAGCATTTCTGCTGTTGCACGCTAGCAGCATCAAACACAAACTACCATGTGTATGTCACCGCTACATTGGAAATGAGCCAAAATCTAAATTCTAAATCAAACCTGTGACCTGTGGTCAATGGGGTCGTTGCTTTTGGATGCCAGTGCTTGTAAATGGCAGCACTTGTCATGATTTGTTTGTCTGAACTCATTGAACTATGAGCAATAGCAATGCTAGCATGTCAAACAACCAGTGTTGGTGACAATTTGGTAGGACTGGGCATTTACTTGAAAATTAATAGAAACCGATATTCAGAACATCTAATCGAGCATCTAATCTTAACTGATTAATGGTTAATTTGATTATTTTTGAAATTCTGCTAATACTTAAAAAAGGAATTCTGCCATTGGGCCCATGAGCAAGTCTTTTGACCCTTGCAGGTTGCTCCAGGAAGACTGTTCCTGTATTTAGGATTTTTTCTCTGGATACGAGTGTCTGATAATGCTGTAAATGTAAAAGATTAATTAGTGGTATTCAGATCTGTCTGGACTGTTGCAGAAAGAGACCGAGTTGAAGCTTCAACTGAAAAATGTAGGAGAGGGTTTTCATATTGGCAGCAGGAATGGAATAAGAACATGTGGTCCTGGTGGAGAAAGTTCCGGGAGCAGCTTTAACTCTGCTGACTTACAAGTGTCTTTGGGTGTTATTTTTATGTGCATGTTTTTTGGGCCATTTATACGCTCATTCTGTCATAGTTTTATTCCTGTGCTTTTATGAACACAAGATTTATTAAATCGCAAGAAACTACTACATGTTGACTGGACCACTCTCTTCTCTAGAACTGCCTTGTTTCTGACAGAACATAAAAGGCCAGTGGATAAATAATAGTTCTTGTAATTTTGTAAATAGTTTCCCCTCTTGAGGCTGAGAGCATCTCAAACTGGTTCATAAAGGTCAAACTACATATTTGGATTATAAAGTATTTAGTCAAAAAAGGGACCTTGTACCTTTGCCCAAAACTGAAAGCATTTAGAATTTAATTTGGGAATTGAAATCCGGATCCGACTTAGAACTGGTTCCTTTGGATCGATTGCATCAGAATTGTACACCTCCAACATTATCAATTCTTCTTAACGATTGTCTCATTTCCCAGCACTGTGTTTTCCAGTCTGTAAGATCTGTATACTTGTAGAGTATACAGCAGAGATGGCAATAAAGTTTACTTTGACTTTGACAACATCACTGGCCAATCACGTGGACAATAATGCTTTGCTTCAGACATTTAAAATATTGGGGGGTTTGCAAGGTATTATACTGACATGTTTAAGGTGTGATGGGCAGTGTAATAATCACCTTTAATTCCTGCAAATATTCAGATTGAGTTGTTGTTAATGTAAGCATGAATGCAACAGTGAAAGAATTTTGTCATCAATATTTGCCAAGTTATTAGCAAATGTCCCTCTTGAACTCACAGTGTACGTGTTTTAAAGCAATAGACAGATTAAATTGATCATTTCATCAGTTTTAGCAAAATTAATAATTGATAGTCATTAAGTTAAATACATCATTAAAATGCAACTTGTGCAAGATGTTAACCTTTAAATGTCTTTTTCACATAGACTGAAAAGTCTAACAGTTGTGATGGCAAACACAAATTTGTGTCTTTAAAATTTAAATGAAAAATCATGGAAATAAAATTAAAATTAGCCGATGAAGCAGCAATAAAATCTAGTAAGTTTGCAAGTAGGCTTATTGTATTATTTTATGATGATGTATAGCTGTGGTCTAAGTCAGGGTGTTTCTGTGAGTGTGTCTTCGTGTGGGCGTGTGTGTGATGGTTTGGACAAATCAGGCCTGTAAATTCTTACACTTTCCACTCAGAATTAGCTCTTACATTAAGGTTAATGTGGACAGTTTTTGTAATTTAAAAGATTATCATTATTAATTCTTATTTTGACTTGTATGAGTCCACCTGACTGCCTTTGATATTTGTTAAACTTTCTTAGTGCAGTATTCGTTTAAGTTCTGCCATGTTTGAAATTCTAAACTATCATGCCTCATTATGATCAACATAAAAATCAATTTATTACACTGTTTAGCATATCCAATAATTAGCCCTTTAATTTGGATTTCTGATCTCTAAAGTCACCTTTCGTAACATTAAAATGTGGTTGTAGTGGTGTGGGCAGATGGGAGATGCATGTATGTCATTACTGCGCACCCTGTAGGCGGTGTTGCGCCAGTGCAAGTCGTCGGTGGGAAACACCAGCCGCATGATGGGACTTGTGCGGAATTTCACACCCCGGCTCTGTGGTTACCCAGAGCTGTCCGAGATAAAAGAGTAAAACTTTCACATGCCTCCATGGCATTTTTCTCTAGTTTTTGCACTCACTCTGTCTTTCTTCTACTCTTTTTTGCCACTTATGACATGAAACATTAGATCTAGATTCTTCCTGTATGTGTGCACCCCCCGCCCCTTTACACACTGTTTGTTTTAGATGGTTATCTCACTAATTTTTGTTTTGTCACACATGCTCATAGTCTGAATACACATGCACTCGCACACACACACACTCATCAGGGACCTCTGATGATTCTTTGGGACAGTAAACAGTAAACTTTGGCAGAATGTTGGTTTTGGAAGACAGAGATCTCAAGACAGCCGTCTCTCTTTCAAACTGCTGAGAGAGAGAGAGAGAGAAAGAGGAATAGAGAGGGTGGAGAGAAAAAGGCCAAAAAAAGCACAGAAGGGTGTGTTGGATTAGTTTTTTTTTACTTGTTTGTCCGTATGTTTGTTTGTGTTTGTTTATATGGTGCTGATGTAACTGATGAGCTCCTGTAGCTGCTGCACTTGGACTAACTTTAGGAGCTGAAGCACTAATTTTATAATCACAATCCAAACCTAGCTCTGTTTGTTGCTGCTGTGATTTTAAAGAGGCAGTAAGATCAAAATAATATTGACTCTAAGTTCCTCATATCAAAGAAACAGTTGTCATTAATCACCTTATCAATTTTGAGTGAATATGAACGTTGCTACATAAGTGAAATAAAGTCTCAAAGTGGTGAGAATACAGGCGGTATTTTCTATGCTCGGATGCTGTAGGCGTGTTGGCTCAAAGCGCTGAAGCACCGTCCACTACTACAGAGCCCTACAAACAGATCACTCTAAAGTCGTGCAAGTTAAAAAAAAAAGGAAAAAAACTAAACTATGTAAAATTATCCCTTGTTGTGCCTTTGCAATATACGTTTCACTAGAAGGGATGAAGACAATGACAGAATAGTGAGCACAGTCAAGGCTAATACAGAATACAACACGGGATAATGGCTGGGAAATGTTTAAGCAGGAGGACAGCGGGGGAAAGGCTAAAATGACAGAGCAATGCTGAAAAAACGAGTGTTGATAGATTAGCACATAACGCTACCGCTGTTATTCACATCTGAGCAAGTTCATACGGATTAGCAGCGTGTTCTCGTGTATTCGCTAATCATTTGGAGTTCTTTACAACAGGTTAAACATGCACGTCATATTTTCCAGTTTACGACAACACAAAATAGCTAAATTACACTTGGTGGTTCAACGGCAGCCACCAGCGTTGAGGGAATGGCGATATTTGGAACTGCTTCGGAGAGAGAGCAGTGGCCCTTGGCAGAGCTATGCTACACGTAAGCAGCCTGCGTTTTAGTCCCACCCTACTTAGACCTACCGTGAAAAGCCATGAAAAACTGTTAAACTGCATAACTCCACAACGTAAAAATGACTTCAGGGGTTTCCCCACATCTTTTCAGACAGCCTTCTGACACATTTCATATGTTTCCAAACCAAGGACAGGTTTCACCTTACTGGGTCTTTAATATGCAACACCATAACAGTGTTCAAAACTTGGATGTGAGTCAGTAAAATTGAGATTTAAAATTGCTCAGCTAAAGCAAATATCTCAGACTTTATGCACTTTATGTGCTACAGGTGCTACATTTTAATACTTTAGAATAGTTTATATTCAGTATTTGATTTCTTTATTAATATTAATGACAGTACTCTCTAATACTATAGAGTACCGAAAGGGTGGTCCATAACTGACCAATGTTAGTCGATTTTCAAGATTCTTTATGCTTTTTTCTTTGCTATTCTTAAATTTACATTTAAGGTGTGGTAGGAAGTGTGTGTAATGTTCGCTAGTTTGATTTTACTTTTGAATATGAAGTATTTTTCATCAATTTTCTCTTGGTCATTGTTGGGGCCATCAAGTTGCTGAAATGCTCTCTTAATATGCATACATAATTCATACAGTATGTTACATTTGGTGTGTGGTGCACGATATTTCGGTTAAGTGTCAGATGCAAAAACATGGGAAACTTGCTTCATAAAACTGTTACTTTCTACTTTCTTGTTCAAACAAACCACCTAGTGTCCTGACGTGCCAACCCTGTCTTTTGTCTAAGTCTGACAAAATGTTATGGGGCAGTTGGTAGTGTAATTGTTTAGGAGTTGGCCTCATGATCAGAAGGTACTCGATATGGGTCAGATGCAGAGGTCACATTTTGTTGTGGTGCACTGTGTGCTGTGCTGTGGTCTGATGTAATGTATGTAGCGAGTTGATGAATTTGTAGTGTTGTCCGCTGTGTGTGTGTGTTGTCCGCTGTGTGTGTGTGTGCTGTAGGTGTTGCTGGTGTTTGCTAAGGAGGATGGACAGAGCGATGCGTTCTGGTGGGCGTGTGACCGCGCCGGCTTCAGGTGCAACATCGCTCGCACACCTGAATCTGCAGTCGAATGCTTTCTGGACAAACACCACGAGATCATCGTCATTGACGGGAGACATACACGCTACTTTGAGGCTGAAGCAATCTGTCGGTGAGGCGCACACACACACACACACATACTCACAGCTCTTTCAACAGTTAAATCTTAATTCAAATTTTGGGTCAAATCTCACCTGTTTACATGCAAAATTACTGTGTATTTATGTGTATGTTTTTTCTTGATGTTTCTATCAAAATAACTCAACATTTTAAATAAATTGACATTTTGACACTCATAGACACACCCAGTCGGTTAGTGGATGATTTTATCAGAGATAAAAAAACACAGGGTGGAACCGCCATTACATGTTATGAGTGTTGTCATTGTATAGTTTTTCCTCTAGAGGGCAGCACCACAAATTCACATCTTTTCACATTTCTGAAAATAAAAATTTTATTTTGAAACTGTTGTGTATGTGACGAGGAACGTTATGTTTTGTGTTTCTCTAAAAAATAAATATTGGCAGATATGTAATTTAAATTTTTTTTTAATCCTTCAATTATCAGTTTTGGCATTGGCCTGAAAATCATACATCACTCAGAACATCTCCATATATTATAGCTGGAATTGTAGGATTACATAAAACCGTGCATTCCAGTTTGACTGCGCAACATCACAATCATATTGAGTCCATTTTCTACACATTTTATGTAATGTCACATTTACAGCAAAAAATTGCCATCTTTAGCATAATTAACGGCATTTTCCTTCTGGGCAATGGCACAAAACACAAGATTCTCCAAATCTACAGTAGTGTGGCATATTTTTCCCCTTTTCCTTTCAGGTTTCTGTGGCAGCAGAAAATTTCTATTTGAACTTAACTGTACCTTTAAGTTATGTGTGTTCCATGTTTTGTTTCATGTGTTGTGGTTGTTTTAGGATGATTCGAGCTACCAAGCCTTCTGAACACACTGTCATCCTCGCTGTGGTGCCACAAAGGTAAGAGCTGCACCTTCTCACTCACTTTACGCCAAATCCTTCCATCAGTATTCAGATTCTCTCTCCACCTCACCTCCCCAGAGAATGAATTCTGTATATGAATTGTGGCATGAATGGCTTTCTTCTCTCTCACACCCCAGTCCATTTTATTCATGCTTGTCATGTTTTACGCATTTTTCTGTTCCCTCTCTCACAGTCCCCCAGATCAGGAAGAGCCTTCAGTGCTGCCTCTCCTGTGTGCTGGATTTTCCAGAGTGAGTAATGTCCTCATCAGTGTAATGTCAAAAACTCAAAAATGTACACGTGTCACCATAAATGATACTGGTGCCCTGTATGCTGCTTATTTAAAAAGGCACCTTAAAGTGTGTCTCCTTATGAAAATCCCGGAACTGTTAGATTGCAACCCAAAACCTACTGGGACTCATTTAGTCTCTCACACGCTCTCTCTTTGTCTCACTGTTTCAGAGGTTCGTGGAGAACACCAGCGTGTCGGCATGCTACAATGAGTTATTACAGATTGAGCATGGAGAGGTTCGCTCCCAGTTCAAACTGAGGTAAGACCCCAAATTAGACATGCCACAGGTCACAGCTTTAAAAAATGTTTAGAATGGTATGGAGAATACAAAAAAATCAGTAAAAAACATAAATATATAACAGTTTTGTTAGAAGACTATGGATACAACAAATCTGGCATTACAATTTAAACACTGAATGAAACTATAGTTGCTTATAATAAATGCTATATAGTTTAATATAGTTTAATATAGTTTTATATACATACTATGTATGTATGTATATATATATATATATATATATATATATATATATATATATATATATATATATATATACGCATACATACATAGTGTAATAAATTAGACTAACAAAGAGAGAAGGTCCCTAGGAAGCAGTCAGCATCAAAGGCAAAGAATGTCAACACAAAATATTAATTTAAACACAGTAGTTATTAAAGAAAATAATATTCTGGTGAGATTTCAGTGTTGTTCTCTATCGTAAAACTGAGTTTTGACCTGTTGACTTTCCCCAGCTGTTTGGGAGAAGTGTGAGAACTTTTCACATTTGTAATATTTACATTCTGCCAGTCTGAGCCTGTGTGTGTGATTGTGTATGTGTTACAGAGCCTGCAACTCTATCATCACAGCACTAGAGCACTGTCAGGAGGCTGTAGAGATCACCAGTGAGGATCATGTTATACAGGTGAGGGACAGACTCTAATCCTCACGACCACTGTGGGAACAACAGCCTTCACTCTATAAGGCAACCAATGTCATGTTGAGATCTGTAAATTCCCCAAAATATTTAGTCAACGATGGTTCTGTAGTCAGAAATTGACCCAAAAAATATTTTATGCACTAGATTTGGATCTGAGATTGAGAAAAACATTTATTTTGTACAGTCACATCCAAACCACTCAAACTTGGAAATTTATTATATATGGATATTGTACTGCACATTAAAGCAATTATACATTTCAGTTATATACATTTTTATGTCTTTTCTCTCTTTGTGCAGTCATAACAAAAGTAATTCTTTGTCACACACATAGTTATACAAGTGTGGAATTATATTGACAATACATAGAAAAATGTGTTCTAAAATCATTTATATCAAAAAGAGTGATTTAAACTGTCAACAATATGAAATTCTCTGTGTGTGTGTGTGTGCGTGTGTTTGTGTGTGTGTGTGTTAGTATGTAAACCCTGCATTCGAGCGGATGATGGGCTACCATAAGGGGGAACTGATTGGGAAGGAGCTGACGGAGCTGCCCAAGAGTGAGAAGAACCGCGCTGATCTGCTCGAGTCAATCAACACCTGCATCAAGAGGGGAAAGGTCAGTGTCGTACTGTGCTGTTAACCACAGATGGTCTGATAATAATCAGGCACAGCTTTAGGTCCAGCAACCAGCAGCAGATGTCAAAGTCATTACACAAAGCAAGCCACAGCAATCAGAATACTTCTTCTATTGCTGAGCTTAAATGCCAATCTTAGTAAATATACTTTGCAATACATTAAACCGTTCAAAATCCTTTCAGTTTTGATTTCAGAATTAAATTCTGAGCAAAGATCATCATTATTATTATTATTATTATTATTATTATTATTATTAATGACTATTTTTTCATTATAATGTTTACTGTATTTAACGTAAACATATTCCGTATTCTAATATTGCCCATCACCAATTCACTGTGTAGCTATGAGCTGTGATACCTGGAGCATCTGGAGTGTCATTGGCGGTGTGATCAAACAGTGGCGTACGCAACTTGTGCCTGTGTCCATGGGGCATTTTGAACATTCTTTCTAAATCATAATTACACAAAAACAGATAATTGTTGCTGAATTTGGTCATAAATTGACATTTTACTGTTCACTGTTATCATGTGACATTAATAGGAAGTTCTCATTTCTTATAGGATCACGAGTTCTCATGTAGTTTTAATATAAAAGTATCATTGTGTGTGATAACTGTCATTTCACAAGATGTTGTAGCTGCGTGTTTAAGGTGTGGTGGGCAGCATAACAGTCACTTTATTAGCAGGCTTTATTCTGAATGCAACAGTTATAGAGTTTTAAAAATTTGTCAGCATTTGACAAAGTTATGGGAAACGGTACATCGCTCCCTTTTTGTAGAGGGTATTTATTGATATCAGATGCGGTCAGATTGTCCCTAAAATATCTGAAACCTTTACCTTTACCTTTTACATGATAAGCATTTGATTGCCAACAAAAGTAAATAATTAACTATTTTACATGCATAATAATTTGAGAAAAAATGACTAATTAAGAAGCTCTTCTACTTAATGATGGTCAAATTTGGGTTATATCCAGGTTAAACTTTAACTCCTGGCATTTTATCAAATTTGTTATTTACTGTACGTATTGTGTGTGTGTGTGTGTATATGTGTGTGTGTATGTGCGTGTGTATGTGCGTGTGTATGTGTGTGTGTATGTGTCTGTATGTGTGTGTATGTGTGTGTCTGTGCGTGTGCGTGCATGTGTAGGAGTGGACGGGGATATATTACGCCAGGAGGAAGTCAGGAGACAGCATCCAGCAACATGTGAGAATCACTCCTGTGATTGGCCAGGGAGGGTGAGACTCTTGACTTTAGACTTTTTCACTTCTAACTGTAAATCCCCCAGCATCTGATTCACCTGTTTCCCATCTCACCTCACAGGAAGATCCGGCATTTTGTGGCCATCAAGAGGCCTCACTGTGACAGCAGCAGACAGGTGAGTGTCAGGTGTGTATGAGTTACACTGTTCCTGCTCGAGTGAACAGACACATGGCGTCAGGTTGTCAGTTACTCATCAAACCCTCATTAATGACTGTGAACGAGTAAACAGGACGGAAAAGAGAACATAACGTATATTGTAAATGACTATAAGGAAAAGCTTTAATAATTCTGACACACTCTCTCTCAGGCTGTCTTTTTGCATGTCTGTTTCTCTCTCTCTCTCTCTCTCTCTCTCTCTCTCTCACACACACACACACACATAGACAGACCCTCATAGACATACACGCAGATATACATATATGTAGAGTTAGAGAGAGAGAGACCTCGACAGGTAGACTAAGTGAGCAAGACAGACTTTCTCTCTTTTTCTATCTGTCTCTCTCCAACCTCTCTTTATTCCTCTCCCTCAGTCTCTTCATCTCTTTGTTTCTCTATATCTGTCTATCTCTGTCTTTCTTACTCTCTTTCTTTCACACACTCTCGCAGTATCTCTCTTTCTGTTCTCTTCTCTGTTTCTGTCTCTCTCTGTCTCCCTTACTTTCTCTCTCTGTCTCCTCCACCTCTGTGTGGTAAAACAGCAGTTGAAATGAAGAATGCTGTATCATTATCCAGTAAAGACTACCAAAAATAACTATTCAGGAACATTATACTTTCTATAGATTACAGAATGAAACTCAAACTTTCAGCCGTGTGGTTGTACTAGCTGTAGCGCAGGGTAGAAGCACGTTGTCTGAACATAAAGACCTCCAGAGTCATATTAAGCCTGTTTTGCTGGATATTTTTTAACTTTTTAATTCATACGTTACCTCACAGAAGAGGTTAACAGCTTCTATTATTCTATTATGTTCTCATTATGTCGGTGCTGACGTCTGTGGCGTCTAACTAGTATAGGCTCCTCATAATAGATCTCTTTTATAAATAGTCCTGTACCTTTGTCTTAGGCACAACACTAAAGTAATGCTCCTGCTTAAATTACAGTGAATCATGACGTCACCTCCTCCACCGTTTGCCTCTGTGAAGTGTCATATGTGTTGGAAGTTGCGCTGGTGATTAAATGCCCATTGGCATTGGCTCATTGTAAAATACGAGAGTAATTACAGGCTGTTCCTCAGGCTTAGCACCTTAATACCAACACGTCTGTGTGACAAAATGAAGTGGTGTGAGAGTTTTTTATTAAGACCTGCAGTGGAGCTGAAGGAGTGCCAGAGCTTTAGCAGGAATGCATGATATACACTACATATGTAATATTTAATTTCTACATTTAAAAAAGCAGTTCATGGAATTAATGTCTGAAATTTAATATATGGTAACATTTCAGCTGAAGTCTCAAATACGTTTGCAGTCTCCTCTAAGAAGAGCTATTATATTTTGATTTAAACCATGCTACATTCCTTAGAACCAGACTGGTAGATCAGTGTGCCAAAATTATTGGTGTTGCACCATAAATGATAGCAAATCATAAAAAAACTGAGAGATGGAGGATAGATCCTTCAAACATGTTCTGAGGGGTTTTATTGTCCAGTTTCCTCTGTTTTTTTATACATTTTTCTGTTATTTATTAAACATAATATATTTTGTTGTGCTTTTATTCAAAGCTATTTCATTTATTATTAATATTCTTAAGTAAATTGTGTTATTTTAGTAAGGATTCTTAACTACAAAAAATAATAGCTACGTTTTTTAAAACCCTGTATCAGTCGGGCTCTTATTTATTATATATTTATCTTCATTCCTAAATTACACATGAGTAAGGTGTGAAATCAGAGAGTGTACTTGTTTGTTGTGTGGTTGAATCTTTTTAAGATTTAGGCTCTTTTGTTTCGGGTTGTTTTTTGATTTGGCTTTCAGACTGTACATGTGGATTGGGATCAGACGCCAAAAGGGTTTCCATGCAACTTTTTTTTATAGAAGCTTAGATGAAAGAGTGTAGAAGCTGTGACAGGTGTGAGTCTGTGTGTGTGTGTGTGTGTGTGTGTGCGCGCGTGTGTCTTTGATCATTTGTCTTAAAAAGGTCAATGCTACTTAAGAGAACTTTCCTCCCCATTTTTATCCTGAATTCTCTTTATAAAAGGCCTTAGATAGACCAACTGAACGCAAGTTGTTCTAGAGGGTCACTGCCTCTGAAAGTGTATCTGAATTAGTTACAGCTTTTGTTAAGTGGATTATGTCTGTTTGTATTGCAAACTATCTATTATTAATTACGTTTGTACTCTGTTTGTGTCCTTAGTTGTTTAAAACGTCTTTTAAGAAGGATTGCTGAGCAACAACTAGTGAACTGAGACAGACAAGGTCCTGGACCCTTTTCAATCAGGATATAGAAATAATTGTTCCACAGAGACTGTCCTACTAAACGTTTCAGATGATTTGTTAATGGGTGAAGACACTGGCGAGTGCTCTGTACTAGTACTATTTGATCTCAGTTTGGCCTTTGACACCTGACTATGAGACAGGTTAACACACTCTGCAGTCTGAACACACCGGCTCAGCTTTAGCCTGGTTTTTATCCTCTTTAGCTGAGAGGAGTTTGTGTGGGTAAGTTCACATCAGCCAATGCTGTTTTGTGAGGTGCCTCAGGGTTCTGTCCTAGGACCTACTCTTTTTCATCATATTTGCTACTGTTAGCTCACATAATCAATTCTTTTGAGGACATTTCTTATCATTTTTATGTGGGTGACAAATAGTTCTATAGCACTTTTAAACCTTAGCACAACTTTACTCTTCTTGTTGATTGTCAGAGATTAATAAATAGCTTTTAACCAACAGCTTATAGCTAAATCTTCAGGAAACTGAGCTTTTGATCTTTTCTCCTTCTGACCAGTACACGGCAATCAACTAAATGCTCAAGTCACTCTCTAGTTTATCTGAGAACTCTCTATGTAACTTAAATGTTGTTTTTAATAAGTCCTTGAATTTTTATCGATATGTGAGGTCACTTAGTCGCTCCTGATTTTTTCATGCGAGTCTTATCTAAGTTAAGGTCTGTTGTCTCTAAGGCTGAGATGGAAATGCTTCTTCACGCTTTTATCTCATAAGGCTTTGACTTTCATAGCTTTTTTTAATCTGTCTGATTAAATTTGGGTTAGTTCGCCTTCAGACCATCCAAAATGCAAGTGCCAGGCCACAAGTGAAGACACATCACTCCTATCTCATGCTCCCTGCTCATAGTAGAATTCAGGGTACAGTATGAATTCTTATACATACAGAGGTCTGCATGGCTGCAGGATCCTCAGTACATTGTGAACATCTTGCATACTCCACTAGTCAAGCCTTAAGATCCACCCAACAAGGTCTCCTTTCTGTTCCACACACCAGGCTCAAGACGTGTGGAGATTGAGCTTTTCAGTCTGTTGCTCCCAGATTTTGGAACAGTCTTCTGCATGCACTGAGATTGGTGCAATCAGTCAAAATGTCCCATCTTTTATTTTTAGTTGAACAGATTTAGTTGTTTTTTATCTATATACTAATATTTGCCTTTATTTGTAGCATTTAAACTGATCTGAGGTTCTTATTTGCAGGTCCATAAGATCAGCAGAGAAGAAAAGTGTTATGGTGAGCATATACACTCATGGTGTAGTGGATACACAGACACACACACACAACAGTACTGTAAATAACTGTTAATAACAACACAGAACTTTCACAACGTCCAGGAATCTTTACCACATCAAGTTGAACACGGCCCTCCATGAGCAGATCTGTTTCTTTGAATCTGAATATGTAAGCAAGTCGATATGCACCGCCGATTAATTCAAATAAACAGCTTGGGACTCACAGCCGCTTTCACAACCTAAACAATAAGAAGATTAGAAAGAATAGTTTTTAGGTGACACATGTGGACAGACGTTCAAAGCTTTTCAAAAAGGGTTTTGTTAACATTTTGAGAAATGTCGTCATCTCCAGTTGCAAGTTGGCAAAATCAAACCAAATTTGCATTCACTTTTAGTGAATTTCCTATGTGTTAATGAGTCATGGGCTGGAATGAGATTCTGACACTTTAAGCAAAAATATTGTGATTTCATGGTGTTGCAATATTGCAGTTACAAAATTGTTAGTGTAAAACATTTTCCATTAAGCACAATCTGTCTTTTTAAACAATATATAGCATATTTGAAACATCAATAAACATGGACGTTAACATAAACTAATAAATTCTTCTAAATAAAATGAAAATTAAATCCCTTATAATATAATATACAATACTACATATATTCAGGGGACAAACAGTTCAACATCTGCTTATACCACAAAGTCAATATAATACGGTTTTGATTTGACACATGTGACACATTATGATATGCTAATGTGACACTTCCATTCATATCAAATCACAAAAAAGCACCTAAAATAGCAGCTCTACATTTTTCTCATTTAAATAAAAAAGAATCTATTATAGTCAAAGTCGATTCCTATTCAATATAAAGTAAAGTTATTGTGTGTGATGTCTGATTGATGTTTTCATTTTGCATAAATGCTATGGACTCGTAGCTCACTGAACCAATGTGTCAATGTATCATTACCCTGCTAGTTCACTCTGTTATTCTGAAAGTTGTTGAATCGCTGTAATGTTCACACTGCATAACCTCAAGACTCCCGATCATAAGTTACAAGACAGTTGCCAAATCAGCCATTTTTCAGCATGACTGCTCCGCCTGGTCTACGAAATAACCGTCTGTCAGGCATAGTTAATTGACGAAACCCACACACGAAATATGAGTTACAAAGTGGATGCCCAACAAAAACAAGAGCTTATTTATGTTCTGATTAGTTCCAGAAAACCATGACTTGGTTAAATACCTGAAGTAGCAGCCCAGTTTCTTTCAACTCGCAATGTTTAACGACCTGTCTGGTATGTCTGTTTGTCAAAACGTGTGTGTCTGCGTATGTTACTTTACACTTGTGACAGAACCCTGCACACATAAGTGTGGTGCATACAGTCGTTGACTGAGTCACACACCACTTCACACACACTAACACACACATGCGCATACACAGATCTATGCATGCACAGCTTTACAAATGCAAACAATGCTGATGAAAATAAGGATGCCGATGTTGCTTTGTGCGCACAGCGTCTTGTGAAGGATGATTAGCAGACATAAGGGCCTACGCAAACTCTCATTGTCTGCTCTTCCTCTCATCCCAGAATGCAACTCCCTGCGTCATAAGGACCGGAGGAAAGAGTCGGTGGACGTCAGATCCATCAGCTCACGCAGCAGCGATGGTGAGGGTGTGTTTGCATGTGCATATATGAATGAGCGTGAAAATCCCTGTGTTCATTCAAGGAAAAACTGGAAACAAGGAAAATACTACTGGAAATTGCAGTAGGAAAGTGTGTGTGTGTGTGGGCGGATATTTATGGCATTGTGGGGACCATTGCTGAGGTTAGGGTTAGGGTTAGGATTAGCTGTAGAATTATATACTGTACATCTAGTCATTATGGGAGTCTATGGAATGTCCGCACAAAGATAGTTGTACAAGTTTGTGTGTGTGGTGGAGAGTTCTCTGATGACATCAGCACTCCCACCCCTTAGTGCAGTCTGACGCAAACACGGCTATTTAAAGACTGTCGCTCTCATTGATCTCTCCCTCTTTCCCTTCCTTTTTATCTATACATCAAATCAACAATGCTTGATTCAAATTCATGTGAAATCATTTGTGTGAATGCATTTTTTTTTCATATAATAAAAAGTTAAGTAATAAAAACCAGTTATGTACAACAATAAATATATAGTAACATTATAATTAGCATTACATTATGATATTTATAACATTATATTATTTTAAAAACAGAAAGCCAAAGACATGTTTTCACCTTAGTTTTTAAATAAGCCTTCCCTCATACAGACTCCTTCTATACTCTCATTTGTGCTCATGCTCAGACACATTTTAAATTTTACTTGATTTATTTATTTTTATTATTTATCTATTTTTATTTATTTGTCATGAAAGGCTTTTATTCTGAATTATTTTTAGTTTTCAAATTAATTTTAATGCTTTAACATCACAATGTATGTCATTCCATTATTTTGCAAGCACTTTAAGCTGCCTATGAAAGGTGTGAAGAACGCTGGTGGGAGAATAAAACAAACGCTACATGAGAACGGGAGTTAGCTGTAGTTTCACGGCTACAGTGTTAGATGTTCTTATTCAGTGCTTCGTATTTAGTGCATCAGTAATACTTTAGTAATTTAATAAATGTAGTAATTTTTATTTATCTAGAGCACTTTTAATAATGTACTCTTTACATGTTTCTGTCTCTTTCTCTCTAGCCCCCAGTCTACAGACCCGTCGTTATTCTTCCATGGCACGAATCCACTCCATGACCATAGAGGCTCCCATCACTAAGGTTTTTACATAATACACACTCCTGCAGCATGTAGGACATTTCAGCACACATTTGTTTACTAATTAATACCCACTTCACCCATTTACACGCTTTCCAGTCTTAAGCACAATGACTGCAGCGTGTAGTGTAACGGTTAGGGAGTTGGCCCTGTGATCCGAAGGTGATTGATTCAAGTTCCGGACTGATAAAGGAACCACTGAAGTACACATGAGCAAGGCACAGTCCTCAAGCACTGCTCCCCGGGCGTTGCGTGATGTGCAATCACTCACTCAAAATTCTAGCCATGTTCAGGAGGCCCCAAAACTCAAGTCTGAAGAAATATCATCTGTGTACAGGTTTTTGAGAGTCTGACTCTGTACAGAAACCACCATAAACCTCAGGAGTTTCTCCACATATATAATTTTGGTCAGTCCTTGGCATCTGTTTGCATGCTCAAGTCGTAAATTGGAGGTCTGTTAACAGTGGAGAGACCACAAATGTAGGGGACAGGTCTCGCCTCACACATGAAGACTCCCAGAATTCACAAGCAGCAAACTGTACGCTTTTGGGACCGCATGGTGATCGAGAGATTTTGGGAGACACTTTGTGAAGTGGTATAGTGTATAGAGCTAATTGAACACCAACAAGCTCCTAATCTGTTTCACCATCAGATTTCTCAGCCCCAAAGCAGGCAGCTGTTACTCTACACTCTACAGGTTTCTCATTAGGTACAAGTGTATGATAAAATGTAAATTGACATTGCATTTTGATTATTTAATTATTTTAACATATTTTCCAATTTATAATGTTAGAATGGCTTATTTCATACCAAGAAACATTTGTTTTTAATTTGACAAACTGTAATAAACCTGATGTTAATTTGGACCTGTGCTTGAAGTAGAGTTGCGACTGAGCTGACACAGTGAAAACTGGATTGCGGTCCCAAAAATGTTGAGTTAGGGGTGATTAGGGGGATATTAGGGGGATGTTTTTTAAGCCCTAGACAAGATGTTGAGAAGCAAGAAGTGCACTGGTCTCCTTCAGGTCCTAAGGGAGTGGTAGTATAGAGGGGCATTTGTTTGCAGGGTTATTGCAGGCTGCTTATCGAGACTGACAGAACCAAGCTGTTCATGTTTTATTCAGGCTAATCAGCCATGTGCACACAGCAGGCATGGTGATGATGATGATGCTGATGAGGGCTTTATGAGGGGACATTTTGTTCAGTATATTTCAATGACGATGACACACCACTCTCCTGTTGACTCTCACGGGATCAAACGCTAAGCCAACCCTTACTTGCTCGTTAAGGGCTGAAATTAAAAGGCAGGAATCCTGGTCTGGAGCTGATTCTCTAACCGCTCTTGTAAATTGGGAGAAATAATGCTCAGGCAAGAACGCTAAAATCATGATGCAACAGATTTCACATTCTGTACCGTTGGTATTTATAGATGTTGGTTTGCAGGATAAAGTATAAAGCGGATTGAGTCTCTGCTGAAACAAAATGTAGTTTTTGATTTTAGGTCCTTATCATCTGGATTACATGAGCTGGATAACTGATTCCTGACCATATCTCTGTGTATAACTGCATTACATAACTCCACGTGAAGCGACTGTTGTGCTGAGAACGGCTTGTGTGTATGTGTGTGTGCCTGTGGGTTTGTGTGGATGTGTGTGTAAGAAAATATATCAATCTAATCTAATATATCTATCTAATAAATATATCTATCTAATTTCTCATTGTTGCTTTATTTTTGTGAGATTGAATGTTTTTTTGCCCAGCAATTAATTACAAATGTTACATAATTCACTGAGTCTCCTTGATGATGTTGTTCTCCTAATGTTTACTAATCAGACACAACACATTTCAACATCACTTTCTATTGAACAGGAGGTGTGTTTTGATTAAAAGAGAAGTTTTTCATTTTATTGTCTTGTGGATCTGAATAATGAAAATGTCCAGTGATATTTTAGTTGCTTTTGGGGATTTTATATGAATGGAAGTGAGGGTGTTAAATCAGCATATGATCTTGTCTCACATCAGTCGCTCATATCATAGCAGATTTTGTCATATTGGCAGACATTGAATCGATCGATTATCATAACATGATGAAACTTCTGATTTACAAATTCTGATTTACTCCAAAGTCTACTGATTTCGGTAATAAACCCTCTCTCCTTGTCTCTCTGTAGGTGATCAACATCATAAATGCAGCACAGGAGAGCAGCCCTGTAACAGTGGCAGAGGCGTTGGACCGGGTTCTCGAGATTTTGCGCACAACAGAGCTCTACTCGCCACAGCTGGGCTCCAAAGAGGACGACCCTCACACCAATGACCTAGTGGGGGGCCTCATGAGCGTAAGTGTGCGTCATTCAGTTGCAACAATATGCAATATAAATAGCTTCATGGTTTCATGGGGATCTGAGGACTGCTTGACACATATCCATATCCATGACACATAACAGATTTAAATCGTCACTGTTGGGCGGAAA
Organism: Distichodus sexfasciatus; assembly: GCA_032718565.1. Classification (NCBI taxonomy): domain Eukaryota; kingdom Metazoa; phylum Chordata; class Actinopteri; order Characiformes; family Distichodontidae; genus Distichodus; species Distichodus sexfasciatus. The sequence continues at coordinate 3,813 of JAVGVS010000342.1, read as the reverse complement.
CCTTGTAAGTCCAGTTTTGGTCTTTTTAATTTTTTGTCATAAAAGAATTCTATTGGTCAGTCTTCATATTTAGAATATGCTTTTTTTTTTTCAATTTCCTGAAAAATTATTTTGGACCTAAAAGGTTTTCGCCCAACAGCAACAAAATGCTTGTTTACTATAAATGCTGCAGTGAATCACTACACCTATTGTCTCATTTCTAAGCACAATATCACAGATATATAAACATTATCCAGCCCTAAGGCAAGAGACCACAGTCTGCCACAGCACAGTACAGCACCAACAGGTTTTCACACATTCATGTCTTTAATTGTCGTCTGTGAGCTTCTTTAAGGTTTTCATGACAAAACATTTGCCTTGTTGTACCATGAATTATTCTTGTTCTCAAACATGAACTCTCCTGGAATTGCATTCTCAAGAAGGTCTGGGAACCGTGGAGGAGAAATCGAGCAGTAGCTTGTCCATATTCCCTGTGGAGAATCCTTTTAGTGAGCTGTGTGTCATTTCTGGCTAGCAGAACGTCGATCAGTCTTCACACACACACACATATCTCAAAAAAAAATAGTCTTCACATTTCCGGCTGTCAGTCATCTCATTGCTCATGAAGATCCAAGCCTTGTCCAGATGTGGAGGCCTCGGATGCTGCTGATGCTCTTAGCATGAGACTTTAGGTGACCTTTCTCCCAGTGACCTTTATATGGAGATCAAAGGTCATTCTCACAGTAAAAATATCTCAAGAGATGTAGCAGCTGGATATTGTGTGTGTGTGTGTGTGTGTGTGTGTGTGTGTGGGCGTTTGTATATGTAAGCTCCCATTAGCTGAAGTCTGCAGTTTCTCACAGATGTTTTGTTTGGATGTTCAGCCATTGTATTTCTGACGTTTGGCCACATTCATCAATATCTGTTATTTTTCTTAAATCTGTTCTTAAGAAGGTTGTTAAGGTGATTCTACATGGGATTCATAGTATGTTCTTATAATGTCCTCTTAATCTGAAAACATGTGTTGTTGTTTACTAGCCTAGATAAACGGCTCGCAAATCTCCATAAAAGAGCACGAGACCGCAGTGCTGTGCACACAATCTGGAACAGAAAGTTGACCGAAAAATGCCTAAATGTCAAAATATACATGGAAGTGCAGCGACTTCAAATGAAAAAATGGATTATAGAAATGCATAGTTCCCAAATTGACGCCCAGGTGTAGGTCATAGTGTAATGTGTGTTTATTTTAACTGAACATCCTTTCATAATAATTAAAATCATTCACATTCATTCACTATGAAAATGCAATAAGCTAGTGTTTTGCATGCATTCATTCAGCATTTATTAGTTCTGTTCTTACCTAAGAACAAATCTGACATAAGAAAACAGGTGAACGGCAGAATCTTTGCAAAAACTATGGATTGTGAGAAGAAATTTGTTCTTGAGAATGGTTGGTGAATGAGGCTCTGGTTTTTAGTAGGTTTGTCTGTTATACACAAGCATTTACACATGTATTTGTATATGTTAGTGGAAACGAGTGAACATAAATGTATTGTTCATAAATTATAATATAATTTGTATCTTTATAAATCATAAATTAATTCCATCCCAATTTAATATCTTTAAATTCTCATTTTTCAAAAAATCTCTTTAAAGTATTCTCCTCAAAGTATCTGTACAATTTGGTCTTTAGGATGTTCACGTAACATGGCACATACATACAATTAAGTAACACTTAAGTGTGTATCAGGATGTTAAGTGTGTATTCAGTCTTGAGATATTTTTTTCCCTCTGCCCTCTCTTTCTCGCACAGGATGGACTGAGACGTCTCTCAGGAAATGAGAATGTCTTCTCCAAGAGCTCCTTCCAGAGTAAGACTCACTACACCCAGAACATAAACCCTCTTCCCCTCTGCAGGTGGGGTCATAGCGCCCCATTCAGCTTCCTGGTGAAAACAGGTTGTATTTACAAAGCACTTGCCAAAATGTATTCATGTACAATACTGTGCAAAAGTTTTAGGTAGGTGTAAAAAAATGCTGTAAACAAAGAATGCTTTCAGAAATATAAATAATGATTGTTTATTTTTATCAATTTACAAAATGCAAAGTGAGCAAACAAAAGAAAAATCTAAATCAAATCAATATTTGGTGTTACTACCTTTTACCTTCAAACCAGCATCAGTTCTTATAGGTACACTTGCACAAAGTCAGGGATTTTGTAGGATTATAGTCAGGTGTATGATCAACCAATTATACCAAACAGGTGCTAATGATCATCAATGTCACACGTAGGTGGAAACACAGTCATTACCTGAAACAGAAACAGCTGTGTAGGAGGCTTAAAACTGGTGAGGAACAGCCAAACTCTGCTACCAAGGTGAGGTTGTGGAAGACAGTTTCATGTCATGGCAAGATTGAGCACAGCAACAAGACACAAGGTAGTTATACTGCATCAGCAAGGTCTCTCCCAGACAAAGATTTCAAAGCTGACTGGGGTTTCTTTGTTTACAGCATTTTTTCACACCTAAAACTTTTGCACAGTACTGTATTCTAGCAGACTGTAAATGAATGAGGCTTCTTTGTGAGGGTTCTGGGATTTACAGAGTTATTATCAATGCTTATATAACTGTACAGCTTGTCTCTGAAGATGTATTATGAGCAATTCTGTAAGCTGATCCCACAGCGTCCTAGTTCAGAACACACACACACACTTTCTTCTCCTGATGCAGAGATGAGGTTTGTCCTGCTTTAAATATGAGGCAGCTTTTAAAAACGATCTCAGTGTATAATCTGTGGTGTAACTCTCAGTGATTAATTGGAGCTACTGTACTACATTAGCTGAAGGTTCTGCTGCAGAATTGAAATATTTTAGAAGAGCCCAGAATGCCACGGTGGTGCAGTAGTTACTGCTGTTGTCTCACAGCAAGAAGGTCCTGGGTCCAAACCCTGAGTCGCTGTGTTTGAATTTGTCGATGACAGCTGAGAACCTGTGTGACAAGAGATGGAAAATAATTTGTAATAATCTGTACCTTTGTCCATGTTTTTTTCTAATGTGTAGGTTTTGAATGAAGTGTGAAATGCGTTTGTGTGCAGATATGAGTCAGAGCCAGTTGGCGATTCCGGTGCCACTCTCAGACGTGCCAGCTTCCATTGCCGAGATCCTGAATGAGGAGGAACACTGGGACTTCAACATACTGGAGCTGGAGGCAGCTACACACAAGAGGTGAGAAAACACCTTGATCAAGAGAGAGGATGAGTGAATGGTGGATAACAGTGGGCAGCCTTTTGAAGTTTACGTTAAATTGCACTAAAAATATTATATTTAATTATTAGATGCATTTTTCCAGTGAGTATGTGATTGGTATGGAATGAATTTGTGGAAACGTTAAGTAATAATAAGTGATGCTGATTGAATTGATCTAAAATACTGTGTAATGTAATAATGTGTGTGTCAGGCCACTTACATACCTGGGTCTGAAGATTTTCGCTAACTTCGGCGTGTGCGAGTTGCTGAACTGTTCAGAGACGACTCTCCGCTCCTGGCTCCAGTTGATCGAGGCCAATTACCATGCCTCCAATTCCTACCACAACTCCACCCACGCCGCCGACGTCCTCCACGCCACCGCCTACTTCCTGCGCAAAGACAAAGTAAAGGTACCACTGTCATTATTAACTCAAAACAAACACAAATGCTGCACGAGGAAATAAATTTTACTAAAAGCATGATCACATCAGTATCACTGCACTGTGACACAACCTTAATAACTTCAGCTCAAAAAGCTGTGAAACTTTAGGAAACCAGTATTGAAACCATCAGATACGTTTCTACTTTTTT